>OZ014523.1:523280528-523880528 GCA_963966055.1 Lathyrus aphaca | reverse complement strand
ATATTGCTCGACGTCGAGCGTTCCGCAGAGTTGGTTTGCCTGGCCCAATTATGGGAATTGGGCCTGCCCAGAACAAGTTATATAAAAGAAAAATGTAAATTTAGAACAATCTCACAGAAATAATAAAATATACAAATACACACGAATATTTCAAACAATCTCACTTACGTATCAAACACTTCCTTCATACTCGGATATGTTGACCAATCATGCTCCAATGAGTTCATATAATAAACCACTTCTTTTGTAAGATTAATGAAATCGAACAATCAGTGTCCACTGTAAAATATAACAAAAGTTTAGATGGATAATTTCCATGCAAAAGATACAAATATTAGAATGAAAATCTTACTTGTGTCCTGTATTATACGGTAAAAAAAACAAAGCTTCAATTTTGCTGGCCGTAAATATCTCAATTAAGTGGTCTATTACTAAAAGTGAATTCAAACTAATTGTCGTTGCATTGGCACTGGTGCAAGCAAAGAAACGGAATCTGTTTGACAATTGCGTCCCGCGAATAATTTTTTCATACAAGAACCTTAAATAAAAACATAATAAACATTAGACAATTTTCATTGAAATGTGTAAATATATTGTTCAACTAAATAAATAATAGATTAATCTGAGTACCAGATGTATGCATGCATAACACCGATGCCTAATTTAAGATGCTTGAAAATTTGCTTCATGTCCTCTCTTCCGATTATCTCGGAATGAGGAAAACCAAAAATACCTTTGTCCATGTCTATTTGACGAATATCACCTTCCACAACATCTGATGTTGTCACAAGTGTCTCAAGACATGACCGAAAGCGATGTGTAAGAGCTCTTTTTGCCTGCATGTTCTTTCCAGGAACCTTTTCTTGCTGATGACATGTTGTGAAACTTGAGTAGGAACCTAACAATCATATAAGTTAGGTAAAGTAGAAAATCATGAAACTTTTGAATTTGGATCATAGAATAACACTTTAAATGTACCTCTCTTTGTGTTACAAGAAACTCTTTTTCCGGCAAAACCCCTTTATCCTTAGATGCGGGTTTTGTAGGAGTCTAACATTACCATGTAAAAAAAAATGTACGTAATGGTTCATAATGATTTTCACAATGGTTTAGAATTTACATTTGAATACCAAGAGATTCGTAATGGTTTTCGACATACCTCATCATCTGTGGAAATGAGGTCTGACGACCATGCAACATACAAACCTATTGCATCTTGCAACAATGTAACCTTTGAAACCGACTCAGACATAGGTAGTACCGCATCCGTATCTAAAATGATATCAAACGACACTTTTAGATATCCATGAGAGAGCAAATTATGGTGAAGTAACTCTCCCATTCTGTTATGCATTTTTCCCTTGCCAACCATGTGATAAGTCGGTAACGATAAATATAGTCGACAAGATGAAATGCCCTGAAGCAATAGTGAATGCATAATTGTTAATGTGTATAAAGGTTAATTAAAATAAATGTTTTAATTTAATTAAAATAAATATTTGCTAATTACCTCGGGAATTTTATTTTCACAATTGATACTAGCTTTGTCACTAGTATCTTTCAACCTGGAACCACACTTTTCCGCTTCATATCTCTATTTATCCTTTTGCGATTCACAAACTTGCGCTTTTAGTTCCTCCAATGATTGCATGACTTCTTGGTTGTTGGGATTTTTCCTCTTTGGTTGCTTATACAAGGAAGATGGAGTCACACCAAATCCTTTACCCTTCACCCGACCGAAATACTTAGGAACATTTAGTACTTGACTAAGAATGCTCCTACAATCTTCCTCACCGGTGGTTAAGGATCACTACAAGAAAAATACATTTTAGCTTCAATATTTTATCGTCGGCCACAACTCCGACGCTATTAGTGTCTATTTTGCGTCACCAATAACGGACGCTAATATTGTTATTCATTTGATATTTATAATTTTAATATGGCTTAAATGGTAGCGTCGACCTGACCCGACATTAAGGCATTAACAAACCAAAAGTATTAATTAATTAATTATTTATTATTCTATAAAAACATTAGTGTCGCGTAATGGCCGACGCTAAACATTGGAGCGAAATATATTTCATTTCCCACCATTTTTTTTCATTTGTCACCCTATTTATTTATTTATTTACTTTTATTATTTTATAAAAATATGAGTGTCGCATAATGGCCGACGCTAACTCTGGAGCGAAATATTTTTCATTTCCCACCCCTTTTTTCATTTGCCTCCCTATTTATTTATTTTTATTATTCTATAAAACATTAGTGTCGCATAATGGCCGACACTAACGCTGGAGCAAATATATTTTATTTTCTACCATTTTTTCATTTGTCTCCCTATTTATTTATTTATTTTTATTTTTATTTGTTAAAAATTTTCTGTTTTAGTAAATATATTTTAAATCAAGAATTTTTATTAATATTTATTTTAAAGTGTGTGTTTTTTATGAAAAAGTATTTTTATGAATTTTCAAATTGTGTTTTAAATTGTGTTTTTAAATAAATTTTTTATGAAAATGTATTTTTCAACTGTTTCTGCTTATTTACTATAGTAAATTTTTATTTAAAAAGTAAATTATCATAAAATAATTTTGTCGAGAATTTTCTAAAAAACATTTTATTTAAACTAACTTTAGTTTTTAATTTAATTTTTATTTTATAGTCATTTAAAAAAAATCTATAGTAAACAAGTAAAAACTTCTAAAATGATTATTTAATAATTAATATTAATTTAATGAAAATCACTATTTCATACAAATAATGAATTATCAAAAATAATTTTGTAGAGAATTTCTTCTAAAACAACTTTTTATTATTTGAACTAGTTTTAATTTTTAACAATAATTTTTAACAAAAAATTGAAAAGATTCATCGTTTCGCCGTTTCATCGTCGTCTTCTCTCCAGCCTTAGCTCCGTTCTTCGTTTCACCATTTCATCGCCGTCTTCTCTCCATCCCTAGCTCCGTTCATCGTTTCATCGCTCGCCATTTCAGGTTTCCGTTGTTCACCGCTTTCATTTCAATTCGTGTTTATGTGTTTAGCCATTTCAATTCATCAGCTTCTCATCTCATCGCTTTCCGGTTTCAACTCTCTTCCAACTCATCTCATCGCTTCTCATCTCATCTCATCGCTTTCAGGTTTCAACTCTCTTTCAATTCATATTGGTTTCTGATTTTTCATAATAGTTTTTCATCTTATTTTTGCATATCAGTGCTTGTCGTTTATGTGTTGTCTTCAATGTGTAGGTGAAATCATCTTTAGACTCCAGTGATTGTGGCTGATTTTGAAGTTCAATCTCTCATAAGGTTAGGTATTAATTTCATTTCAAATATAAAATATTTGAACATGTTTGAATTCTAATTTGACTTATATGTTTATGAATGAAATCAATGGGTTATAGTGAATTTGAATAGTTGTTTCGCCAAAGTAGCTCTATCTAGAAGTATAACAAAATGTGATGAACAATAACCTTGTTAAGTCTAACTTGTGGCAGTTAGTTGTTAGATTCAGTTAAGTTAGTTGTAGGTAACCTGGTTAGATTCTGTTAAAATGTTAATCATTGCAAGCAGATTATGTCTTCGGGGTTCTTTTGTGTGCATTTATGGCTTTGTTCATGTAGTGTTTTAGGTTAATATAATCTTTTGTGTGCATTTATTGCTTTACCATGTTCAAGGCCTCATGTTATTGGCCAAAACAGTTACAGAAAATACATACATAACAATAACAAGAAAACGAAGCCTTTGGTGTGTGGTACAAAACCTGGCCCCCAGAAAAAAAACAGAATTTAGTGCTTCCAAAATTGTAGTTTATATTCAATTACTAATGTAATTTTAATGGACTGATTAGTTGGAATATAGTAGTTTAAGGATGTCATGGCAAGCCAATTTGATATCCATGAGAATTCTGCTGCTAAGGTCAAATCATGAAGAGAAAACCAGTTTGATTTAGTTGTAATATGCTTTTTTAATAGCATCCTTTAATGAGATTAGGTTTGGAATATGTAGAATTACTTCAAAAAATGTGAACCAGACCCATGAATTTGAAAAACATAGAAGTCAATTGAATAAATGAAGATTAAAAACTTATATTTGTTTTTTTATGTAGATCATGGATCGAAGTTGGATGTATGATAGAGTAAACTCTGATAGGTATGGTATGAAAGATGAATTTATTAGTAGAGTTGAAGAGTTTGTCAATAAAGCGATGAATCGACCTCAACTTTTAAACGAATGAGGGATAAAGTGTCCTTGTGTAAAGTGTGTCTGCATTCTCTTGAAAACTCCTAATGAGGTCAAACAACACTTGTACATATATGGTTTTTTTTCCGAACTATTATACATGGACTGATCATGGAGAAGAGAATCAGAATGTGGATCTTGATGGTCATTCTAGTAGTGGCGGGAAGGCTGGTGGGGATAATCTAGGTGATGAAGAACAATTTGATGCAATGAATGAAATGATCTCTGATGTTTTCAGGCCATTTGTTAATGTCCCGAATGTGAATGCTAATATAGAAAACGAAACAATTAGTGAGGGTGAGGTACCAAATGAAAAAGCTCAACGATTTTATGATGAATTAATCTCTGCAAATCAACCCATTTATGAGGGAGCTTCTGAATCCAGACTATCTATTTCAGTTAAGTTTTTGGCTGCCATGTCTAGTTGGCCTGTTCCTCAAAAGGCCATGGATTTTTTCTCTCAAATGCTCGTTGATATTTGTCCAACTAAAGAATGTTTACTTGGAAACTATTACCAAGTGAAGAAGTTGGTGTCTATAAGCTAGGATTGGAAGTTGAGAAAATTGATTGTTGTGTGAATGGATACTTATTATATTTTAAAGAAGATATCACCTTAACTCAGTGCAGAGTTTGTGGAGCTGCTAGGTATGTTCCTCGAAAGTGTGGAATGGAAAAATACAAAGATGTGGCAGTGAAGAGAATGTTCTATTTTCCAATCATTCCTAGGTTACAATGATTATATGCTTCAAAGGAATCTGCATCTTAGATGAGATGGCATTGTGAGAACACTAACAATCCAAATGTTTTGTGTTACCCATCTGATGGAAAAGCTTGGAAACACTTCGATTAAGTTTATCCTGATTATGCTAGTGACCCAAGAAATGTAAGATTGGGTTTATGTACTGATGGGTTTACCCCTTACATTCAAGCCTCTAGTTCTCCATATTCATATTGGCCAATAATAGTCACACGATATAATCTCCCTCTCGAAATATGCATGACCAAATCATACATGTTTTTGACTTGTCTTATACCTAGACCGTACAACCCAAAAGTTAAAATAGATGTCTACTTGTAACCTTTGATTGATGATTTGCAGCGCTTGTGGAAAGATGGCATTATGACATATGATATCTCTATGCAGCAAAATTTTATTATGAGAGCCCATTTAATATGGACAATCAATGATTTTCCAGCATATGGTATGTTGTCTGGATGGGGTACACAAGGTAAATTAGCATGCCCTTATTGCATGGAAAATACAGATTCTTTCACCTTATGATTTGGTGGAAAAAGTTGTTGGTTTGATTGTCATCGTAGGTTTTTACCAATGGATCATCATTTCAGAAAAAGTAAAAAGAGATTTACAAAAAGCAAGATTGTGAAAAAAAGAACACCGCCAATGTTTACCGGCCATGATGTTTGGGAAGTTATTCATGATTTTTCAAAAGTTACAGACAATTTTTGGGCCAACAAATCTCCAGGGTATGGTAAACAACATAATTTGAACAAAAGAAGTATATTTTAGGATCTTCCATACTGGAAGGACAACTTGTTAAGGCACAACCTTGATGTAATGCACATAGAGAAGAATGTATTTGATAATGTGTTTTACACTGTCATGAATGATCCTGCAAAAACAAAGGACAATGAGAAGGCAAGATTGGATTTACCTCTTAACTGTTTACATAGGGATTCAGAGATGCGCCCTCTACCTAATGGAAAGATGGCTAAGCCAAAGGCAAAATTTACATTGACACCCGAAGAGAAAAAGTTAGTCTGTATATGGATTAAGGAACTAAAAATGCCTGATGGTTATTCCTCAAATATTTCTAGGTGTACTGATGCTACCAAGGGTAGGATGAAGGGGATGAAAATCCACGGTTGTCATGTATTCATGGAGTGTTTGCTTCCAATTGCTTTTCATTCCTTGCCTCTTGAGATATGGAAGTCGCTAATTGAGTTAAGTCGTTTTTTTAAAGACTTGTGTTGTAATACTTTGAAGTCGGAAGACCTTGTTACGTTTGAAAATAACATTCCCATCATCATATGCAAGCTAGAAAGAATTTTTCCACCAGGTTTCTTTGACTCGATGGAACATCTCCCGATTCACCTACCTGCTGAAGCAATCCTTGGTGGTCCTGTACATTATCGTTAGATGTATCCATTTGAAAGGTAATTGCTGTTCAATTTTTGCAGATTAATTAAATGAAAAACATTTTTTAATCGTTTCATGTGTAGATTGATGGGAGACTACAAGCATTCAGTGAAAAATAAAGCCAGGGTAGAAGGTTCAATATGCATTGCCTACTTGCACAATGAAACTACTCATTTTTTTATCTCACTATTTTAAGACCTTTATTTTGTTTCCAAGTACAAGTTTAAGGAACGATCCTCGATCAGATCATGAGAATTCCTAACCAATACTTTTAGTTTTTAGTAAATATGGTCGTCCTAGTGGAAAGGCTAGAGTCTATTGGGTGATTGATAAGGAATGGAAGTCTGCTCACGTGCACGTCCTAATCAATTGTGACGAGGTTAAACCATATCCCGAGTAAGTATATTTTTGTAATACAACTATGTTGTTCTCAACCAATTTTTATAAATACACTCATCAATTTTATGAACAATGTCAGATTGTTCATGCAATATCATTCTATCAATGAGGAAGATGCTTATGATCTTATACACGAGCAATTTCCTTCATGGCTAAAGAACTATGTTAGTATATTTCTCACAATTTATATTATGTGTTTGACAATAAACTATCTCTAAGGTTAAATATATATTTTTAGGTGAATGGTGAGAGAAATGGAACGACTAGTCCATATCTAAAGGCCTTAGCTCTCGGCCCTAATCCAAAGGCAACATCATGGAACATATACTTTGTCAATTGGTACAAGTTCCACACTCAAGAATGGGGTCGTGGTAAAAAGACTACTAATTGTGGGGTACATGATAAAGGTGTTACAAATGGATGAGAAAACGATTTTTATGGCATCATCCAACATATCCTTCAATTGGAATACCATGGCTTAAGCAACAAGATTTTTGTATTTTATTGTGATTGGTTTGATCCTACAAATAATACTAGCACAAAAGTTAATATTGAGTACAACATTGTCAACATTAAGATGAATAAGAGATATTGTCAGTATGACCCATTCATTCTTACACAAGAAGCAAAACAAGTGTATTATGTCCCATATCCAGAAATGTGTAGGATTATGCATGGATGGTGTGCAACAATCACCATAAAACCAAGGGGTTATGTCAAGATAGACAACATCAGGGATGTAATTCCTTATCAATCTAATGAAATGTTACCAGTTGTGCCTATTACAAAAGTTGAAGAAATACATGGTTTAGCTGATGGAGAATTAATTGACGAGGTCGAGCCAATAATAATGACAACTGACCCAATGACTCAAGATTGAGAGAACATTTTATCTTAATAAATGTTCCATAAGTTACTTGTAATTTTCATGTTTTATTAGTTACTAATTAGTTACTTGTAATTTTGTTCCATTAGTTACTTGTAATTTTCATGTTTCATTTGACTCTTAAGAAATTTATGATGTGTTGCAACTTCTTATCTTGTTATCACTAATTGTTTCATGTTTCATGTTTCATTAGTTACTTGTAATTTTGTTCCATTAGTTACTTGTAATTTTCATGTTTCATTTGACTCTTAAGAAATTTATAATGTGTTGCAACTTCTTACTTGTAATTTTCATGTTTCATTTGGCTGCTTTGATACATATTTTATTGAAATGACTGGACAAAATGGAAAGAGAAAAGCACCATCGAACACATCTAAGTAAGATGACTAAATCATTTCTCCTATTTGGTTTTTCGTCCTAATCAATTAATAATGTTTGGATTTAGAATTATTTTTTTGATGGTTTCTTTGTAAAAAAGAGTTGTTGACAGGTTATGCCGTCAATGAAAGATTCCACCTGGGACTCTTGCTATAAACAACTCTCGTAAGAGAAATCCACCACCTCAGAGAAATCCACCATCACCTTCTAAGCCTCCACCAGCTACTCAACCTCCATCACCTTCTCAACCTACTATTCAGCCTCCACCAGCTACTCAACCTCCACCACCTTCTCAGCCTTTGCCACCAACTCAGCCACCAACATCGATTCTGACAAATCCAACACCGCCACCTTATGAGGAGTTCATATTCACTCCTACTCCAGGATATACTCAGCCTCAGCCGCAAAGTCCTCCCCATCACACCACAAATGAGGAAGTGCAGAGGGACGACTAAACACTTTCTAATGAGGAACAACAACATGACGGTGGGAAAAAACCGAAGATCCATATTGTGGAAACAAATAATGCGTAAGTAAATATTTTTTATATCTTACTATCTAGAAATTATAACAACCCTACCTATTAAATAACATACTTATTTTTGGAGGACCCATTTCTCTTACCATATGTAGCAATTAATTTCGATTTTTTTTATAAAAATGTTTTATTTGTATAGTTCATGTTCTTAATGTCCATTCCTAAACCCTCTTGTACTATTTTTAATATTAGCTTGGTAGGAACAGTTCTAAGGGTAGCTTTAATAATTAAAACATTTTTCAGTTTTGATGTGTGAAATACTGTGTGAATGTGGTAGATTATTCTGTTTGTTGGCATTGTTTAGCACCTAACCTTTTGGTAAACATGGAAATAATTGGCTCTGAGAAATTATGCTTTGAAAAAGGCGTAACATGATCATTATGTTTGAGAAATTATCGTAACATATATTTCTCATATAGGTTAATTCCAGGTGATCTTGTTGCTGCAATGGTTCGAAAAGTTATTGAAAAGAATTATCGAGGAACCTTCGTTAATTATGGTGAGCTTAAACGCGACGGAAGGGACGACGTGAGAAAGGAATGGTTCAACGAATTTAAAGTAAGACAAGGCATTTCTTTTTTATTAGTTTGATGATGATGTATATTGTTGAGTTTTATTTATTATTTGAATATTTTGTCAGAGGCTTGTATGTTGGGACCATTGTGATGATGCAAAAATGGAAGAATTGTTTCATCAGAAGTGTGGAAAATGATTGTCTGATATACAACGAAAGGCTAGAGAAAAGGGGCGCAAGCCGGGTTGGATGGGTGTAGATACATGGATGTATCTTCTAGACAAGTGGAAGTAAGATGAATTCAAAGTTGTATCCCAACAAAATAAGATTAATCGATCATCCAAGAAAGTTGGGGCAGTCCATATAACAGGTCCAAGAGCTCACCATGATGTTGCACTTGAATTGGTATATATATATATATATATATATATATATATATATATATATATATATATATATATATATATATATATATATATATACTTTGTAATTATAATGCGTTAATATAATTATACATGATATACATTGTGACCATATATATTGCCTATAATGATAGTCTAAACAACTCAATCGACCATCACATCCTGATGAGATTTTCATTGTCACTCATAAAAAGAAGAATGGGGAGTGGGTTGACGCTCGTGTAGCGGCAACACATGTAAGTTAACATTTATTTAAGTCACACACTACAAAATTCTGTTTTGGTAAAATTTTGTTTTGCTACTTTAGGGTTCATGAGTAGTATACATGTTATTCTAGTTTAGAATTATCAATTTGATTACATTTGTTCGTTGGATTATCATGACGTATAACCTAAAGTTTTCACAAATTGAAACAGAAATTAAAGTATCATAGTAGTAAGAACACTAAACTTTATCTTAGCTATGTGCCGTTTTGTTGATGAATGTGTGAGTTGGTTAAATGATCCGTCAATGACACTATCATTGCTCCGAATTTTTCTGGTGTACCACATGCTGCCATAGTAGATATAATTAATACTTCAATTATACATGTAATCAAGCAATTTAAAATATATTGAAATGAAAATAGTACCTAATTAGGAATAATAACACACGTTGGGATCCTTTTCTGGATAAGCTCCTCTGCATCTTTTTAGGGTTAGAATAATAACATACTAATTAGGAAAATAGTATCCAACAAAGTTCAAATTCAATTTACAAATATTGATATTGCTATAGTGATTAGTATGTTTTTGGATGAATGTCTCATCAATAGAAATGTAGTAGTCAATAGTATCCAACAAAGTTCATCATTATGTGTAGAATTGTGTTACTGTTGTTTCGATATTAAGAATTGGGTGTAGAATTGTAGATTGATTGTTTGATTGTTAGTAGACTTTATCATTATGAATTTATGTAACAAATTATGTTTTGGTAAAATTCAGTTTGGTAAAATTCAGTTTTGTGTGCTCACTAATTGATTGGTTTGTGTTATATTTGTGTATAGGAAATATACTGCAGCAGTTTAACACAAGTTAGTGATGAAGTGGAAGGATCAACAAGAATACAAATTTGGAAAGAAGTTGCAGGGGGTAAAACATGGGGAAGTGTTATGGAACTGGACAATTGGCTCGTAACATAAGATATGGAGTTAACTTCTTGACACATGTATCAATTACAAACCCACATAGAGAAGCAGATAACCAAACCATTGAGGCTGCCAGAGCCAAAGTTGCTACTGCACATGAAGAGGATGCATGGGCTAATGCAAGGACAAATGAATTGACAAATAAATTTGATGAATTGTCAAAGAAATTTGACATGTTGCATTCTCTTCAGGCGGGTCCTTCTAGTGCTCATGCGAGTGGTCATCCTGATTATAACGATTCAGTACGTTCTATTTTTCTTTGAGTTAATGTGAATTGTTAATAATCTCTAGAACTTATTTCCATACAATTTGAAATGATACATGTGAAGTTGCATTTAGGACAATAGAAAACGTCGCGATGTCATTGTCTAAGAAACTCATCAACGATCTGAATGCTGCAGTTTCTCAATTTCTTTCTATGTTCAGTTTTTCAACGGGATGAAATCATGAAATTATGAATTTTATTTCCGAATTGATGATTCTTTTGACGGTTATAGTTTAAAATTGATGCGATATGAATATTTAGTTGACTTTAATTCTTGATATGTCCGGATTGGAATTGTTTTAGTATTTCTATCTCACAGAATAATATTGAGCTTCGATATGAATCTGTTTTTATATAGTTTTTGTTGAAATTTGTAATGCTCTGTACGTTTTTGCAGTCGTTCGGTTCATAATTGTGCTATGAACATGTTGTTGATTTGGTTTATTTTATTATGTCCGAACTTGAATTGTTCTAGCATTTGGTTCCTAAGCTATGTCACAAACAAAACCAACAACATAACAAACAGCAGCAACAACATTCCCTCTTGTCAACAAAATCTTAACACGAAAAGTGACACCATAATAATGGAGAAATCATAGGATAAATCTTAACGCGAGCAATAACAATGGAGAAATCATTAATCAGCAACAACAAAGCCTTTTCTACCTATCAAAAACAATAATGTATGAATATCCATTAATGGCAAGAACAACAACAATGTAAAAGTATGAATATCCATTAATGGCAAGAACAACAACAATGTACCCTAACAACAACAACATCCGCAAGAACAACAACAACAACAATGTATAACAAAATGAAAACAGAACGACATACCTCTTCTTCTTCTTCACAACACGAAAACAGAATGATACTAAACTTATTCTTATTCTTCTTTTCTTGACGAAACAAAACGAAAACAGAAGGAAACAAAACAAAACCAACAAGCAACAATGTATAATCACTGAGAATGAAATGCAGGAGAAGAAACAGTCGGTAAAGCAAGAGAAGAACACAAGAAAATGATTAGAAATGAATAATAGGGTTTCTAAAAGTTTTATATTTTAATTAATAATTGACCTTAGAGAGTGCTTTTCTAAAGCGCTTTCTTAAGGACTACCTATAAGAGTGCTTTTTTCTTAGAAAGCGCTTTCTTAGGGTTTCTGAAAGTTTTTTATATTTTAATTAATAATTGACCTTAGAGAGTGTTTTTTCTAAAGCGCTTTCTTAAGGTCTACCTATAAGAGCACTTTTATTAGAAAGCGTTGAAAGCGTTGTCTTAGGCTTGCTTTAAAAAGCACATAAATTATATGAAAAACATCAAAAAATACAAAATGGCAAGGGGGGGGGGTGTCAAACCCACGCCCTTAAGGTAGGGAAAGGAATCGTACAAACACATTAACCACTGGGGTGGTGATACATCCATTAATTTAAATATAAACATAAATATCATCTATTAATTTCGTTTGTAATCAGCAAAATAAAGAAGAAAAATCAATCTCAAAATTCCAAACTTAAATACGGAACAAGGTCCCAAGCAGGCCTCAATAACCTTTCCTTATGATGAGTCTTTTCTGGAATATTTGTGGTATAGCTAATCCTTCTTCTAGTTTAGCTTTGAAAAGACTCATTGTTATTCACAAACCAAATTTAATTTTTATTGCAGAACCTGAAACCACTTTCGACAAGCTTCCGGTCAACTGGTTTCTCAAGCTTGGTTACAATTTGTGGAACCTAAAACCATTTTTATTACGATCACCCTCCAAATTTCATTTTTATTGCTGAACCTAAAACCATTTTTATTGCCACCAATCTATCCCACCAGCCCTCTCTTTGGAGTCTTTGCTGCTCTAATCTCCAGCCGTCTGTTATTGATTCTTCAGATCAATTTGTGGCTTTCTCATTCTCGATAGGCAATCTGAATTTGGATATGGTTGCAGTGTATGCTTCAACCATTCTCTATAAGAGAATACATCTTTGGGTGGATCTCCATAATCTTCACAGGATTCATTCTCTTTCGTGGTCTTTTATCGGCGATTTCAACTCCATTATTGGTGCGCATGAGCATAGAGGTTCCCATGCCAATGCCAAAACTCCAATGCTGGACTTTATGCATTGGACGAATTCTAATCATTTTATCCAAATTCCTACTAAGGGTGCTCTTTTCACTTGGTCTAACAAGCGAGCTCATCCTTTTTCCGTCGAACGGAGGCTCGATAGGTGCGTTGTAAATCAACTCTGGATTGATTCTTGTGCTTGCTCAAATGTTTCAACCCTTTCAAAGGTGTGCTCAGATCATTTTCCTATTCTTTTCTATTTCTAAGTAGATTCTCATAAGTGTGTGTGTCTTAATTCCGGTTCTTAAAGGCTTGGACTCTTCATATGGACTGTCGACCTATTGTTGAGAATTGCTGGAAGAAACTTATGGTAGGCTTCCCCATGTTTGTTGTATCTAAAAAGATCCAGCTTCTGAAATCTTCTCTTAAAGATTGGAATCACTCTAAGTTGGGAAATCTCTCTCTCTCTTAATGTCAAGAAGGCTGAAGAGAATATGGCTCAGATTCAACTCCAAATCAATTCTGCAGGGGGTGATGATTCTTTTAACAAGTTGGAGGTTGAGGCACAAACCAATTTTTCGCTTGCTCTTGATATAGAGGAGTGATTTTGGAAAGAAAAATCCAGGATTCAATGGCATTTGGAGGGTGATCGTAATACGACATACTTCCATAGGTTATCCAAAACCAATAATTCCTTTAAACCTATTAGGATGCTTAAAGATGGTGGGATGTGTTTTACAGGATTATGCCATAATTGAGGAGGTTATTCCTTGCTTGGTGGATGATAGAAATAATGCTATTCTTACCATGCTTCCCTCAATGGAGGAAATTATTGCGGCAGCCTTTTCGCTCAAGTCTGACAGTGCAACTGGCCCAGATGGTTTTGGTGCTTTTTTTATCACGGTTTTTGGGACATTATTCAATTTTTTCTTTAGGATGGATTCTCCCTAGCTTCAATTCTAACACTATTGTGCTCATTCCGAAGTGTAGCAATGTGGATTCTCTTGACCAGTTTCGTCTGATTGCTCTTTCCAACTTCAAATTCAAAATTATTTCTAAAATTCTTGCGGATAGGTTGGCTCCTTTAATGAATCTGCTTGTTTCCCCGAAGCAGCGAGGTTTTATTAAAGGGAGAAATATTAAGGATTGCATTGGTATGGCTTCTGAGGCTTTTAATCTTCTGTGGCTCTTAAAGTTGATATTTTGAAGGCATTTGATACTATGCACTGGATTTTTCTTCTGAATGTGCTTCACTATTTTGGCTTCAATGCTAAATTTTGTCAATAGATCAGTAGCATTCTTCATTCTGCTTTGGTTTCAATTTTGGTCAATGGTGAGCTGCACAGTTTCTTCAAGTGCTCTAAAGGTGTCTGACAAGGGGATCCACTCTCACCCCTGATTTGGATTTGTTGTCCTAATGGGAGATCAAATTAAATTATATTCCTTGTAATCTTCTTTTTCCTATGATTTCTTTAAAGATTAATCCACATACTTTGGTAAAATGAAATTGTTTGAAAAGTATGATTTTAAGGAAAACACGAGTCAGAGAGGTAGATCTACTAGTGTCAGAAGAGAAAGTGTTTGTCATCTTTGATCGAGTCCAAAGTTCACAATATATCGCCCTTTGAGCCCAGGCTCGGAGAAAGACGGTCACCAACTCCGCCCGAGTATTCTAGTCCGGTACAAAATCCATCCCCCAAAAGTATATGCCAACTATATTTGCCTCTTGAGTAAAATTCTAGTGTTAGTCGGTATGTTATGTCATTATGCATGCAGAAATACAATATAAACTAATGTAACTGTTGTTTTTCATGTTCTGAAGACATCACTAAATATCCCTCTTGAGCAGAATTCTAGTGTTGACTATTTGTAGACAACTAATTATCCCCTTTCTGACTTGGCCTACTTGCCTATTATTACAAAAATAACAGTGAACCTACTGATTTGACTCTTTGTACTATACTCATATCGACTCATATTGTTAGATCTTCTTAGAGAAAAATAGAACATACCGAATCATTATAATCAGGATAAACACTCGCATGAGCACTAGAAGGACCCGCCTGAAGAGAATACGACATATCAAATTTCTTGGACAATTCATCAAATTTCTTTGCCAATTCATTTGTCTACGCATTAGCCCGTGCAACCTCTTCACGTGCAGTAGCAGCTTCAGCTCTGGCAGCCTCAATGCCCTGATTATCTTCTTCTCTAAGTGGGTTTGTAATTGATACATGTGCCAAGAAGTTTACTCCATATCTTATGTTACATGACAATTGTCCAGTGCCATAACATCGCCCCCGTGTTTTACCCCCTGCAGCTTCTTTCCAAAGCTGTATTCTTGTTGATCCATCCACTTTATCACCAACTTGTGTCAAACTACTGCATAATTTTTCCTGTACCAATGGGCATGAATAAGCATCTGAAAATACAGCAAGCAAAACCTCATTATTTTTCTCAACAAATAAGCATCAGAAAATACAGCAAGCAAAACCTCATTATGTTAAATAAACACTTGCTCTATTCATAAATCAAACATTGGTAATTGAATGCAAAACATGTAACAAGACTTTCCCTTCTTATTTTTTCATGGAAGCTGCTACTTTGGATTCTGAAAGAGTTGGTTTCTATGCTTATGAATAACAATGGTAAGGGAAATCTATACGGCGGAAACAACATCAACAACAACAAGTCTAAGGTTCAATTTGTGGTTCTGAATTCACATTTGGAGAAACACAAGTCTTTATTTTTTGTAATTTACTTATTAAAATTGTTATGCTTTAAAAAACATTAACAGCACCTTTTCCAGTCATCCTAGACCAGCAATATATATATATATATATATATATATATATATATATATATATATATATATATATATATATATATATATATATATATATATATATATATATATATATATATATATATATATATATATATATAAACATACTGTGCCCACTGTTTTCTCAAAAACAAACTTCAATTAATTGAAGTGGTGGCAAGTTAGCTTCTTAGAGTTTGATGCAGTGGATGGACCAGCAATATCATACAAAACTAACTTCATTTCAATTCAATTAATTATGGGTTTCAACATTAAAAACTAATCAAAATCAGAATAATAAAATGTTAACTTATATGTGTTGTCGCTACACGAGCGTCAACCCACTCCCCATTCTTCTTTTTTGTGGGTGACAATGAAAATCTCATTTGGATGTACAAGTCGATTGAGTTTTTTAGCCTATCATTAGAGGTAGTATATATGGTCACAATGTATATCAGATATAATTATATTAACACATTGTAATTACAAAGTATATATACACCAATTCAAGTGCAACATCATGGTGAGCTCTACGACCTGTTGTGTGGACTGCCCCACCTTTGTTAAATGATTGATTAATCTTATTTTGTAGGGATACAACTTTGAATTCATCCGTCTTCCACTTGTCTAGAATATACGTCCATGTATCTACACCCATCCAACCCGGCTTCCGCCGCTTTTCTCTAGCCTTTTGTTGTATATCAGAAAATCGTTTTCCACATTTCTGATGAAACAATTCTTCCCTATTTGCATCATCACAACGGTGCCAACATACAAGCGTATGACAAAATAAACAAATAATAAATAAAACTCAACAATATACATCATCAAACTACTAAAAAAGAAATGTCATGTCTTACTTTAAAATCGTTGAACCATTCCTTTCTCACATCGTCTCTTTTATCACGTTTAAGCTCACCATAATTATAGAAGGTTCCTCGATAATTCTTTTCAATGACTTTTTCGAATCATTGCGGTAACAAGATCACTTGGATGTAACCTACATATAAACAAAAATTGGAGTGAGTTCCAACTAGATGCAAGAAATCAACAAGCCATAATTATAGAAGACAATATCTGACAGAGTGTACCCACATGTTCTAGAGTGTACATATGTCACATTTCAATAAGCTATAGAAGGTATATAAAATTGTAATAGTAATAGAAAATGCTTCCTCCATCAACATCAACATTAACAGCAAGAAGAACCAAAAGCACAACAAATGCAAAATCTCTACAAGCCAAAAGCAATGATGAGAAAATTATTGAAAGCACAACCCAAATCCCACAAAGAAAAACCCTCCAATTAATCTAATAAATCTGAGTATTTGTGTTCACCGACATAATAGGCTGCCAAGAGCCTTTTGGAGAGCCTTGTAAGAAAACTCATAATGAATAAAAATCACTTTTTTACTTTCTGTTTTATCAGAGAATGAAAAAAATGAATGATTTATCTCAATGTTAAAATATATGACCTCAATGTTAAAATACAGGACCTCCAAGTTTTAGGCATTTCATGCTAAAAAACAGGACCTCAATGTTAAAATATTCATGTCATGAGTTTTACATGCATCAGAAAATAGGAACAATATTAAGGGGACAACAAATAAGAACCAAAAGATGATACTCTTGTTGACACATATTAACTACATTAATCTAATATATAGGAAACTTAGGATGCGTTTTTGAACCAAAAAGATACATCGACAGTTTGTATAATACTAGATTAATTATTATATCATTCATTGTGGGAATGAGGTAGTATAATTTAGGATAGAAGTAGTGGTTGTTATATTTTATTTAATTTTTAAAAGGAAAGATATTGAGTTGTCTTCGTTGTCTTGCTAATTTATTTGATTTTGATTAATTGTATTAGGGCTTTGTGTCACTAATTATATATTCTAGTGAATGTTGAATGATGTTGTTAAAGTTATGTTATTTTCAATTATGCTCTTGAAGAATTAATATCCAGTGCTTTCTTCCTATTAAAGTTGGCCTAAATAAATAAATGATTGTATTTTTAGTATTAAAAACTTATAGAACTCTTGTTGCCTCAAAGCAGGGTGTCAGGAGGCTCTGTCATCTCTGAGCCTGAAAATGATTTCAGCTGAAATTAAGTGATGCTTTATATATAAATGCATGATGCATGGTGCAACTAGGTGAGTTTTGCCTTTCTTGTTTGTTTCTCAACTATTTTTCTTTGTTATTCTCGAACGTTGTAGAAACTATCATGTTTTAGTGACATGCACCATGTAATTACGTGAATATGGAGGAGAACAAGTGCTTACGTATGTGTCTTTTTCAGAAACATATACTGTTATAAAAAGACAATAACAATAGAATATGGAGAAGAGTGTCTGTTAACCATTGCTAGAAACTAGCACTGGAAAGAGAGCATGTTCTTCTCCTACCACTCTAAAAAAAACATGTTTTCATATGGAAAGTGTGGCTATTTTATGTTATTATGATTTATGATTTACTTGGTTTCTATAAAGGGATTTTTTATATAGGAAAATCTATTTGACATTGTATTTTTGTTATCTGTGGATTTATATATCTAATTATGAGCACTTTTCCTATGTTAGTTCAATTTTTGTACATGATTAGAAACAAAATTGTGATGTATCTTCATACTTCTCTTACAATGCATAGAGTTCATGTGATGTTTATTTCTTGCTAAGTTTATAAAGAATTCATGAATTAAAGGGGTTGAGTATTAAACTTATATGTTTCGTATTTCACAAATTTTTCTGATCATAGTTTTGAGCATCTAATGGCATCGTCTGATGAAGAGGGTGAAATTATGGAGCATGGACGAGGTTGAATGTGGCTCGGAAACAAAAGTGTTTTTACGCAGCACCACAGATAATGGCATCCATAAAATTCACAAACAGATTACTGGATGGAGATTTGAACTTTCATGCAAGAAGCTTGAGATTTCAGTTCTCTTGAGGGAGAAACCTTGACAACTTGTCGGAAATGGAATGTATATTCCTAAATACCAAAGTTTGAGTCAATAAATCATTTTGACTAAATACAACAATTACATAATTGATGTAATATTTTATTCCTTAGTTTCCACAGTTTGTTTAGATGGTTTGATCATTTTATTAATCTGACGGGAACCGGGAACTAAATGGACCATATATCCATTAGCTTACAACCTAACCAAATCACCTTTTTTGAGTGTGTATTTTAATATTCTTGAAGAAGAAAACAAAACAAAAATAAGTATTACGATGCACTTATGATTAGTTGTTGTGTATTTATGATGTTAACCTATTAGAAATATATGTTGCAGTGCTGTATAAAAATTAGCTTGTGTTTATATTGTTTGTAAGCTTAGTCAGAGAATATCATAGTACTATCTATAGGAGTCAATCAGTCAAATAATTTTGGGTTCGACGATAACTATTACGCAACACTTATGTTTGGCTTCGACAATAACAACACAATAACAACACATCAATAAGCAACACAGGAATCATTGTTTGACTTACTAGTGAATTACTTGTTATTTTACTCCTTAACAATAACAAGCAACATAAGAATCACAACAAGAATAATAATAACACAGTAACAATAATAATAATAATAATAATAACAATAATAATAATAATAATAATAATAAGAATGACAGCAGGAACAAGAACAAGCAGAATCACAACAAAAATTAAGTGTTTACATGAAAGCCAACCAACTCAGGAACAATAACAATAACAAGAAGAATCACAAAAAAAAAAATAGTAACAAGTAAATAAGCAGATGAATACCTGCAGATGAAATTGTTACCGAATCGAACGTTACCAAATTGTTCTTCATTGTTGAAGGTGGAACTCATCGTGCAGCAGAAAGAAGCAGCAATGTTTCCTGTCAATAATAGAACTTCACAATTAACCAAAAATATAAATAACAAAACTTCAACAATTATCGAATGGTATGTTACTGAATCGTTCTTTGTTGTAAAAAGTTTAATGAAATCACTAACCGTAGAAGTGACGAGAATACCTTATGTAGAGAACTTTCTTCAAAACGAAATCTTCCTTCAAAAAGAAATCTTCCTTCAAATCTGTAGCAAAACCAAAAAGAAAATTTAGGTTTTCCTCTTCAAATTTGCAGCAAAACGAAATCACCAATTAAAAAGGAATGATAACCAATTGTCGGAGACGAAGAACCAATTGTCAGCGACGAAGAACGAAGAACCAATTGATGGTGGTTGTGTGTGTGAAACGAGAGAGTAAGAACAACAACGAAGAACAACAACGAAGCGTGTGCTTGTGAACCAAGATAGTGGTTTTGTCTTCATTTTCTTTTATTTTTATTTAATTTTATTATTTTAGTTAAGTTATATTTTTTATTTAATTTTATTGTATTATTTTATTATCTTAATTAAGTTATAATTAAGTTATAATTTTTTTGTTTTAATTTATTTAATTATTTTATTATTTTAATGAAGAAACAAGCTTTTATTTAATTTTATTGTTTTAATTAAGTTATAATTTATCTTCTTTTATATTTACTTCTATTTTATTTTATTATTTTATTATTTTATTATAGTATTAATTTGTTGTATAAATTTTATATAGTATTAATTTTCATTTAGTATTAATTTTAATTTATTAAAATATAATTTATATTTTATTTTATAAATTTTATTTATATTAATTTATATCTCATATTTTCTATATTTTTTAAATATATTTTTAAATATAATTTATATATTATAATTGAATTAAAACAATAATAAAAACGAAATTTGGGTGGGACTTGGAAATTTTCGCACCAACTATAGTGTCGGTGATAACTGACGCTATCATTTAAAAATAAATGAATTTATTATAACAATAAAAAGAGGAGGCAAACGAAATTTGGGTGAGATTTGGAAATTTTCGCACCAAATATAGTGTCGGTCATAATCGACGCTACCATTTAAAAATAAATGATTTTTTATATCAATAAAAAGAGGAGGCAAACAAAATTTGTGGGGAGAACTGAAACTTTTCCGCACCAACATTAGCGTTCGCTTAGGCCGACGCTACAAAAAAATGAGTACACTATTTATTTTTTAAATAAACATTAAATGAATTATTTAAAACATAATAAAATAAATTCAGTATTAGCGTCAACTGACGCTATAGCAAAAAAACACACAATAAATGGTTTCTGTTGTTAGTGTCAGTTTGGCCGATGCTATAGCAAAAAAAAAACACAATAAATGGTTTTTGTTGTTAGCGTCAGTTTACTGAGACACATGTGCAATACTATTAGCGTTGGAGTCATGGCCAACGCTAATTTATTGATGCTAAGACATGTAGTGAAGGTTTGATTACCTTTGACTCTATTGTTCATGTTTTTAAAAATCCTCCGTTTCCTCTCATTGTTTTTAAATGGTGGTACGTAGTTGTTGCACTTTTTACAATGGCCTCTCATAAGGTGATATGTGTCCTGAACCTCCACTCATGTTTCTTCAAATCCTTTAAAGGACCTAGGATAACATAAGACCTTTAAGATGTCAAATGACCACATAGAATGCACTCTTCATACAAAGTTGTGGATCATGAACCGAATCTAAAGGCTAATAATCTCTATTATATAAAAAGTTTTATATAATGAAATTTGTTCTAAAAATCCTTTTGAAAAAATCTTTTAGGATAAATATCATCCCATAAACCTTAAATAGTATTTTGAAGGAAATCTTAGATTTACATAACTCTATAAATATTGCACTATAATTGGGAATTTAGAACATGTTCGATTACTTTTGAAAAAAAAAAGAATAAATAATAGTTTGAAATTTAAAAAAATTATGAAATAACAATGTTTTAAAACTTTACCCTACGTCTAATCTTAAAATGAAATTGACCAAAAAAATTTTTAAAAAGAAAAAGTAGAATGCAACAATTTTTTTTAGTTACCATTATATAATTTCATTTTGCAAATTGCAGTATCATGAAATATTGGATTCTAGCATGGATACAGAGGTTATATTTGACAGTAGCTCAAATAATAAATCAAATGGATGATATTTCGGCTTCTTGAAAAATAATTCTGGGAACCTCATTCATGAGGTGATTGTGCATACTTTTAACCGAATAACCTTCATTAGCATCTAATCTCCAAATCCAGCGGTTTCTCCCATTACGAAAAATCTGCACAACATTAATAACCGACAACAATTCAATATAATCAGCCTGCAATATGTTAGAACTAGGGAGCCAGAAGGTGTTATCAATATTCCAGGACCAAACTTCTCCAAGCCAAGAATCACAATCAATCACAAGAATATCCTTTCTCACCGCTGCCATGAAAAGGTTAGGAAAAGTGTTTTTCAAGAGTTGTTTCCCACACCACAGAGAATTCCAAAAAGGGATGTTGCTTCCACAAACAAGAATAGGATTAACACAGGGAGTGAAACAAGGTACATCACCGCTGAACTTTATTTTGAGAAAATCCCGCATCCAAATGGAAGCATTCTTAGGATGCGAATTTGGATCTGTATCCATGGCCCAATAATCGAGGTTCCCATATCTTGAAGTCAGGAAATTTCTCCAAATTTTGTCGCCTCCTGATAAGAATTTCCAAAGCCATTTTGATAGCATAGATTTATTAAAGACTCCTACATGCTTTATCCCAAGACCTCCATGTTCTTTCGATTTGCATAAGGAACTCCACTTTACCCATTCTATAGCCCTTTTATCAACCATACTCGCCCTTTTATCTTCCAAATAACGGAGAACACGTCGTCATGAACGTTATTAGACCCAAACGAAATTCTAGACGCATCAGACAACAATCAAAAACTAGAAACCGAAAAAACATCTGACGTGTTGTGTCGCTCCCTGGATTTCCATCAAGGTACAAACACGAAAGTGGGGCAGAAAAGGGTGGAGTCGCCAGCCAGTCATTTTTATCCAGAAGGAACGGGAATGGTAATGATGCACAAACCAAAGAAAAGAAAAGGAAGGACAAAGGTCCTGCGAACCAAAGAATCTGGGTTCGGGAGTCGGTTATGACATGGGAAGATATTAGCACCCCAGATCGTCCGTCGTACCCGACGGGATCCACGTTTGCAAAGAAACGGTTTCAAAGGGTGAAGAAATGAAAGCTGCTGCAAAAAGAAAGACCGAAACTGGAATGAAAAAAGGGAACTGAAATTGGATACAAGAAAAAAGAGAGGGGGAAATGTAGGGAAAATAAAGTTTGTGCTCGAACGGACCTTACCCCGCTGCCTACGTACCTCATCTAGACATGAGGATCAGAGTCGCCGTAGTTCCCCTAACTAGGGTCGGAAAAGATTGCTTGTGTTTTAAAAGCTTGAACCGCTTATGTCAATGCTAAGGTGTTGCAGGCTCGTCTGGTACGAGTACATAACCGTCTTGCAAAGAGACAAGTAGGAGCAAGTTCGTACGATGAGAGTGAAGGTGATGAGAAAAGAAAGTCCCGAAGGAGAGACGTTTATTGTTTGTCCAATGTTTTTTATGAGTTTTTGCTTTGAGGTTTGCATAGGTAAATGTACCTAAGTCTTACTCAATGGGATGTGTACTTCTTATATCATCCCGAAACGAAATGCGTAAGAAGCCCACCTATCTATGGGGGAAATCCCCAAATCTAGTCCCACAAGTGAAGGCTCAGACACACTGACCTACTGGCATTTATTAAGTGTTTTTGTGGTTTTTGATTAAGAAGTATTTTTTAGATTTTCTTTGTGAAGTAATCTCATGCTAAGACTTATCCACAACGAGGGATATCCTACACCTCGCCCCGAAACGGAAAGTGTGCAAGTATCTCATAGCAAAGTCTCGAGTCACATGAGAAGACTCGTCATTTATTAAAGTGGCTTAAAGTTAAGTTTGAAGATGAGAAGAGAGAGCACTAAAAAGGATCTCAAAGGTAAAACATCTAAGAGGAGACTAACTAAGACCTAATGTTGTCATGAAAGGGATGATCCTAGGTTAGTGAGGTTTCAACTATCCTAAAGAAGAGAAGGAAAGAAGAAGAAAGAAGAAGAAGAAGAAAGGATTTAGAAGACAACTTACTTCTCTAAAGAAATTAAGTTGTTCCTAAAGGGGGAAGTAATGAAGTTAGACAATCATAGCATAAGGCTAAGACAATCACAAATTGAAAGTATAAAAAGATGAAGGAATAAATTGCATGTGGGATACCCTCCCAAACACACGTCTTACCAAAACCCCAAACAAAATAAAGGTTAGTGAACCACATAAGCATAAGGTGAAAATAATAAGATTTAAACAATGCGCAAACCAAAGATGAAGGTCACAAACCAACCACACTCAACAAAGTCAGCACCTAAACCCTATAGGTGACCTATAATAACTACCAAGAAAACCTAATAGGATGGCATAAATTCCTACCTCAAACTATGTTAGAAAGAGGGAAGAAAGAGGCACGAAAAACTACCTAAGAAGCAAGGCACCAAACAAATACCAAAGATCATGAGAAAATTATGAAATTAAATCACTAAAGTCAACAACCATTAACAAACAACGTGTCAAAATAGCTCTCAAAAATTCACAATTAAAGTCCATCAAATGGTCACACAAGGGGCGCTTAAGAACAATTAAAGAAATTGCACAAAAATGACTCACAAAACTATGGATAAAATGAAATTAAAAATATGACAAAAATATTTTTTGAGCTTTTCTGAGTCTTTAAAGAGATGCAAAAAGAACAGAGTCAAAATATTAATTGAGGTGGGAGAAATAAATTCTACAAGTTAATGTGTTAATATGGAGATTAAATGAAAAAAGAAATTAAATGGAAATTCGAAATAAAAATGAGAAATTAATAAAATCAGAAAATAAAAGCATAAAAAATTTCTAAAATAAGTTAAGATGTTAAACTAATTTTTGGGGAATTTTCTAATAGCTTTTGGTATTTTTTATGAATTAAAATGGAAAATATATAAAGAAAGAAATAAAAATAACAAAGAAAAGAGAAAGGGGTGCAGAATTAGAAAAAATGCGGTTAGGATGGAAGATTAGGTTTAGAAGGGGGTGTGGATAACAAGGGATTCCAAAGCCCAATGCAGAAAACCATGAGGGTGCAAGGTGGAGGCGCGATCAAAGTCTCTGACTCCATGTGGACCGTTTGATCAAGGGACTTCCATGGTATTCACGTCGCATGATTGGGAGAACACAGGTGTATGGTGATATAGTGTACGAGCACGCGTATGAATAAAAAAAAACAGGTCCTACCGGATGGTGATAAGTGTCACCGACGGTGTGGACAAAAACAAACAAAATCTCCATGATCTTATCCTTCCACCTCGTTAACCTCAACAAATCCCTCAATATCCTCTTAATATCGTATTCTTTATATTCTCTATGATAAAACTAAAAACCTTTAAGAAAATTGTCACATATTACAACAAATACATAGCAATAAAAATGCAGTACAAAAGCTACAACCTTCTTCTTTATCCTATCCCGCCACCGCCGTTCATCCTCTCGTCGGTCGCCACTCCGAACACTCAACCATCCCCATGCAACTCCTACCTAAAAAACTCCCCTTGCTATGAATTTGAAGTCGAAAATCTCCAAGACTTAACCACAACACCAGATCGCAGCATAGGAAATGAATCAAGTCACAACGGAAGAAATATGTGATTACACATCAATAACACGCTTCGCCAGAAAAAAACATTCGCTAAAACTTAACTACCAGAGATAGTCTAATGCTTCTTCAACGATGGCAAACGAACTCCGACGCCGAGCAGCTTCAAACACAAAATTCCTCGTCCTTCTCTGCGAGTCAGATTTGATGGCAAAATGGATTGATGATTGGTAAATTTGATGAAGCGATGACGATGATGAGGACTCTGTGCGATGGAGAGTGGTGAACTCGGATTCAACTCTTCATGAAGGCGAGATGAAATTTGATTATCTGTTGTTGATGAAGAAGAGTGCAAAACTTTTGTTTTCTGTTTAATTTGAAGTATGATTGTTATGACGAGGAGGAGTGGTGTTGGTGATGAAGGAAATATTGAATTTGGTTTTGATGATGCAAGGTTTAGTTAACAGGTGAAGAGTGATGATAAAGCTTAAAAGGAATTCGGTTCTGATTATTGGTGAGGATGAAGAAAATCGGTTTTGGTTTATGATGAAGATGATGAATGCAGTTTATGTGATGGTGGTGAAGAGTGTGATGAAAACAGTTTTTTTTATGGAAGAAAAATGTGATGCAGTTTATGTGATGGTAGTGAAGAGTGTGATGAAAATGGTTTTTTTATGGAAGATAAATGTGATGCGATTTATGTGATGGTAGTGAAAAAGTCATGGAATTCAATTTGGTTTTGATTGTTGTGTGATGGGAGAAAATGAAATCGTTTTTTTAACAGAATTTTGTTATTTCTCCTCTTATTCTTCTGCATAATTATGTTATTCTTTTTTCTATATTTTTTGTTAGTTTTTTCTCATTGTGTTTTATTCACCATGTCACTGCGTTTTGTGGTGGTGAAGCAATGTTGTGTGCGTTTTGTTCATGAAAATAAGTTGTGCTTGCTGAGTTTGTGTGTGCTGAAGGCGTGACGGAAACAAACGCGTTTTTGGGAGTTGTGGCTCATGAAGTGTGAAGCTGAAAAGTGCTATGAGTTGATGTTTACGTGTGTAGCTGATAGTGGATAACTTAATGATTTTTTCCTTTTTTTTTTGTACAAAAGAAAAGCAGCGGACCTACAACTAAATGGACTTTTTTGTGGAAATATTTTCTTTTTTCCTTTTGATATGGACTTCAATGAATATGGGTTAAAAAAAGAATAGGAATTAATAATGGAAATAAAAATAATAAAAGTGGATAGAATAATCAAGAATTGGATATTAAAAAATGGAAAATTAGAAATCGGTCAAAAAATGGTAATTTGGATGATTAAACTAACAATGTATGAATAGGATAATTGAGTAAAAAATAAATGGTTATTGAATAATAATGGATGATGGATAAAGAAAAATTGGATATTGACTGGATAATGGGTTTTTTGGAAAATGGGTGGTAAATGGTTATGAATCGGGTGAAAGGTGAAGTGATGACTTTTCTTTTATTTTATAGCCCAAAGCCAATCTTGATTTATTACAAGCCCATGATAACATGAACACGACTACCACTTAACAACTCGGAACCGAAACCACTGCCATCAACTTTTGATCTTCTGAATCCTTTTCAAACATGTCTGAAATGATCTTTGGAAAATAAATCCACAGAAGAATCGTTGATGAACTGATGACCACTTAATCTAGACAGTATGAACCAACTTTCAGAAACCATTGTTTGATAACCTGAATAAGTCCATGTAACACAACTTGACTTGAATGCACATCTCCTGAGAATTAACCACTGGCACACGTAACTTGCAGTTGAAGCAATCTTTTGATAGTTTGACCAATATTAGGTCAAACGACCATCTGAATCGAATTGCGAACTGAACAACCACACTTGAATTAAAACACTGCCAACTTATGTTATGCTTCATCTTTCCATGCGAAAATGCAATGCAACGTATGCGAGATGATATGCTAAATGCTATGAAAATGAGAGGGCAAATTTGAGGTGTTACATGTTGGCCTTCCAAACTACCTGATCCAGATCATCCGCCCCGGTCCCGAATGCCTCAATGAAACTGACATATCTGCAGCTTGGGCCAAAAAAGCCGCGTCTGATACTGGCTGCTCCAAAACAGATCCGGAAAGGTCGTTTATATGCTGATCTATGACTGCTGATGTACCAGGAAAAACAAGATTAGAAATTGTTGCGTTCTCCCTCAACTGACTGTCTGCCACCAAGTCAGCAGAAGGCACACCAGCCCCCGATGTTATGCTGTTGGGAGCGCCAAAAAAGTGATGAAAACCACCATTCGAAACCGATAACATGTTCTCCTTCACATTTCCAGACTTGTTGTTAACAATAAAAGCACTATAAGAAGAAAAACTGGGAGCTGCCTCATTGCCCATAGCAGAATTTTCCACGGGATCCACCATCCTTCCACTACCATCGAAGTAAAAATTTGGAGAACCAACATTAACAGCCCCAGAAACAGTATGGTTATAACTAGCCACAAACAAGTCTGAAACATGTCCAAAATTAATCCCAAGAGTCCCCCATCTCCACCTCCCCTCGTCCCATCCTCCCATGCAAGCTACAAAAACATTCTTCAAATGTGATTCATTAAAAAGCACCCAAAGTTATCTTTCAAACTATATTCGTGTAACCAATTAGCATACAAAAAAGAAGTGTGAAAACCATTCCCAAGGATAAATTTACAATTTGAAACAAAAATATCCTCCAGAATTAATTTTCCTAATTTAAGAATATCCCTCCACCAAAAAGAAGAGTTCGCTCTGTTAAACTTTGCACCATCCGAATTCACCACATTCAATGAAATGTCATTATAACAAGCCTTGAGAACCTCTAACCAAAGAGCATTCCTATCTGCCAAAACTCTCCATCTCCACTTGTGTAATAGGGCTACATTAAAGTCCTCCACACGCCAAAGACCAAGTCTCCCACCTTAGTCGGACAACACACTGAATTCTAACTAATCCAATGAATGCACCTTTTCCCATCCTTGCTGCCCCAAAGAAAATTACTTTGCATTGAAGTGATGGATTTAACCACTTTAATGGGACCTTTATAAAAGGAAAGCATAAAGATAAAAAGACTAGAAAGTACCGATCTTAAAAGGGTCAATCTACCTCCGAAACTGAGTAAACGACTAGACCAACAATCTAACCTATTTCTCATCTTCGAAATCAAACCCTCCCACATAGGAGTTTTATTATTTGAATGACCTATAGGAATCCTGAGAAAACAAAAACAAATATCCTCCTTCCTACAAGCAAGGAAAGTAGAAGCCGCTTCCAAGCGATTCAAGCTAATATTCCACCCAAAAAACATACTTTTATGAAAATTGATTCTGAGACCCGACACCAATTCAAATCCCCTTAAAACCGCCTTTATCGCCCATATATGCTCCCAACCACTGTCCCCTACCAATAATGTATCGTTCTTAAATTGAAGGATATCCACCAAGTACCCTCTTTTGAAGAAAAAACCCTTGAAACTATCATTTTCTACGGTTTACTAACCAAACCTCTTAATCCTTCCGCCACAATAACAAAGAGGAAAGGAGAAAGCGGATCTCCTTGCCTCAAACCTCTCTCCACAACAAACTCTTTCGTCAGACTCCCGTTAACCAAGATCGACATTTTACTAGAAAAAACCAAAGTCTCCATCCACCTCATCCATGTGATGCACATTAGCAAAACAATGCACGCTGAATAGCACATGAATTATCAATATTTTCATTAATTAAAAATAATAGAAATTGGATAAATTATGAAATAGTGGATTATGAGGTAGAAAGATGTATTATGAGATAAGTGGTGGGACAAGGTGAGAGAAACTAAAAGATGAGGAAGAAATATAGAATTACTAATAATTGACATTAGATTTTGGGTTTAAAGATAGTGCATTGTCAGCGTGAGACAATTTTACACATGCAACCTCAAAATGCCTAAAATTGTCATGTAAAATCATTATTTTTAAAATAAAAATATGTTTTATTCTGATATATGATTGTCATTGGTTTACAGTGTAAAATATTTTACATTGTCAGTACATTTCCTTTTTTCTCTTAGGTTTTTGTTCAAAAGGAAAATAAATCAACAAAAGAGAAAAATAGAGTAATTAAAATTGGTGCAATGAGGTAGAGATTGGAAAACCTAGGTGAGCACAAGTTATAGAACTTCATAGCTAAAATTGAGATTTTTGTTGGAAAATTAAGGTAAGGGAGAATGACTCATCTATAGGTGTAATTTCATGAATGGTAGAGAGGGATCTTCACCCTCTTCTTAATTTTTCTATGTTTTTTACGATTGCTAATTTTTATGTGTTTTAGAAAAGATTTATGTGAAACCTAAATTAGTTTTTGTGATTTGTGTGAAATTCGTGCTCTAACTCATATTGAAATCCGTGCATGATTTGGATATAAAATTTTGGATGTTGTTGTTCATGTTAGTATAAATTGGCACGATGAACATGATGATGATATTATGATACATTGATGCAATAAGTTTTTTTAATAAGCAAAACATATATTAAATAAGGATACAATGGGGTATCCAAACCCATATACAAAAAGCCACCAACCTAAGCAAAAAAAAGGCTATAAAAAGTCGCAAGGCACCTTTAACCATTCATAATAGTTACATATATTTGCATTTCTATGTTTCTTGCCTAACCACCACCAAGAAAATATGATATCTCTATATATCACAGTGTCGAAATCCAAAAATTCTTCTCTGAACCCGAGAAGACCACAACATCCAACAAATAATCAACCACAAGCCCACCGCCTTTTTAACCTTTATATTCTTCAGCACCATCCTATAAATCCAATTCTTAAAATGACCAAGAATATTCCCCATGTATATATGTTCTAATCCCACCCAATTGCAAACAAAATTCCAAATTAACACTGATTTGGAACAATAGAACAATAAATACCCTATCGATTCTTCTTGCAAAAAACAGAACGGACATACCATATCATATGCACATTTGTGATCAACCCACGCCTAGCAAACTGATCTCTAGACGAAAACTTGTTGTGCATTAATCTCCACCCAAAAACAAGGATTTTTAAGGGGATGGGCGAACTCCAAATTTGACGAAAAACAAGCCATGAAGTTGCATCCAACATCACAAACTGCTGATCCACTGCCTGCTGATATAGATAAGCGTAGGCGAATTTCACCAAAAAATACCCAAGTTTGTCGGAGACCACGATCGTTACGGAACAACTTCAGTGCCTATTATAAAAACTGCTACCAGATCTATCAACTGTTGATGTTGTTGGTGTAGGAATACAACTACTCCTGCGTTGGTAGCCTCAGAAACAATCGACACACGATCCACATTAGTCCTGTCAACACTTACTGCGACACCTGCACCAATGAAAACAAAATCTGTTACCGTATAAAAAACAACATTCCAACGCCAACTACCTTCCACAAAAACTCCACATTTTGCCACCGAGCAATGTTTGTCGACCGCCTCCTGCCACAATTCTAGAAAAAGACCTACATGGGAAACAATACCACACCAACGAGATAGCCAAAAAACGGTTTTTGTATCATTATCGATCTTATGGTGAATTAAATCCGTAAAATTATTACCACCAAAACCACATGATAACTTAAACAAATCTCTCCACCAAAGAGATAAAGGTAGACTATATTTAGGAAACTCTCCAAGATGCAAAGCAATCCCGTACTTCGGATACCGGTTATCGATGATACCTATCCAAATAAAATTTTCCCCCGACAAGATTTTCCAAATCCATTTAGACAATAAAGCTCTATTAAAAAGCTTAATATCCAAAATTCCAAGCCCACCTTCTTCTATTGGCTTACACACCACCTTCCAATTAATCCAAGATATTCCTTTTTTACAAATCGACCCATTCCAAAGAAACAATCTTTTATGTGCAATTTGGATGGTTTGGGGTTGAAATCAGAGCTTTGAAAGAGCTCTAATGATAGAAAAACGCAGTTCTGCATTCTGCATAGTCGTGGAGGGCATCATCACCATGACGAGCTGACTGTCACAATGCTGATAACAGCTAGACGACGAGCCAACCATTGGTGCATTAAGTGATTTACCTATTAGAACTGGTGTAATAATTATATTATAAATTATGCATGTTGATTTATGTGTGATTTGGATGGTTTACGGTTGAAATCAGAGCTTTGAAAGAGCTTTAATGGCAGAAAAACACAGTTATGCATTCTTCATAGTCGTGGAGGGCATCATCGCCATGACGAGCCAACCGTCACAATGCTTATAACAACTAGATGATGGGCAAACCATCATCGTCTCCAGAGCAGATGACCTTGTTGGGTGTCGCTTTGGTGACAAGTGGCTGAAGAGGATGATGACAAACACGTCATGACGAGTGGGTTGACCGTCATAACCTAGGTTTTTGGGTCTCCGAATTAATTTTCAAGTTGGTTCTGATTCTAGCCATATTTAGTTGTCGTTTTGTTGTGTTTTATGAGTTGGTGAATAAAATTGATATGCTTTATGAGTTGTGTGAATATTTGGTGGATGCATAAGTATGTGTCGTTGAATGCTTGTATGATTATGCATTGGTGGGTCACAATTATAAAGCATGATAATTTATGTTAAGATGGTGGCCTTATTGGCGATTATGTGGTTAGAAGGGGAATCAATGAATGTTTTATACATTGGCTTGTTGCTTCATTGTCATACGTCATGGTGTACAAATTTTACTTTAATATTGTGTCGCTAGTTCAGATGGGGGACCAGTGACATGTCAATGATTTAAAAGGGGGATCAGAGACGAATGGGGATCAGAGACATGTATGGTTCAAAGGGGGACCATTGGTGAGTGGACTAAATCAGTAATATATCTCTGATGTTCAAATTGGTACCACATGCACATAGAGTTGAGAAGTTGATGTATTGTATATATACGCTACAATAAAAAAGATGTTTTGTGACATATGAGTTGCAATGGTTCTATTAAAATCGTCCTCATATATATATATATATATATATATATATATATATATATATATATATATATATATATATATATATATATATATATATATATATATATATATATATATTCTGACAGTTCACATGTCAGTGTTTGCCAACCGTCTCTGAATTTTTTAAGAAATGAAAAGATTTTACGACGTTTCACTCTTTTACCGCACTTAAAAATGATTTGTGACAGTTAGAACACTTGTTGTTATCCAATCCTTTAAACACAAGAATCAGTTACATTTGAATCTTTAACCACCCTAAAAAAGGTTAGCCACATCCCACATGAATTTCTCCAAAGTTAATCCTATTTCTTTGTGTTTTTTAAGAAAAATGTATTAATTAATTTTTGTCAAAAATTCGTTTTTTTCATTACATACTTCTTCCCTTCATTTTTATCTCATATTGAAACCCTATTTTTCTCTTAATTAGTCATTCTTCTTTAGTTTCTCCATTTTTATTCTTCAACCCTCAATGTTTCCCTCTCTCAGAAATTGTTTTCCAGTCACTATATGAAATTTAATGCTAAAAGCTCTACAAATATTGTATCCATAACACCTCGATTGAAATTGAAAGATCTATTTCATTGTTCATTTCTCAATTGAAATCAAAACACTATTTTTGGTCTCAACTTCTAAGCTTCCTAATTTTGAAGCTCAAAATTCCTATTCAAATATTCCACGGAAGAATTGAGCTCAAAGACAATTGAGAAGTTATTGCAGAATACTTACAACAGTGGAAGGCCCTTTCGTTAAGGGGGGAATCGCTGGAAATAAAATTGTATCGACTTCTTCGTGTAAGTCTAGTAAATTAGTTGACGAATCATCCAAGCCTCATAAAAAGTCAAAATCTCAGTCTGTGAATTGAGGATTTTCAGAAATTTTAATTTTTTTGTGATTTATTTTTAATGGGGAGTTTTGTGCAAGTACGAAAATTTTAAGTTTTTCCATAACTTAGTAATTTGATTTGATTGTTGTGATTGAAAGGCTCGATGATTTCATTTCCTAGTTTCAGATCAATGTTTGAAACTTTAAGTGATATCAATCCATTGTTTTTAATCTCTATTGTTTCAGCCTAAATCGTTAGAATTGCTCTTATCACTGAAACTATTAAGCATTAATTGTATGATTCTCAACTATTTTACCACAAATGTTTTAGCCTGAATTGTTTGAACCTCAACCATTATAGCTCATTCAAATTGCTCAAACCATTCAACATCCATCGTTCAAATCTTATCTATTCCATCATTAATCCTTCTAATCTGAATCTCACTCAATGGTTTGAAAATGTATGTTTATAGCACTGTTTTTAGTTGCACTTGACTTCTAGTTAGTTTTAATAAATTATCCTTTTCTAAATTATTTTCTATTTTTTATTTTTATTTGTAGATCTGAACTCATTGCACCATGGTATCTATCTCTTAACAGGTACATCAATATGGTTTGCTTTCTATCCATGTCAATTAGTTAATGTCTTGTATCTTCTAACTTTCAATGACAATTATGGCTTTTTTGTTCATGTTTTAGCTTGCGTTTGGTCTATTGGATTATTTAAGTCCCTGACTACAAATTGTATGTTAATTTTTGTTTGTTATAGACCTTATGGTTCTTGATTACTTCATGAATATATTTCATTATTAGTTGACAAAATATGTTGCTTAAGAAATTGTGTTAGGTTTAATATATTTGATAATAAGGAGTTTTTTTGTTGGTTCTTCAATTGTGCATTTCATTATATGGTTAGTGGCTTGTTTTTCTACCATAATATGTTTTCTCTCTTTCTCCCTGAATATGTTTTGGTTATTTTTCTATTATTTCATCATTTTTCTCAATGCTTAGGTTGGATTACCTGTTTACTAGTTGCATTTGTTATAATTTTTTTTATCAAGGATCCATTTGGACAAGAATAACATTTCTTATAACATGTTATGAGGCATGTGAAGGTATTCAATCTGTGTCCATAACTTTACAAATCTATTATCTATTATTTATTGGATAATTGTATCACTTGCACTACAGAAAAACGCATTAATTACGACGGTTAAATTAAGACGATTGTGGCAGTTTGAACCGCCACAATTAAAAAAATGGCGTTTTAGAAAACACCTTAAATTCGGCTGCCGCTAGGTAAATTGTGGTGGTTTAAAAGTAAACGACATACCAACCGTCGTTTTAAACATAGTTAAAAATGGCGGTTTTGTTTTGAAAATAGTGGTTGTTTGAACCGCCACAAATATCACTTTTTATAGAAAAAAAATATTGATCAAAATTATAATTTTAAAATATAAATTTATTTAGAAAAAATATATATATAAAAATTCATATTATTTATGAGTACAAATACATTTATATACATATGTATTGGTAGTTGTAAATTTCAATTTAGACATGTCTATGCCTTTCTTCTACTATTTTTCTCAACTGGTCCACATTCAAAATATATTTGTTCAGACTTTGCACCCTTTATTGTCCCGACCCTATTCATAATGAAATATATAGTTAGAAATCTAAACAGAATAAAAGAGTAATCAACAAAAAAAACTCAACATACAGAAGATACAACTCTATTTTCAAGTTTTGATGTTGATTTCCTAACCTTAGTAACACCTTTTGATGTTACACTCACTGAAGTTACCTGGCTAACTCAAATGACTATGGGGACACACATTCGAGGCAGGGTGTAAGAATGGAGCTAAGTATAAGAGGCAATATAGTTACACCATGATAAGCATCATCCACGTATAAGAAAATATTTGTTGAAAGAAGAGCACACCTTGAAAATCAGCATATGGTTTTAACTTCTCAAGATCAAGTGCCAGATGTCCATGAATGTCCTCCTCACATGAATTTTGTGGAAATAAGTAATGAAACAACTACATTTTTATCACACATACCATTTCATTCCCATTAACTTTCAGTATCTCAATAATTCCAATCTAAAAGATCCTTACATCCTTCGGCACAGTTTGGAGTCCACCAAAGCAATGGCATAATATGTAACCTACATTAACATTAAGTTCAGGGACAAAGACAAATGAGCACAAGAATCTAGAGTATTATGTACACATTCATTCTCTCGTGTGCTTTTTATTGTCATCGAGACATTTCAATATCAGACAAAGATTCACACATTTATAGCAATAGAGATGTCGATAAGTTGAAACAATCTTACTATGAATTTGAGCTTATGGCATGTTGACCTTTTTGCAGGATGAAAGATGTCCTCGATCTCCTAACTCTGAGGAGGCTAGAAGAAACACGACAGTTGGTTTTTGATAGTCAAAACAAGACCAAATATAAATTACTTAGGTGGTTTGATTGTGTAGAAAGTGAATAACATTCTTTTGAGTAGAATGTAAATTACTTGGCGGGTTTGACTCTGGTTATGTGTTTATGTTTTTTTTAAATATAATAAGGTAATAAAAATCACTTGTTTACTTTTTGGATTATACTGCTGGTTGTTCAAGTTGAGATAATAATAATTTAAATAAAAAAAATTGAGATGATAATAATTTAAATCAAAACAAATATTATAATTAAATTATATAGATAAAATTACGACGGTTTTAACCATCGCAACCACCCTATATTATATTCAGATTTATTTAATAAATATTTTGACAGTTGAAATCGTCCCAATATGCATAAATTATATTCAAAATTAACAATTAAAATTACGGCGGTTGACACCGTCGTTTTTCTCACTTTACGTTAGTTACAGAACCGTCGTAACTTACAACGACAGTTAGAGCGACATTTTTGCAACCGTCGCAGTAAAGCCTGGCGACACATGTTTTTGTGACAGAATCAAAACCGTCACGACTATCAGTTTACGACAGTTGGAACCGTCGTAACTTGTCAATTTTCTTGTAATGATATCTTCTTTACGATCGAGTTATTATTACAGTTGTGTGAATTATATTCATGAATTGGTGATTGTTTGATTGCGCTCAATTGAGATAGGAGTAAATTGTTGTTGCTCTAGATAATTCATACATTGATGATTTATTTATTTGTTTTAGCACTGTTTCTATTTAAAAATAACGGCAATTGCTAAAACCTGATCTTTAGGAATTGTGGTATCGTGTGTTAGTTGGTTAGTGAATATATGCATTAATTTTCGAAGAAGATTATTCCTAAGCCTCACAATAACATTCATACACTTCTTTTTCTTTTATAAATGTTTTTCCCATGGTTTTAGCTCTTTATACATAAAGTAATGAAAGTGGAAAATTATTCCTACTTACACATTTTAATTCATACTTATCATAAGTTGTATTTATTAGAAGATTCATCTTCATTTATTTCCTCTCAGCTTCCAGATTCATCTTCATTTTACCATTCTTTCTAAACTGGTAACAGTTACAAATTCCTCTAATCTATTGTTAAACTTGATTAAATGATACATTAACTTAACAAGAACTAACTAGAATAAATAGTCATCACAAAAGCATGAAAAAGATAATTGTAAGGAAAGACAAGTGGAGTATATCGGGACCATATTGGTTTGTGGAGGCACTAAAATGGTTGGTAGCAGGGAGCCATATCCTGTAGGTGGGTTCATTTTCATTTTGAATCCTTTCATTTTTGATAAGCTTGGTTTTGGTAGCTCCTTATATAAAGAAGTGAACAGTAAGTGATATAGAACAAGAGAGTAGGAAAAAAAGATGGAAATAAAGATGGCCTTTGTACATCTATGGCTATGGAATTTTTTCCAAAGAAAATTGCAGTTGCTGTATTTGTTGCATCTGTAGTGCTTTCTCCTGAGGAGGTGTACTTAATTATTCTTGTTTTCTCATGTTTTCTCATTTTTCTTACTTTTATCATGACATGTAGGGTTGTTTAGGGTAGGGAGAAAATCGAACCGAACCGAGTCGAACTAAATCATAATAAAAATGTATTCGAAATGAACCGAACCATTTCAATTTATTTAGAACCGAGTTGAACCAAAATTATTAGTTTGATATATCCATTTAAAAATTTCAAACCGTACCGAACTATTACAAGATACCTAAAACATTTAGGGAAAATCCATCAAAAATTAATTTAATAAATTTAAACAACTTCCATTTGATATCTACTTTTATATGATATATATATTTATTTTGATAACTGCAGGTTCCAACTCTAAATCAAAGATTTTATTTGAGGACATATCATTAAATGGATCCATGCTATTGGACCCGAATTCATAGCATCCAATATGTATCAACTATCACCACCTGAGGTATGTTGGTTAATCAATATATGTTTATGTTATTCCCAAAATGAACTCTTATAATCTTCTTCTTTTTTTTTAAAATGAATATAAATTATTTTGGAAATAATTATAATAATTCATTATTTTGATAATGTTGATTATATATGAATTAGGACTTTTCTCTTGCAATGTCATTACTAAGGCCTATGAATACATTTGATGATAAAGAACAATTCCAAGAGCAAACAAAGGTCACAAAAGATAATTTCGGAACTGTTGCTAAAGTTTGCGTTGTGTGTCGACAAGACAAAATGTCAACCTATGAATCTCAAATGGAAATGATTGAACGAAATCCTGTGAATGATTTCAGAGTCATTCATGATGCTGATCACATGGTCATGTTCTCTAAACCTCAAGAACTTTTTGCATATTTTCAAGAAATTGCGGAGACATATTATTAGCATTTTGGTAAGTATGTTAATTATTTATTTGAATTTATTTAATTATCAGTGTTTATTTTTGGCAGTATGTTTTTGCGCATATATATATATATATATATATATATATATATATATATATATATATATATATATATATATATATATATATATGAGTTAATAATTTTATTGAGTTTAATTATTATATGTGCTCGAGTTGTGTTGTTATGATGAGATGTTAAGCATTGAGAATAAGTATGAAATCTGAGAATATAGTGAATATGAATTATTTTGAGTTATGTTTGTTGTATTGTTGCATGTTTGAAATATAATTCTATTGAGATGAATTATTAACATGCTTGTATGGCAATGTTGATTAATAATGTGCATTTTGTGATTTTGTTATGATGTAATCCAGAGAGGGGATTACTTGAGTTGTCAATGAATTTATGTTAGAATCAGAGAGGGGTCTTAACGCAATAATTTGATGATATGATCATGAATCATAAGAGTTGTGTCAAGAGGCATGTTTACTAGTTCAGAGAGGAGACTAGTGGTTTGACCCAAACTCAGAAAGGGGGTTCATTGGTTCAAAGATGGGACCCGGTTCCTGAGTAAACCATTGCTGAGTTGGTACTACATGCATAGAGTTGTATTTCTAGAATCAGTTGCATAATGAGATAAATACATATGATATTGATGTTGTATGTAATTGGTGTGTGATTGGTATGTGAATGAGTTGTAATTGATGAGTTGGTGTGAGAATATAATTGATATACTGTGATTTGAGATTGTGTAGATTATACTATGTGTTAATATCCTACCTTGTAGTATATGTCTGTTATTATTGAATGTGATTTTTCACTCCTTCTGTTTGAATATTTCCTTTACATACGCATCCTTGAGATACTCAAGAGTAGTATTGCTGAAGTAAGTAGAAGATAGCTATTGTAGTTACTTCTTTGGTTTATTGCTTTGACTAATGGTGCCTTGCCCTGATGATGTAACATCCGGTTGGGGATCTCTAAGTTGTTTATCGCTTATGCCGTTTATGTTTGAATCCAAGACTATCTATGTTGTTGAGATCTCTAAGTTGTTTTGAGTTGATTGTTAAGAACTCATTTTGCTTATATCATGAAGTCAATGTTTATGAGACTAAATGTCGTGAGTTGCAATATTGTTGTTAATTATTTTATTAATGATTTCATTGGAATGACACCTTAAACATTTGGAGGAGTATGCAATGATAGGTTTTGAATGCCTTTTATATGAGTATGTAATACATATCAAATAAGTTGGATGTCACGTAAACATCCAAGTATAAATCAGATGAGTTGGTCTTAGTTGTGTATGTGATACTATATAAGTAGTTTCTTTTGAATTCAATACCTATATAGTTCATAAATATGACTAGACGAGCAATCCTCTAGTAAATGTACATTTTTAGAGGTTAGAACGTGACCTAGTGGTATATGCCTACAACGTCAAAATACATGCATTAATTTTCTAGTGAGATTATTCCTACTTGATTCTTAATTCATATTCGTAATAAGTTGTATATTAGAATATTCCCCGGTCCTAATAAATTGGTATATACTCCTAAGGTGGTCAAACAAAGAAATAAACATATGGTAATCACATAAGTAAAATATGTCAAAACAACTCATTTATAACAATCAAAAGATTATTACTTAATTAAACTTCATATTATCCAACAAAGCAAGTTTATCTCATATTGAGTAAAGTAACACAATGGAGAAAAATTTGAACATTGTGTCACGTCTTCAATGTTGTATTTCTTCAGATATGACGAGACCGGAGACGCGAAGGAACTCTAATTCTTCCTTGATTTCTATTATTCATAATTCTCTCCATATTTTTGGACCTCATTCTCCATTGTATTATATGTTTATTTATAGAGGTTTTCTCAACTGCACAATCTCTCTATTTGAATCTTAGGGCTTTACAATTATTCACTAACTTAAGTCTAAAGAATAAAGCATGTTCTCTTTTTCTGGTACATGTATAATGACAGTACAATGCACTTTGGAAACAACATGACATTGTGGCAGCATTGTTGCATCTTTTGCAGGCATTGGCAACTTTTCGGACTTTTGCACTCAATGTTCATCCTTATCCATTAACTTTACAACTCATCTCTAACACTTTCTTCTATAATATTTTTCAAATAGTTTCTTGCTCAAGAATCACACGCATAATTAGTTACTTATGGTTCAAAACCTACGAGGCATTGATCTCTTACGATTGTCGTGCTACTACTCGTCATATTTGCTAATTGAGCACACTATAATAACAAAGTAAAAACTACATGAAATAACACTTAGTGTGCTCACTACTGAAAATGATAAATTACTAGAACACATAGTAAAATAACCCTAACTACCTAAAATATAAGTGATTAATACAATTATTCGGGCCGTAAATATCTCACATAAAATCAGTTATAATATGTCTACTTAATGTTTTTTATATTACAAAACAAATTGAAACAACAATTCATCTGATTAAACAAAATAACCATTATAGCTCGAGAGAAACAAATATATCAAACTTAAATACATTTAAAATGTATTTGGATGAAGCATTTAAATGAGAAAAAAATATTTTTTTAGGGAATACATTACAGCGCAATCATTACATACTTAAGTCCATAAGTTATTTCTACCATAAATCATTTAGTATAAATTATGTTCTGGATTTACCTAGAAGGTGCCATACGCCACCTCCAAATTGAGACCCAATCCATTAGAGCCGTTAGGATATAGTCGTTGGGGACATCCTCCACACGCGCTCTAGCATCCTTTACGCGACCAACTGCCCTCCAAAACTTGTGGAGGCAGTTACTGTAACACCCTATTTCTACCTAGTAATTATAAATAAAACAAGAGTATAAGAATTTCAACAAAACAAATGAGATGATAGATTTTCAACCTTAAAAAAAATTCAACACCTGAATTTAGTCTCTAAAACAAAATATTTTAATATCACGCAGCAGATTCATAAAAACTCAACCTAAACAACTTAACTTGTATTCAACATCAAAACAACTTAAAAAGCGGCAATTCTTTAATAAAACAACTTTAAAATTCAACAACTATAACAAAAGCCAACATCAACAGAAAACACGTGTTATCCCCCCGAGTGCTACGTATCAGAGCGACAACACCGACTCGAATCTACTAAGATACTCAGCTCTACTCTAGATTACCTGAATGTTACCAACAGGTGGCAACATTCAAACAGAATGACTGAGATATCTAATAGTATAATCAAGAATATGATAAATAACATATTAGATTAGATTACACAAACTACGACTTCACAACTTCACAAATAACTTTAGAATCAACATAAGATACAACACAACAAAAAAATATACAACTTGATATGCAACTTAGACAAATGTGATGCATGTGGTACCATTGGAGCAGGACTCCCAACTTATACTCTTGCCAATTAATAGAGGCGTCAACACAAGGCATAAGCCTTCAACTTAATTTTTGCCACTCCAGATCAACTTACCGAGCAAACAACTCCAACTTAAATAATAATATGTTATACGACTCAACATGATTATCAAACAACAACAACTATAACAACATAACAACACAACAACATTCAACTTTGGCCAAAGACCTACAACTCATAATCTTGCCATTTATAAGGCACTGCAACGTAACACATCTACCAACAACCATACAGCTTATAACAAAATAACACAACACAAGTTCCGATTAAAACCGACTAATAAAATTATTTACTATGCTATATTATTACTACTTATTATTAAATTATTACTATGTTTCTATTAAATCCATGCAAAATTGTCATTAAGCCAATTTATCAATTCTGCTTCAACCACTACTGCACTTGTACACAATTATTCTTTTGTCAAACATAGCACAACACTACTATTTAAACTAGTTACAAGGTCCTAATTCAATTAATTAAATCCTGATAATTATTTATTTAATTTATTGATGTTTCCGAATTAAAACTAATGTATCAGTAAGACTGCACAACAAAAGAACACAGAACCACGATACAAGACTCAAAACTCCACTTAACCCGTGTGACCATCGTCACACAGATGTGACCCTCGTCACACTTGGACCGTGACAGTCATCTTAGGGATGTGACAGACGTCACAATTCCCTGACGGACGTGAAGCATATGGGACGGTCGTCCCACAACCAAATCTGCAACTTCTTTCTGTTTCTATCCTTCGTCTCTGTAACTTCCCAACTAATTTTAATTTTTCTTCCAAACAACCAATATTCTAGGACACGTAAAAATGAGATGGTTCGCATCCTTAATAGAGTGAAAACAGAAATCACATACCAGATCATGTTAATTAGCGATGATTCCACGGTGTTTGGAGGTTCTTCCGCATGGCCAATATGACTAGTAATAACTTCTAACCAAATATATGAAGTTTAGGAGGGATAAGAGCCTTCCAAAGAACATGCATCGTCACTTTTTGATTTTCCTCTACAATACAACTCCCTGCAGCCCTCTCAACAATTAATAGAAAGATTTAACCATGAAGTAACAGAAAAGGCCAAACGGCCAAACGATTGCATCGCTGCCAGCAAAATTGGGACAAAGTTCCGGTAAAATTGGGATAATGTCCTTTTCCAAGTCGATTTTTCTAAGGCCTATGACTGTGTGGATTGGACATCTTAAGGAACACTTTGGTGACTATGAGATTTGGACCTATTTGTCTTAAATGAAAAGATGGAGTGATGTTTAAAAGCTTCATGTAAGATTTCCAGATGTTTCAAGGTTTGAGGCAAGGGGATCCCATTTCACCGTTTCTATTCATCATAGTTGTGGAGGGATTCACTACATGAGTTAGGAAGGCTGTTGTTTTGGGTCTGGTAAAGGATTTTAAAGTTGGAAATGATATTTCATCCTCTTTCAATTTGTGGATGACACAATTATTGTTAATGATGGTTATAAGTAAAAATTGTGAGCTTTTAATGTAATTCTAAAGGGGGTTGAGTTAATTTCTGGTCTAAAAATTAACACCGGTAAAGTTCATTATTTGGCATAGGTGTCGGGGATGGTTTCTTGAAGGCAGCAGGGGAGTTTTTAGCTTGCAAGGTTGGGAAACAGGGTGGTAATCACAAAAGGTTATCATTTTGGAAGCACATTATCGACTACATGGAAGTTGCGTTTTATTCCACAACAATTGCAAATGCCTTCTTAGTTGTTGTTCTTTTGGATAAGCAGACTCCGCCACAAAACCAAACAATGACATCCTCTATTTTAGTTACAACGATTAAGGTAGTTGTATGGTGACTCATTAAAGCAAGTTCGGTCTATACTCGTATGATATAAAAATTGAGAAATTTACATAAACTAACCATATGTTTAAAGTTTAAACCTTAATTTTAATATTTTATACCATAATATTAGTGATTAAAACTAAAGCTATAAAATTTAATTAAAATTAACAATAACTTAACTAAAAGTAAATTGATTGATTTTATTATCAATAAAAATACTAAATAAAAATAATTATACTAAATTATTAAATTCAATAAAAACATTAAACAAAATTGCCTTGACAAAGTCTCATTTTAAAATGAGTTTTAATTCTCTATATATTATATATTATGGGCCAATACTATTTCTATGGACAAGATTATATTATATTAATCACGAAATTAGTTATTATCTTTTAAATTCAAACAATTTTAATTTCTTTCTTATATCTTTTATAAAGAAAATCAATGTAATATTCACTTTTTAACGTATATTTTTATTTATAAAATTTTATAAAAAATTTATATATGATGATTTGTCATATTTTACAAAAAAATAATTCATTTTTAAAAATGAAAACAACGTATTTATTTATTGTAATTTATAAATGCAATGGTATAAAAGAAATCAAAATTGTTTAATTTAAAATAAGAGATTAATTTCGTAAATCAATTAAAATATGAGATTAAATTTATAATTAAACCTATATTATATTATTATTATTATTATTATTATTATTATTATTATTATTATTATTATTATTATTATTATTATTATTATTATATAAATAAGCAAAAGGCAATATCCACATAACATAATACAAGGTACTAGGAAAAAAAAGATGGATAAGAGACATTTCGTTTTGGTTCATGGAGCTTCCCATGGAGTGTGGTGTTGGTATAAGGTTGTTGTTCTATTAAAATCTGCTGGACATAAAGTCATAACATTAGACATGGCTGCTTCTGGTATCCATCCAAAACAAGTGCATGAGCTTGATTCTATTGCAGATTATTATGAACCCTTGATTCAATTTGTAAGGTCATTGCCACAAGATGAGAGGGTAATTCTTGTTGGTCATAGCTTTGGTGGGATGTGTATATCTATGGCTATGGAATTTTTTACAAAGAAAATAGCAGTTGCTGTATTTGTTACAGCTTTTATGCTTACTCCTGATCTATGCATCACAACTCTCGACCAAGAGGTATCTAATTATTGATTAATTCTTTATAAAACTGAAATTTAAACTTGTTAAAAAGTAAAAAGTTTGGCCTGTTATGTTATGCAGTATGTCCTATAAATGTTTCTATTTTAATGAGTTAGATACTTTTGAAAATCTTTCATGATATTTTAGTTTATTTGAATGTCTATTTTATTTGATGGTGTTTAGATAAATAAATTTTATATGTTTAAATAAACTAACGAATAAATAAATCAATTATATTAAGTTCAATTTAAAAACTAAACATGGAATTTTTAAATAAAATAATTTTATATTGAAATTTTAAAAAAAGAGAGTCATTTTAAAGTTTGTTCATAGTGACATCTATAATTTTATATTAGTGATAGCGATAGTGAATAATTCTTAAAATTTGTTCTTGCTATTTTTGTTCCTTGTTTTAAGGAATTATTTATTCTAATTTGTACAAGTTCAGCAGACCCAAAGCTCATTGGAGTTTCTATTTAAGGCTGCTCAACCCTAGTGTGAACGTGTGGAAAATAAGAATTGTGTATTCAATGTTTTTCACGTGTGTGTGTGTGTGTATGTTAGTTCCTTGTGAGTCAAGCAATTGTCTTTTGATGATTATTTTGGACTAGGTGTGGATTTGTATTTTGTCCACTCGAAGCTTTTAAGCAAGAGTGTTTGTATTTGACTGAAGCTTTTAAGAAAGATCAAAGATTGTTTTTGAAAAGTATATTCGATTTCTTTGTGTTGTTATTTGAGATCACTCATTGTGATTGTGGAGGGAGTGAGAGGGGTCTCATATCTAGGAGTTCCTAGGTAGAACTATCATTTGGTAGGGATTAAGTGAAAAGATTGCAAACCGTAGGCGTTTGCTGTGGATCTTTGAATTGATACTACTGATAGTGAAGTTCCTTCCTAGCTTGGTAGCCCCCAGAGTAGGTGTGATTGCACTGAACTAGGTTAACAACTTTTTGTGTTCTATACATTATGTCTTTGTCTTTTACATTTTTGTTGTTATTAATGTCGTGACATCGTGTTCAACATTGTTTGTTTGTTGCCAGAATTTCAATTGGTATCAAAGTAGACACTCTGCCTGTATTTTTGGGTGAGATCTAGAGGCATTATTTTGGTACCATGTGTAACACCCCAAAATTTGTCATCTTATTTATTGCCAACTTCAAGTGGTTTATGCTTTGTCATTTTTGCATGATCGTCCATACATTGCATTGCATCCGAAAAATAAATAAAAATAATCAGTGAAATCATTCATCATTGGCATAAGCATGAGGCTTGTGAACAAGTGTTTCTTATCAATCTCTGGAGCTTAAGAAGGAAAATAATATCATAAAAATAACTCAGCTCATTTCCAAGTTAGCCCATCAAAGGAAAGAAAAATTCATATTTTTCATCCGTTAACCGGTTAACGCCAAGGGTTAACCGATTAACGGCTGCGAAATTTGAATAAAAATTTCAAAATTCAGTTGGTTTTCCCTTTTTTCCTCCCATTTTTCTACCTTGCATTACACTCCATTTTTCCACTTCACTTTACCTTGAATTCCTCCACATTTTCTAGATCCTTTTACCACCTTCCAAGGAATATTCCAAGGAATATTCTAGAAACCCCAACTAACTTTAACAAACTCCAAGCCTAGTTCCTAACCATTTTTTTCAAACCTAGTGCCCAAGCTCATTCTTAACCCAAGCCTCATGCCAAACCTAGCTTTTATATAAGCTCACTTCACTCTAAACCTCACAACTTTAACCATTTTCACATTTTCATCTCATTTTTCATCTCAATTCTCTCAATTTTTCTCTCCATTTTCCAAATTCACCAAAGCTTCTTCATCATAAGCTCTTCAAGTTTTGCATTAAAGCTTGAAGAACTTGAAGCTAAATCTTCATCCAAGCATTGATTTCATGGTTTATTAAAGATTAATCGGAGTAATTACTTTTGTTTGGGGTTGATTCTTCATTTTGGAAGTGCTTTGTGGTTATTCATCAAGATCTTCATCAATTGCATTTATTTTGCATTCTCGCGGATCGAAGTTAGGAATCGCTGGTATTCTCTTCATTCGTGTTTCAATCGACATCGCAACAATCACCAAAGCAAGCCTCCGCTTTGTAGGTTGGTGAATCTGAATCACTTTCTCGATTTAACTTATTTCTCTTCATTTCGCCATGCGACATTCTTTGTTTTATTGTTTTTGTGATTATTGATGCTTCAATTGATTAACCACAAGAAACTAGATTTGTGATGTGCATGTGGTTTTACTAGGAGCAAAAATGTGACTTTTAGGAGTAGAATTCGTGCTCATTGGATAGGATAGGCATTAGGAGCTTTTAGAAATAAGTTGCTAGCTAAAAAGTGTTTTCCCTAACTGTTTTTTTAGCTTCTGTTTAGTGTTAACCGGTTAACGCTAGGGGTTAACCGGTTAACACGTGTTTTGTATTTCTGTTTGTGGCTGTTTAGGGACCATTAATCAGTTAACCCCTAGCGTTAACCGGTTAACACTGTTCAGATTTTGAAAAATGGCTTGTTTCATTGCATGTTTGTGTTTCATTGCTTCTTTAATCTCTGTAGATTGTTAGATCATGATTTTAAGTAATTTTTAGGGCCACTTTAGGTGCAGGATTATGAAGTTTTGAGTTCTTTCGACACGCATATTTGTTAATTTTCATGTTTTGTGCCTAATGGCGAAATTGTACATGAGGTGATTTGTGGATGTTGTTGCTATGTTCAAACCTCCTTATTCACATGCCAATAATTGTGTCAAGCTCTATTTTGCTTCACTTCCATGGTACACACGTGTTTTAATCGCTTGAGTGCATAATGCTATGTTGTGTTTTCGCTTGAAAATGTATGATCACACATGTATGTTCATTCTTTCATCCTTGCTTGATTGATTACACTTTCATGTTGATGACAATTCTGATCTTGTATCAAAGGCATGCTTACTTTGTTGATCCTTGGTGACACATGTTCACACTTCATGCTTATTTGCTTAAATCTTGAAAACGCATACTTGTTGCTTCTTGTTGCTTTTTTGTGTTTCGTTAATAAACAAATCTTGAAAGTGCTTACATGTACATAACCATGCATATGCCATTCATTTTTACTTCCCTTGTCAATGTTATGTGATATTTATTCACTATTTGTCATTCATTTTGGTGCATTTTGAAAATGATCAAATTTGTCTTGCTTTTTGTAGCTGCATTTTAAAGTAGGAGTTGTTAAATGTATGTTGTTTGTTGTGTTTTCACCCTTTTTACACCTATTTGCATGTTGTTTGGTAGTTGTAACAGGTTGTTTGCATTTTGCATTGCATTTAATAGTTGTTTGAGCTATAAGAGTTATAGTAGCTGCTGGATTTTGGCTTTGCATAATATTTTTTAGTAACCTTAGACTTAGGATTAAGTCTAGTTAGGTCCTAGTTGCCTTAGGAATTGTCTGGTATTTGTTTACCTCATTCTTTTTTCCATATCCACTACTAACCTTTGTTTTGTAGGGAGGTTAAGGTAAGTTTTATTTGCCTTACTCTTTTCCTTATTACTTTATGCTTTAATTCGCATTTGCCTTTACGTTTTATGCTTGTGCTTGTATAGGTCCCCCCCCCCTTTAGAATCAACTTAGCTTTCTTAGGAAGTAAGTTGCATTCTCATTCTATTTTCTTTCCTTATATGCTTAGGATTAGAAAGCCACACTAACCATAGGACATCCCATGCAATAAACAACTTAAGGTTGGTTTTAGTCCCCCTTAGTTTTGTCCTTTCTCGATTTGAGTCTCTCTTTCTCATCTCATAAAGAAAAACAATAAAATACCTAATAAAGGTCGAATGTTCTCATACGACGGGAGACTTTGTCATGGGTTACTTATACACGTCCTATTTCGGGACAAGGTGTAAGGCATCTACCACGATGAACAAGTCTTAGTATGAGAATGTTTCACAAAAAACAAACTCAAAACACTTCTTAAAAGACAATTAACAAACAATAAACGTCTTTTCTTACGGTAATTCTTTTCTCATCTCACTCACTCTCAACGAGCGAACTCGCGACGATTTATCTCATTTGCAAGACGGTAAACGCAATCGTTCAAGGCGAGCCTACAACACCTGAGCATAGATATAAGCAGTTCCAGCTCATAAAAAACACAAATAAATAGTTCCCGCCTTAGTTAGGAGAACTACATCGACTCTAATCCTCATTTTCCTGATGAGGTACGTAAGCAGCGGGGTAGGGCTTGTTCGAGCATACTCTTTATTTTCCCTACATTTTTCCTTTTCTTTTCGTTCTCTTTTTTTCTAGTTCCCTCTCTCATTTCAGTTCAAGTTAGCAGTTCTTTTGTTCAACAACATCTTATTTCTCACCCTTTGAAACAAACTAATAAGCGTGGATCCCGTCGGGTACGACAGACGATCTGGGGTGCTAATACCTTCTTAGGTCGTAACCGACTCCCGAACCCAGATCTTTGGTTCGTAGGACCTTTTCCATTCATTTTATCTTCGGTTTGTGCAACGTTACCTTTCCCATTCATTCGGGATAAAAATGGCTGGCTGGCGACTCTACTTTTTCCACGCCACTTTCGCGTTTGTACTAGGATGAAAATCCCAGGAGCGATAACTGGCAACTCTGCTGGGGATCGGACCCAGAATATATGGTTTCCCCTTTGAGAGTCAATCCTAGCACTTGATAGACTCCAAGGAAATGAACTTCGCTCCAACCCCGAATGTGCTACAGAACCCCATGCCTAATCATGGAAGGACCGTAGGAGCTGTTGATAGTGGTGAATGTTTGAACCCGATATCTGATGTTAATTCCCTGAAGACTTCATTGTTGACAATAAAGGTTTGCCTGACTAAGAAGAATATATTTCTGGGTTGTGAAGTGGGTTGTTCGGATTGTGATGATTCTGACGATAGTTATGACCGATTGAGATCGAGGATACAAAATATGATGGATGAAGGAAGTATATAGTTTGACAGGATCGTGAAAGAGGACGAAGTATCAACTGTTACGATTTACTATAATCCAACACAAGTTCCTGCACCAGCAAAGGTGGCACCAGTAACCATCACTACTTCTGGACCAATTATGTACCAGAGCGAGAAAGTTATCCCATGGAACTATGGGGAAGAGGTTTACTACAATGGTCAGAAACAAAACATGGTCACATCCAGTTCATTTCCGCATCAAGTTGAGAATGTTGGGGTCGGAGGATTCACTAGGAGTGGTAGACTGTTCGCACTAGAGATTTTGAGAAATAATGCATTACCACCAAAAGACAATGCATAGGCTCAAGCCAGGGCCAGGGGCAAGCATCCCATAACAAGTGATGCTCTTGCGTCAACTCCAGAGCCTGACATCGCCTTTGACAAAGAGGCAGAATAATTTCTGAGAATAATCAAAAAGAGCGATTACAAGATTGTTGATCACTTGCAGCAGATTCCTTCTAAGATTTCAATCTTATCCCTGTTGATGTGTTCAGACTTGCACCAGAAAGCTCTGTTAAAGATTTTGAACAATACATATGTGCCGCAAGATATATCTGTAAATCAGCTAGAGACAGTGGTGTCAAGTGTGAATGCCATCCATGGTTTAGGATTTACAAATATGGACTTAACTTCTGAGGGATGCAATCACAATCGAGCCCTACATATTTCTATGGAATGTAAAGGAGTTGTGCTATCTCATGTACTTATGGACACAGGGTCATCCTTGAATGTACTTCCTAAGAAAGCATTGATTAAGCTGGATTACGATGGGGTTGTACTTAGGCCAAGTGATTTGGTCGTCCGAGCATTCGATGACTCGAAAATGTCAATATTTGGAGAGGTGGAACTGCTGATCAAGGTAGGACCACAGGTTTTCAATACTAGTTTTTATGTCATGGATATCCAACCAGCATACAATTGTTTGTTGAGGTGACCCTGGATACATGCGGAAGGGGCAGTGTCTTCGACCCTTCACCAAAACCTTAAATTTGTCTGGGAAGGACAAATCGTTACAGTGTGTAGGGAAGAAGATATCTTCATCAACCACTTTGCCTAGTTCAAGTACGTAGAGATGGACGGGGATATTGTTGAAACTCATTGCCAAGCCTTCGAGCCCATCAAGATTGTAAGTACATCATCGTCGGCTGCCTTATCAGAGGATACGAAGAAAGGAGCGTCCATAACCTCCTACAAGCAAGCCCTAAAGGTTGTGGAATCAAGTGCAAATGAGTGCTTGGGCAAAATGATTGAAGTCCCAGAGAAGAAGGATATGTTATGAGTTGGTTACTAACCTAGTCAATCAATGTCGGATCAAAGCGCTAGAGGTCGGAAATGCCCAATTACCTTCACCAGTCTGGGATGGTTTGATCATGGCAATGTTTATGCACTGCAGGAAGAAAAGGTTGATAGTGATTGCGAATTGGATGAGTGGATAAGGTCTTGTATCCCAGGGATGCAACTTAACAATTGATTGGCTGAAGCGCTCATCTCCGTCACTCAACAAGAAGAGTAATAGTTTTATGTTTCTATTCTCTTGTATGCAAGCTTTATGCCATGCCCGGGGCATATCAGCTCATTGTAAGGTTTGTTGTTCATGATGCAATATCATAATCATTAATAAATTGGACGTTTTTGCATTCATTCATGTTGTTCCTTGTCTTTCATTTTTTACTTTTTTTAAAAAAATATAATAAATACCAATATTTTTCATGTCTCCCACCATTTCTAAAACCTAGCATGAATAATCATTCATACAGATGCTCCTCATTGGGTCTCATCAATGACGACTTGGCTATGGCTCAGTATGACTTTGACAATTCGATTTACCTAGTCGATGAGGAAGGCGAAGAAGATTGTGAATTACCTGAAGAACTAGCCAGATTGCTCAAGCAAGAGGAGAAGATGATTCAGCCACACGAGGAAGCCATTGAGGTGATAAACCTGGGTACTGAGGAAGACAAAAAAAAGGTCAAGATCGGGGCTGCGTTGGAAGAACCTGTCAAGAGCCGCTTGATCTCCATGCTCCGCGAATATGTCGATGTATTCGTCTGGTCTTACCCGGACATGCCCGAGTTGGATACTGATATTGTAGTGCACAAGTTTCCACTCATAGAAGACTGCCCACCGGTGAAGCAGAAATTGAGACGCATGCATCCTGATATGGCTATCAAAATCAAGTAAAAGGTTCAAAAGCAGTTTGACGCCGAATTCTTGGCTGTGACGAGTTATCCTCCATGGGTTGCGAACATTGTGTCAGTTCCTAAGAAGGATGGTAAAGTCAAAATGTGTGTGGACTATCGAGATTTGAATCGGGCAAGCCCCAAAGATGACTTCCCGTTGCCACATATTGACGTGCTAGTTGACAACAATGCCCAATTCTCTGTGTTTTGCTTCACGAATGGCTTCTCGGGCTACAATCAAATCAAAATGCCGACAGATGACATGGAGAAGACTACATTCATTACCCCATGGGGCACCTTCTGTTACAAATTAATGTCGTTTGGTTTGAAAAATGTTGGGGCAACATACCAATGTGCAATGGTGACACTGTTCCACAACATGATTCATCACGAGATTAAGGTCTGTGTTGATGATATGATCGCAAAGTCACAAACAGAAGAAGAACATCTAGTCAACATTCGGGGTTGTAATACATTCGGGGTTGTAATACCTCAAAATTTTCCCTCTCATTCCCCAACGTTTTGCATAGCATGTACCATACATAAATTCATAAAATAACCAAAAAAACATTGCATCATAACCATCACAACAGGGGCATAGGTTTGTGATCAGTGAACAAAGCAACTGAAGGCTATACAAAGGCAATCAAAGGACCACAAAGCTTCTCAACCTTGTGCAAATGGTCCACAATATCCTACAAGTATTCACTTGAAGCCACAAGTCCTATACATAGGTGTTTTGATCAAGGGAGGCAAGCAATGCAACATTTCCCAGCAAAAAGGAGTCAGATGAGGGTTTCTAATGAACTGGGCTTATCAATGAGACTTTGGTCCAAGCATGGTTTCATGGTCCTCTACATGATGTCAAGTACCTATGGTTCAAATTTCACCATTGGACTCATTTTGGAAGGCCCTCAATTGTTCAGTTGATTGAAAATCAGAAAATTGGAGAAAAGTCAACCAGGATGAGTAAAAGGTCAACTCTTGAATTTTTGGGATCAAAATCATGAAATTATGATCACAAGGCTCTTAGGGACCAATTTGAATCAAGAAAGAATGGAAAAAATCAAGAAAACTAAAACTTACCATTTTTGGAAAGTTTGGGTTTCCAAAAGGCAAGTTTTGGTCACTTTTGTAGCCACTTCAAGAGAGGTTTTTTCCCAAAAAAAAAGAGTCCTATGAAAAGTATACCTTGAGAAAATGAAAGAAGACATCCTAAGCTTCAAAACCATATGTGGAACTCCTTCATAGGATCTTGAGAAAGATATGGCCGTTCAAAGTTTGAAAAAAAACAAGGCAATACAGCAGGATGAATCGATTCATCCGTGTTATGAATCGATTCATAACAGTTAAAAAAACTATTATGAATCGATACATCCATGTATGAATCGATTCATAATGCGTTTTTTTGCTAAAATTAGCTTTCTCTTCAGTATGTATCGATGCATAACCTTATGAATCGATTCATGATGCTGTTTTTTTGCCATTTTTGCTGTTGTTTTTGATGCAAAACAAGGGGGAATGCTATGCTATCTTTGGGGTTGAACGTGGAAATGATTGGTGCACATTCTATAGCTCATTTAGCTTCACTTTGGTCTCAATTCAAGCTTCACCATTGCTGCTACATCAAAGTGGTCTTCACCACAAGTGTTCATGAGTTAGTATACTAAAGAAAGTTCTAGAAGAGCCAGCTCACCATCTTCTACCACATTCTAGAGTTTTCCACAACCTTCCAAGGAGTTCTAGAATTCTCTAGAATCCCAACTAACTCCTAACCTAAGCCAACTCCTAAGCTACCTCCAAGCCCAAACCTCATGCCAAACCAATGCATTATATAAATCCATCTCCTCCCAAAGCTAAGGGTAATCAACAATAATCACCACAAATCACTCTCTCCCTCATTCTTCACTCAATCACCATTTTCACAATCCCAAATTCATCACTTTCTCTCCCACTTTTCCACCATTTTCACTATAGCTTTTCAACAAAAGTTCTTCAAGTTTCACATTGAAACTTGAAGGTCTTAAAGCTTAGCCTCCATCCTCCATTGAATTGAGCATTGTGGAAGAAGAAACTACTGGTTTTTGGTGAAGATTACGACTTAACGGAAGTGATTAATCGAGATGCGACAAGACCGAATCGCATTTATTTTGCATTCGCGGGTTCTCCGGTTTTCTTCTCCATTTGCACTACGATTCATTGCAACAATTACCGGAACACTCCTCCGTTTCGTAGGTTGGTGATTTAACCATTATGCCTTAATTTATCCTCTTCATCTCGCCTTAACGGCATTCTTCGCATGATTTTCAATTATGTTCGCGTTGTACCGTTCATTTTCGTTTTCGTTGCTTTCTTGCTTGAAATTTGCATTTGGATTATTAGGAATTAGATTTGTAGTCTAATCTAGGTCCTAGTAGGTGTAAAGAATCCCTTGTAAATAGGAAAAATGGTTCTCGTCGTAGGAATTTAGATTTTAGCTTATTTGATAGCTTAGTCTTAATTCTTCATGCCTATCACCCCCATACATGTTTAGGTACTGATTTTAGGGAATTTTTAGGTCCATTTCCAGTAGCTAATTCCCCCATTTCGAGTCGTTTCGACACGATTCCGTTCATGTTACGTGTTATGCATTTTTGTGCTTCTTTGTGCATAGTTTAAGTTCTTGCATTTTGTCACCATGTTCATGCACCATTAGGCATATAATAATCATGTTGCATTATGTGTTTACATGTTTGTAATGCCTCAAATCATTTTTTTTGCATTCCATTATGTTGAGGTATGTTGCATTTTGCATAATCATATGTATGTGCATTTGGTTGCATTTTGTTGCATATTTTCCATATCAATTCAATTCTGAATTTTGCATTGAGTTTAGCATGTTTGTTGAGCTATAATGTTGCATGTTCATAATCAATAATCATCATGTGCATATACCATGTTCATGTACCATTCTTTTGCATTACTTGTTGCATAATCAACCATGTGATGCATTCTTGCATAATCTTCAAAATGTTCATGTTCTTGCATTTTTATATGATGATCCATGTTCAAATGTATGTTCATGATGGATTTAGTGCATTATTCATTGAGTTTGTGCATTAAAATATGAAAATAATCAATTCTGGATTTTGCATTACATAGCTGTTTTTTTTTTTGCATAAGTGCTGTAAAATACATGTTGTTTGTTATAAATTCATGCTGTTTGGGATTTTTAACACCTGTTTTTGCATGCATATAGGTGCTGTAAAATGTGTGCTGTTTGTTTGTAGTGCATACTGTATTTTACCTTTTACACCTACTTTTATCATGTTGCATGATAGTTGTAGTATGATGTTTGTGTTATGCTTTATTTTCATAGTTGTTTGTGTGTTTGAGTGCTGTAAATAGTTGCTGAATTTTGGTTTAGCATAGTGTAGGCACCCTTAAACTATAGATTGAATTTAGTTTAGATCCAAGAGCCGTAGGATTTAATTGTTGTGTGTTTGCTTTATTATTTTTGTAATAAAATGCACACTAATCATTTGTTTTGTAGTGGGGAAGATTGAGGTAAGTTTCCTTCACCCAATCCTTTATTTTTATGCATTTCTTTTATGCATTTTAAATTCATTTTTCCTTCCACATTTGGCTTTGGTAGGATCCCTCTTTGTTAGGACCAACTTACCTTCCTTAGGAAGTAAGTTGTATCCTATTTCTTCTTTTTTTCTTTCCTTTTGCTCTTTAGGAATAGAAAACCTCATTAACCATAGGATCTCCCTTGTAAATAAATCAATAAAAATTAGGGTGTGTCTTAGTTCCCATTAGATTTTCCCTTTTCCAACTTGAGTCATTCTTTCTCATCTCATAAAGAAAAGCAATAAAATACTTAATAAAAACCGAACAATCTTGTACGACACGAGACTTTGTTGCGGAGTGTTTATACGCGTCCTGTTTCGGGGCGAGGTGTAAATACTTCTCGCGATGGATAGGTCTTAGTATGAGAATGTTCACAAACAAAAAAAACACTTCTCATAAAAGACAAAAAACAAATAACAAGCGACTATCCTGCGGGAACTTCTCTTCTCATCTCATTCACTCACAATGCGAACTCGCGGCGACTTGTCACGCATGCAAGACGGTAAACGCACTCGTACTAGAAGAGCCTGCAACACCTGAGCATAGACATACGCAGTTCTAGCATAAAAAATACAAACAAATAGTTCCCGCCTTAGTTAGGCGAACTACGTCGACTCTGATCCTCATTATCCCGATGAGGTACGTAGGCAGCGGGGTAGGGCCCGTTCGAGCACATTCTATATTTTCCCTACATTTTCCCCATTCTTTCTTTCCATTCTCTTTTAGTTCCTTTTTCATTTCTCATTCCAGTTCCAGTTAGCGGTTTTATTCAGCAGCAATTATATTTTCCTCACCCTTTGAAACAAACAAGCAAGCGTGGATCCCGTCGGGTACGGCGGACGGTCTGGGGTGCTAATACCTTCCCAGGTCGTAACCGACTCCCGAACTCAGATCTTTGGTTCGTAGGACCTTGTCCTTTCCTTCTTCCTCAGGTTTGTGCAACATTACCTTTCCCATTCATTCGGGATAAAAATGTCTGGCTGGAGACTCTAACCTTTTCGCGCCACTTTCGCGTTTGTACTAGGATGAAAATCTCGGGAGCGACAGCTGGCGACTCTGCTGGGGACTATACTTGATTCTTCCGGTTTCCCTTGTAGAGTCAATCCTAGTGCCTGTTTGGTTTTGCTTCTTTGGGTGTTTGTTTGCTGTTGTGTGCTTTAGTTTAGCTTTACTGTTTTTATTTACAGTTTTATTTACAGCTTTACTTTACCGCATTTATTTACCGATTTCAGTATTTTATTTTCCATGCATCATATTATCCTGGACTGTCTGGTTGTGCTGGTTTTCATTTTTTCTGTGGGATGGGGTTACTGTGAGATGAGCTCGTAACCGGGGCTCGAGTGCACCCTAGGACTTAGAGTGGTTCCACTTTGGCTTCATGGCATCTTGCTATGTTGGTAGTAGTGAGTTCCACACCTTGACTTGTGACCTTCTCGGGAATGTATTGATACCAGAATCTTTCTGGGTTGATGCGCTACCTTGATAGTTATGTGCAGTCAGGGGACCGATCATTGAGAACCTTAATGGAAACAACCCTCTCCAGTGATGACAGTGGCAGACCACATTTGTTGGCAAACCCACTCGCATCCGAGGGTCCATTGGGAACTCGCATAGGATGGCCTGGTTCTTTCACAGGAATTCAGTTAAAGCAAAACTGTTCGTATGACGGTAGTATTGTACCCTTCAGGATGAATGTACTATTGTTTCTCGATTCAGTGCTTGAAGCTGGAGACTTGTGAGGGATGCTTATTTTTTCCGGACTCAACTGAGACCTCCCTGAGTAGTACATAATGCCAAACCGATTCCCTGATTTGGTCATGAGCCATTTCTCGGAAATGGTGAACGTATTATTGCTATTCGGCTTTGAGAGTCCGTGATGTTGACCCGAGTAGCACACCCGTGAGATTGGGAGGGGTTTACAGGTTTGCAGGAACCCTAAAACTTCAGCATACCCGCTTTGCCAGTGTTGTTTTATGATATTATCTGGTGCTATATGGTTCTTTGATTCTGAGATCCGGGATTTTTATTCAGAGAAATTGTTACTGTGATTACCATTATGACCTTGATATTGTGACTGTTATTATGACTCTCCGCAGACACTTGGCTCGTTGTTCGACTTCAGCACCATCAGTGACTATTCTATTATGTGATCCAGTTCTACAGTTATTGGGTTCTCAGATATGGGGTTCTGTACAGAGATGGTGCTGCTATTATGGTTCTATTCAGAAAGTTGGTTCACTGCTCAACACCAACATCAGACCATTGATTACACGCCTATTGCATACATGACATCATAGCATTTCTGCACACATGTTCAGTTATTTCCGAGGATCACATATCTGAATCATGTTGTTGGATTTTTCTGTATCAAAACTTGAATTAAAGTAGATAGATTCCTCGGAAATAACTGAACATGGCATTTGCATACATCCTTGCATTCTTGACAGGTGTTCAGAGACAAATTCTTTTCCTGACTTGATTTCTCATCAGAATGGACAACTTGAATCATATTCATCAAGGTATATATTTGAAGCAACTCCGGGCGGAGGTGAGCAAAGGAAGACCCAACTGGGGCAATTCAGGGTCAAGGTATAAACTTTATTTCAGAATCAGAAACTTTTGAAAGAGGAAGTCAACCAGATGAAGACTCAGATGAGCTTGGTTATGGAAATTTTGAACGAAGCTATTTTCATCCCTAGTGAGGGGAACTACGCTGCTCTGATTCTCCATTGGTCAATGGATATACGTAGGCCGGAGATCGTGCAAGATCTTTCCGAGCAACCTTATTTATCAACTTTATTATCAACCTCTTCCTTCCAGACGTCGATTGTCAGCATCCAACCTCAGCTTCCCAAGAGAATCCTAGGGGAAGAGAATACGGGTAAGGTCCAAAACAACTTGAGAAGAAGTTTGATCATATTCCGATGTCATACGTGCAACAAGTTTCATCATTTACGCAAATTCGGAGTGGTTGAGCTAATTGCATCAGGATCATCTCCGACAAAGTTTCCTTTGGGGTTTCAATGCCAAGTATGACTATCATTCTGGGGCACCTGGCCTTTTAATTGAAGATTGCAAGTCTTTCATAGGCAAAGGTAAAAACAAGGTCGCGAATTTGATTGAGTAAACATCCAGACTACTGACTGCTGAAAGTCTCCGAGAGCAATAAGTCCAGACGGAGTCAAACCTCCTCAATATTGACCACCATGATGTGAAGGCTAGATGCAATTATCACTCAGGGGGAATTTAGCCATACAATTGACAACTGTGATTTGTTCAAGTACAGCAAAATTGGGCCGACTCAAAGGTCATCATGCCAGAAGGTCTGCTCACATATTGAAATCTCCTTATCAAATTGGCATCCTAGTTTGCAAGGGCATCTTCAGAAGCAATAAGTCCAGACGGAGTCAAGTCTCCTCAATGATGGCAATGTTCAGTTTCTTTACTGCGTTTCCATTTATAGTTTATATTGTTTGTTTAAACATTTGTATGCATGCATGAAACTTATTTGTTTTTGAATGTTAACCATAATAAAATGCACATGTTTTTCTTGAAGTAATCCATTCGTATTCACTCATGATTTTGTGTATGTGAATTGCAATACCAACTGTTGTGCTTAAACTCTATCAGGGAGGATGACGAAATGAAAACGCAAAAATCTCTAATTGTGTGCTTTTGAGAAAGACCCTGTTGACGATGTACATGCATTGTTTCAAATCCTAAACACCGGAGATATAAGGGAGATAGACCCTCGCCAACCCATTTGAGCCTTGAAGTAGGAGTTTATTTTCGCATGAAAAAACCCTTGCATTTAACCCAGGGGCAGGGTAGGTGTCAGCTAGCTGGACCGATCGTTCAAATTTCAAAAAGGAGTGCAAATCTGAGGATCCATTACCTTTCGTTGTACCAAATCAAGAGGTCCAATGACCAGGAACCACAATGGTTATCCCAATCAAGAGGTCCAAAGACCGGAGACCACAATGGTTATCCCTCAACAAACAAGAAGTGGGACAGTCACGACCCTTTCAAAGCAATCAAGACAAACAGTGTCACACGATTTGTTCAAAAAAAAAAGAATTGAAAAAGAAATGAAAAAAGCCCGCTAAGTCGAAACTTGAAAACAAGCGACTTAGGCAAAAATTAGGGCATCCCGCTGGACATCGCAATCAAAGATTCACAAGAATTAGTCCAAGCAAAAGTTAGGGATAAGCAAAATGATGAAAAAGCGAAAAACAAAAAAGGATTACACAAGAAAGATCCTTGAACAAGAACGAAGTCGTGTGATACAGACACGAAAGACAATAGGGATGACTGACTCCAAACGGCAATCTGATTGGTGCTTAAACCATTAGTGTAATTGGTTCCTCAACCATCACAAAACCCTTTTTGAGAGGTGAGCGCTTGTGAAATCTAGCTGAACATAGGAATGGAGAACATCACGGAGATGGGTGGGCACAAATAAATTTCGAGCCTATATCCTTTGTTTCTATAACCGTGAACCAGGCCATGATACAACCCTCAAAAGTCCTAACTGAAACAGGGTTATTTCGAGAGCGTACTACCACGAGACCGCGTTCCTGACTCCTATGAGTGGTGTTGAAAGACCTTTGTTGGTGTTGCATGTGCATGCTTTCTATTATTCAAAAAAAATTTATTATTATTAATGTCGTATCTTAACCAGTGACTCGCTCGCGAAGGTTTGCGACATCTTTTTCAGTAAAACTTCAAGATTAACATGTGTGTTGCATTTGAATTTTCATTCTTAGAATAAACATTTTCTGCGTGCATACATCTGTTTGGCATCATAAAAAGTCCACATATGGAATCTCAGTTCAAAAGCTTAATCTTGCCAAGTTGAGAAGTCGGAAACGTCCGAAGGACAATCTGTCGAGGTGCACTTTTCAAGAAAACTCCATTGAGTAGGGACTTTCCCAACGATCGCGATAAGAGCCGACCAATCTGGGGCAATAGCTTCGAGATCCAAATCTCTCAAAGAGCCATTAGTCGGAGGCATTCATTCAAATTTTAGCCAATCTGGGGCAATCACTTCGAGATTCAAATCTCTCCAGGAGTATGTAGTATGGATATTTGCTTCAAAGCTCAAGTCAGTCATAGATGATCACTTCAAGGGCATGAGAAGTCACTCTCTCCCGAAGACCGTCAATTCAAAGCGCCTATCCGAAGTTCAAAATACTGGGGCAGAATATCTCACAGTGATATGAGGCTTTTCATGAATCCTTGCGAGGCAAATTCTTGCACAGACCATGCAGTCTGGGGCAGTTATTTCGAGATCCGATGAATCTCTCCCAAAGTTTGAAGACACTGAGGCATTTCATATGCCATGTTTTCTGTAAAATCCTCTTGAGACATTTACTTCTGATGGACTTTAATCTGAGGCGAGTCGAAAATTGCAAAGAACCATTGTTCACTCATGATTAGTCGGCAACCTATCAATCCAGGGCTAGGGGCAAGGCCAGTGTCGGCACAGTACTGCAAGAGTTGTTTCATATGCAGACTTCATCGATCAAGGTTCCTTAGCAAGTCTCATGGGAGGTTATTTCCTGAGAAGAAGGGTATCATCGTCTCTCATCACCAGCATGAGACACCTTACATCTCTCATTCCCAACATGAGAGGATTTAGTTCTTATCCCCAGCAAGTGGCAACTTGAGCTCTTATCTTCAGCAAGAAGCTTTATCATTGACATCCTCCATCATCCCCAGTAGATTTGGAAGCTAAAATCTTCCAGCAAGGTAGCAAGAGGTGGGTGTCATCCCCAAGCAGAAACTTCCCTTCATACATGGGAAATTCTCAGCAGTATAAGGAGTGTTTTGCCTCCCCAGCAGTTGCTTCCTCAACAATATCATGCCTTCGGTTCGCAGCCAAGTCAGGAGGTCTTCATTTCCCCATCAGAGTTCAAGAAGAGCCCTTCTCCAGCAGGGTCTTGGCTCTCCAATCTCAAAGTCCAATTTATTTTTGGCAATGGCGGCAGTTCAAAGCTGGTATATCATTAACAGCATTCCCCGCAGGGCTGTCTTCTCCTCACAAGGACTAATTCGATCAATGCATTGACCATCAGTCCCTCCCCAGTCAAGCTATCTGGGATACCTGCAGTCTCCTTATCAGGAGATCTCCTTGCATTTGCATATGTATAATCATCATCACATTTGCATCCTCCAAAGCGTAGCATTTCCATCATTATGGAGCATTATGCCATAAAATCCAAACATATGCATACCAACATGGGCCAGTTTTGAGGTATATTACATAAGACCCGTTACATCTCCAATCAGACTGGAGTATTCCCCACAGAATGCAACTTCGTTTCCCAGGGTGGTTACTTCTACCAAGTCTTGTTGTTATCTCCAGTTGAGTCTTGTTTCAGTACAAGAGTCTCATTTTTCCGCGTCTCCGTTTAAGTACAACGGTCGCGTCTTGGGCTCTCGTTTAAGTACAACGACCCCGTTTCTTTCGAGTCTCCATTTAAGTACAATGGTCTCGTCTTTGAGTCTTGTTTCAGTACAACAGCCTCATTTTTTTCGCGTCTCCGTTTAAGTACAACGGTCGCGTCTTGGGCTCTCATTTAAGTACAACGATCCCGTTCCTTTCAAGTCTCCATTTAAGTACAATGGTCTCGTCTTTGAGTCTTGTTTCAGTACAACAGTCTCATTTTTTCGCGTCTCCGTTTAAGTACAACGGTCACGTCTTGGGCTCTCGTTTAAGTACAACGATCCCGTTTCTTTCGAGTCTCCATTTAAGTACAATGGTCTCGTCTTTGAGTCTTGTTTCAGTACAACAGTCTCATTTTTTCGCGTCTCCGTTTAAGTACAACGGTCGCGTCTTGGGCTCTCGTTTAAGTACAACGATCCCGTTTCTTTCGAGTCTCCATTTAAGTACAATGGTCTCGTCTTTGAGTCTTGTTTCAGTACAACAGTCTCATTTTTTTCGCGTCTCCATTTAAGTACAACGGTCGCGTCTTGGTCTCCCGTTTAAGTACAACGATCTGGTTCCTTTCGAGTCTCCATTTAAGTACAATGGTCTCGTCTTTGAGTCTTGTTTCAGTACAACAGTCTCATTTTTTCGCGTCTCCGTTTAAGTACAACGGTCGCGTCTTGGGCTCCTGTTTAAGTACAACGATCCTGTCTCCATTTAAGTACAATGGTCTCGTCTTTGAGTCTTGTTTCAGTACAACAGTCTCATTTTTTTCGCGTCTCCGTTTAAGTACAACGGTCGCGTCTTGGGCTCCCGTTTAAGTACAACGATCCTGTTCCTTTCGAGTCTCCATTTAAGTACAATGGTCTCGTCTTTGAGTCTTGTTTCAGTACAACAGTCTCATTTTTTTGCATCTTCGTTTAAGTACAACGATCGCGTCTTGGGCTCCCGTTTAAGTACAACGATCCCGTCTCCATTTAAGTACAATGGTCTCGTCTTTGAGTCTTGTTTCAGTACAACAGTCTCATTTTTTTCGCGTCTCCGTTTAAGTACAACGGTCGCGTCTTGGGCTCCCGTTTAAGTACAACGATCCCGTTCCTTTCGAGTCTCCATTTAAGTACAATGGTCTCGTCTTTGAGTCTTGTTTCAGTACAACTGTCTCATTCTTTCACGTCTCCGTTTAAGTACAACGGTCACGTCTCGGGCTCTCATTTAAGTACAATGATCCTGTTCCTTTTGGTCTCGTCTCAGTGCGCTGATAATGGATCGGTTGATACCATTCCCATGATAGATCGATTGATATTATTTGAGTTCCATTCCGCTAATGGTCTCGTAAAGTCCCGTTTCGCCAACAGGCATTTTCCGTGGCTTGGTCCTGCCCAGCAGTCGCGTGTTTTCTTTGTGGCTTGGTCCTGCCCAGCAGTCACATTGACAAGATCTATTTCCGCTACCTATTCAGAGGTCAAAACAAAAAAAAAAACAATGCCGATCAAAAATATACCCAAAAAAAAAAAAAAAAAAAAAAAGGCAAATGGCATTCCTACCGACCACAGAGTTCAAATTTCTGGGTTTTATTTGAGTATTCAATCACTCCATACCTTGAACGTCTAAAAGCTCTCGCAATTATTTGTTCAGGCCTGCAGATGATTGAATAGGGGCAGCTGTAATACCTCAAAATTTGCTCTCTCATTCCCCAACGTTTTGCATAGCATGTACCATACATAAATTCATAAAATAACCAAAAAAACATTGCATCATAACCATCACAACAGGGGCATAGGTTTGTGATCAGTGAACAAAGAAACTGAAGGCTATACAAAGGCAATCAAAGGACCACAAAGCTTCTCAACCTTGTGCAAATGGTCCACAATATCCCACAAGTATTCACTTGAAGCCACAAGTCATATACAGAGGTGTTTTGATCAAATGAGGCAAGCAATGCAACATTTCCCAGCAAAAAGGAGTCAGATGAGGGTTTCTAATGAACTGGACTTATCAATGAGACTTTGGTCCAAGCATGGTTTCATGGTCCTCTACATGATGTCAAGTACCTATGGTTCAAATTTCACCATTGGACTCATTTTGGAAGGCCCTCAATTGTTTAGTTGATTGAAAATCAGAAAATTGGAGAAAAGTCAACCAGGATGAGTAAAAGGTCAACTCTTGAATTTTTGGGATCAAAATCATGAAATTATGATCACAAGGCTCTTAGGGACCAATTTTAATCAACAAAGAATGGAAAAAAATCAAGAAAACTAAAACTTACCATTTTTGGAAAGTTTGGGTTTCCAAAAATGGCAAGTTTTGGTCACTTTTGTAGCCACTTCAAGAGAGGTTTTTTCCCAAAAAAAAAGAGTCCTATGAAAAGTATACCTTGAGAAAATGAAAGAAGACATCCTAAGCTTCAAAACCATATGTGGAACTCCTTCATAGGATCAAAATTGAGAAAGATATGGCCGTTCAAAGTTTGAAAAAAAACAAGGCAATACAGCAGGATGAATCGATTCATCCGTGTTATGAATCGATTCATAACAGTTAAAAAAACTATTATGAATCGATACATCCATGTATGAATCGATTCATAATGCGTTTTTTTGCTAAAATTAGCTTTCTCTTCAGTATGTATCGATGCATAACCTTATGAATCGATTCATGATGCTGTTTTTTTGCCATTTTTGCTATTGTTTTTGATGCAAAACAAGGGGGAATGCTATGCTATCTTTGGGGTTGAACGTGGAAATGATTGGTGCATATTCTATAGCTCATTTAGCTTCACTTTGGTCTCAATTCAAGCTTCACCATTGTTGCTACATCAAAGTGGTCTTCACCACAAGTGTTCATGAGTTAGTATACTAAAGAAAGTTCTAGAAGAGCCAGCTCACCATCTTCTACCACATTCTAGAGTTTTCCACAACCTTCCAAGGAGTTCTAGAATTCTCTAGAATCCCAACTAACTCCTAACCTAAGCCAACTCCTAAGCTACCTCCAAGCCCAAACCTCATGTCAAACCAATGCATTATATAAATCCATCTTCTCCCAAAGCTAAGGGTAATCAACAATAATCACCACAAATCACTCTCTCCCTCATTCTTCACTCAATCACCATTTTCACAATCCCAAATTCATCACTTTCTCTCCCACTTTTCCACCATTTTCACTATAGCTTTTCAACAAAAGTTCTTCAAGTTTCACATTGAAACTTGAAGGTCTTAAAGCTTAGCCTCCATCCTCCATTGAATTGAGCATTGTGGAAGAAGAAACTACTGGTTTTTGGTGAAGATTGCGACTTAACGGAAGTGATTAATCGAGAAGCGACAAGACCGAATCGCATTTATTTTGCATTCGCGGGTTCTCCGGTTTTCTTCTCCATTTGCACTACGATTCATTGCAACAATTACCGGAACACTCCTCCGTTTCGTAGGTTGGTGATTTAACCATTATGCCTTAATTTATCCTCTTCATCTCGCCTTAACGGCATTCTTCGCATGATTTTTGATTATGTTCGCGTTGTACCGTTCATTTTCGTTTTCGTTTCTTTCTTGCTTGCAATTTGCATTTGGATTATTAGGAATTAGATTTGTAGTCTAATCTAGGTCCTAGTAGGTGTAAAGAATCCCTTGTAAATAGGAAAAATGGTTCTTGTCGTAGGAATTTAGATTTTAGCTTATTTGATAGCTTAGTCTTAATTCTTCATGCCTATCACCCCCATACATGTTTAGGTACTGATTTTAGGGAATTTTTAGGTCCATTTCCAGTAGCTAATTCCCCCATTTCGAGTCGTTTCGACACGATTCCGTTCATGTTACGTGTTATGCATTTGTGTGCTTCTTTGTGCATAGTTTAAGTTCTTGCATTTTGTCACCATGTTCATGCACCATTAGGCATATAATAATCATGTTGCATTCTGTGTTTACATGTTTGTAATGCCTCAAATCATTTTTTTTGCATTCCATTATGTTGAGGTATGTTGCATTTTGCATAATCATATGTATGTGCATTTGGTTGCATTTTGTTGCATATTTTCCATATCAATTCAATTCTGAATTTTGCATTGAGTTTAGCATGTTTGTTGAGCTATCATGTTGCATGTTCATAATCAATAATCATCATGTGCATATACTATGTTCATGTACCATTCTTTTGCATTACTTGTTGCATAATCAACCATGTGATGCATTCTTGCATAATCTTCAAAATGTTCATGTTCTTGCATTTTTATATGATGATCCATGTCCAAATGTATGTTCATGATGGATTTAGTGCATTATTCATTGAGTTTGTGCATTAAAATATGAAAATAATCAATTCTGGATTTTGCATTACATAGCTGTTTTTTTTGCATAAGTGCTGTAAAATACATGTTGTTTGTTATAAATTCATGCTGTTTGGGATTTTTAACACCTGTTTTTGCATGCATATAGGTGCTGTAAAATGTGTGCTGTTTGTTTGTAGTGCATACTGTATTTTACCTTTTACACCTACTTTTATCATGTTGCATGATAGTTGTAGTATGATGTTTGTGTTATGCTTTATTTTCATAGTTGTTTGTGTGTTTGAGTGCTGTAAATAGTTGTTGAATTTTGGTTTAGCATAGTGTAGGCACCCTTAAACTATAGATTGAATTTAGTTTAGATCCAAGAGCCGTAGGATTTAATTGTTGTGTGTTTGCTTTATTATTTTTGTAATAAAATGCACACTAATCATTTGTTTTGTAGTGGGGAAGATTGAGGTAAGTTTCCTTCACCCAATCCTTTATTTTTATGCATTTCTTTTATGCATTTTAAATTCATTTTTCCTTCCACATTTGTCTTTGGTAGGATCCCTCTTTGTTAGGACCAACTTACCTTCCTTAGGAAGTAAGTTGTATCCTATTTCTTCTTTTTTTCTTTCCTTTTGCTCTTTAGGAATAGAAAACCTCATTAACCATAGGATCTCCCTTGTAAATAAATCAATAAAAATTAGGGTGTGTCTTAGTTCCCATTAGATTTTCCCTTTTCCAACTTGAGTCATTCTTTCTCATCTCATAAAGAAAAGCAATAAAATACTTAATAAAAACCGAACAATCTTGTACGACACGAGACTTTGTTGCGGAGTGTTTATACGCGTCCTGTTTCGGGGCGAGGTGTAAATACTTCCCGCGATGGATAGGTCTTAGTATGAGAATGTTCACAAACAAAAAAAAAACACTTCTCATAAAAGACAAAAAACAAATAACAAGCGACTATCCTGCGGGAACTTCTCTTCTCATCTCATTCACTCACAACGCGAACTCGCGGCGACTTGTCACGCATGCAAGACGGTAAACGCACTCGTACCAGACGAGCCTGCAACACCTGAGCATAGACATACACAGTTCCAGCATAAAAAACACAAACAAATAGTTCCCGCCTTAGTTAGGCGAACTACGTCGACTCTGATCCTCATTATCCCGATGAGGTACGTAGGCAGCGGGGTAGGGCCCGTTCGAGCACATTCTATATTTTCCCTACATTTTCCCCATTCTTTCTTTCCATTCTCTTTTAGTTCCTTTTTCATTTCTCATTCCAGTTCCAGTTAGCGGTTTTATTCAGCAGCAATTATATTTTCCTCACCCTTTGAAACAAACAAGCAAGCGTGGATCCCGTCGGGTACGGCGGACGGTCTGGGGTGCTAATACCTTCCCAGGTCGTAACCGACTCCCGAACTCAGATCTTTGGTTCGCAGGACCTTGTCCTTTCCTTCTTCCTCAGGTTTGTGCAACATTACCTTTCCCATTCATTCGGGATAAAAATGTCTGGCTGGCGACTCTAACCTTTCCACGCCACTTTCGCGTTTGTACTAGGATGAAAATCTCGGGAGCGACAGGGGTGCATTCCGAAAAGCTGCTGGGCTTTATTGTTAGCGAAAGGGGGATTGATGTCGACCCTGCAAAGGTGAAAGCAATTCAGGAGATGTCTGAGCCGAGAACTAAAAAGGAAGTACATGATTTCTTAGGGAGGCTGAACTACATTGCAAGGTTCATCTCTCACCTAACAGCCACATGTGAACCTATTTTCAAACTTCTGAGGAAGAATCAAGCCATCGAATGGAATGATGACTGCCAACAAGCTTTCAAACGAATCAAGGAGTATCTTCTAGAACCTCCGATTGTCATGCCTACAATGCCAGGGAGACCTCTAATCATGTATCTCAAAGTGCTCGAGGGATTAATGGGATGCGTACTGGGTCAGCAGGACGAGTCTGGTCGAAAAGAGCACGTGATCTATTACCTTAGCAAAAAGTTTACCGACTGTGAGACACGATACTCACTACTCGAGAAAATTTGTTGTGCTTTGGCATGGGCTGCTCGCCGACTAAGACAATGCATGCTGACTCATACCACCCTATTGATTCCAAAATGGACCTCGTTAATTACATCTTCGAAAAGCCAACTCTAACCGAAAGAGTAGCCTGATGGCAGATGATTCTGACAGAATATGATATCCAATATACTTCACAAAAAGCTATCAAGGGAAGTATATTGTCAGATTATTTGGCCCAACAGCCGATTGATGATTACCAGCCAATGAGGTTCGAGTTCCCGGATGAGGACATCATGTTCCTCAAGTCGAAAGACTGTGAAAAACCACCCCCGGAGGAGGGACCAAACCCCGAATCCAAATGGAGTCTGATGTTTGACGGAGCCGTTAACATGAACGGTAGCGAAGTTGGTGCTGTTATTATCTCTCCAGAAGGGATCCATATGCCCTTCACTACCCGACTGACATTCGAATGCACTAACAATGAAGCAGAGTATGAAGCCTGCATAATGGGGATCGAGGAAGTAATTGGTTGGAGAATTAAGAACCTCGATATCTTCGGTGATTCAGCTTTAGTCATCAATCAGGTTAACGGGAAATGGTTGGTTCATCAACCTCATCTGACTCCTTATAGGGACTATACTAGGAGGTTGTTAACTTTCTTCACAAAAGTCAAGCTGCACTATATACCTCGGGACGAGAATCAATTTGCTGATGTTTTATCAAGGTTCACCAAGAGAATTATGTGCCTAGAATCGATGTATCTCGTCTCGAGAGACCGACATACACGTATTTGCAGTTGATGGGGCTAATGATGACAAACCTTGGTACTACGATATCAAGTGTTTTCTGAAATCTCAAGAATACCCGACAGAGGCATCCGATAAAGACAAGAAGACCCTTAGGAGGTTGGCAGGCGGGTTCTTGTTAAACCAGGATGATGAGTTCTACAAACGGAACTTCGACATGGTCTTTCTCAGATGCGTGGATAGACACGAAGCAGACATGTTGATGCAAGAAGTTCACGAAGGCTCCTTCGGTACCAATGCTGGAGGACATGCTATGGCAAAAAAGCTTATACATCATGTAGAGGAGAGTTTTTATAGTGAGCCATCAGCGCTTGGCCAATGGTCTCCGTTATGGGCTGATTTTTCAAACCCACAACTGATGACTGCCAGAATTCCTACGTGCACATCATCCTGGGTCAACCGCTCTGCACTCCCCGGATAGTGGAGGAGTTTTCCCATTACGAAAGAAAAATGGCTTCGCGAGGTGTGCATATTCAGTTGGTGACATGTCCTCGAGTGAGGGGCACATGAGAAATGTGTTCTACACTAGCCCCAACGGATAAGACCAACACTTTAGACCGTCCTTGACGTAGAACTGAGTTGGACTATGCTCGACGATGTATCAGCCATAGACCCGGTCCAAAATATATATATATATATATATATATATATATATATATATATATATATATATATATATATATATATATATATATATATATATATATATATATATATATATATATATATATATATATATATATATATATATATATATAAAATTATTATTATTATTTAAACTAGGTTGCACCTGTCAGCCAGGTTCGCTTTGCCACTGATTTAATTTGAGCAAATTTTTTTTTTTTTTATTGGCAAAAGAATTCATTAAGGATAGATTAAGGGGATTTCAGCAAGTAGGGACTGGCAGACTCTTTTCTGTGTATGAATAAGTAATTAACCGTAAATGTGTTTCTACTTTTGATGGAAAGTGATTTGGTAGATCTACCTTCTTCTAGATACTTCATACTATTTTTTGTTGTTGATTGTTTTTATGGTAGTTTCTCTTTATCTGTTTTATTTTGCTCTCATTTTGTGTTGGTTGTAGTAGCACATTGCTAGCGCTTTTTCTACCTTTGACACTCTTGTATCCCATTGACCATAAATTTGTGAATAAGGCCTGTGCATGCATGCATGTACAAGAATAAAACTGCCATGAAATTTAAATACAATGTATGTGACACCATATCTATATTCTTGACTCTTTTTTTTCTTACTTTTTCATGATATATTAATACAAATAAATAAGTTGTTGATATTTATACAGTAACAATATTTTAAAAATAAACAACACTACATTTGAAATAAATAAATAAAACAACTAATTAGATTTTGTTTGAATTTTCAATAAATCATAATGTCTACGTAGCTAATGCTGCAAGCTAATAAATGGTCTTGAATTTCATTCAAAAAGATGAGATCATAAGATGAATTATTTCAAACATATATACATCCATTAATCTCTAAATACCACTTCAACGTATTTCAAAATCAGCCACTATATTAAAATATGAATATATAATACAATAGGGGTGTGTAAAATATTCGGTTGTAAGACCTAAATCCATAATCAATTCTAAATCCGTTTTAAATATCCGAATATAATTGAATGATTATTAATCGGTTTAATTATTAAATGTTTATTAATCAGTTAAATTTTTCTAGATTCGATTATAATCCGGTTATTATCCAAAATCCAAATTTTTTAATTTTTAAAATAAAAAAAGTTATATATTTTCTGATTTTTTTTTAAAACTATTTTTTTTTTAAATCGATTATATAACCATAACTAAATTTATAACTGATTTTATAACCAATTTTAATTAAATTATGGTTTTGATTATAAATCCAAATCATTTAAATAATTTTAAAATGATTATGATTTGATTTCTAAAAATAATACAATGCACACCCTTATAATACAAATTTAATTTTTTTATATCTCTATGTTTGTAAAAATAGGCTACGTTTCTATATAACTACGCAAAAAATAATTTTCTGATAAAACTGTATAAAGACTACCTAATACTAAGACTTATTCAATAAAATCCAAAAGAAAAGAAAAACTATATATTATCCTAATCACTATATTCAAAAATCTATATAAGAATCAGCATTCACATTACAATAAACAATATAAACATATATCTAAATATAGAAAGTTTATTATTAATATTAATTATAAATAATTATTAGAATCACAACTACATAATTGTATTATGTATATAAAAGATTATCATATTAATGAAAAAGCACGACCTAAATTATTTTACATGGTATTACACTTGGTTTGATCCCAAACCCTAAAATCAGTCCGCCAATCTTCTTTGTTCCTATCTTTCATTATTTTTTTTTCTCTTCAACCACTGCAAAACAGCCATGACTATCACTACTGATTCCTCCTCCAACAACTCTTCCTCACGTTCCACCGGTCATACCGACCCTCCTGCTTTTCCTCTAACTCCTACGCCAACTCACCCTGCTCTCACTGTCCCAAATATTACTCATTTCATTAAGATTACTCTGAGCATTGAAAATGACACTTATAACACGTGGTCAGAAATTTTCAAAATTCATGCTCGAGTTTTTCAAGTGATTGACCATATCATTCCCACTGAACCAGCTACAGATCCCTATCTCAAAACTACCGATCCAAATTTATGGCTTCGTCTCGACGATGTTGTTTTGTAGTGGATATATGGAATCTCCGATGATCTTCTCAACACTATCAATGAACATAATTCCACCACTGAAATCGCGTGGAATCTCTTATTCGACATCTTTTATGATAACAAGAATTATAGGGCTCTCTACCTAGAGCAAGAATTTTCCCGAACTCATATGGAGCAATTCTCTAATGCTTCCTCCTACTGTCAACATCTCAAGTCTCTCTCTGATCAACTAGCTAATGTTGGTGCCCTTGTATAAAATGAACATTTAGTTCTTCAACTCATTTCGGGACTAACCGATGCATATGTTGTTGTGGGATCCCAAATTTGTCATGTTGATTCACTTTCTGAGTTCTATAAAGCTCGTTCCATGATCATTTTGGAAGAAACAACACTGCAGAAAAAGGTGTCAAGCTCAGTCGAAAATTCATCTTTCATGGCATCTCACAATGACACACCAATTAATTCATTGACATCTTGTCCTAACCGCGACAACAACGACAACCACAATCGTGGTGGCCGAAACAATGGCAGAGGACAGCGTGGACGAGGTCGAGGGCAAAACAATGAACGTGGCAGAGGTCGTGTTCCACAACAACAGTGGCGTTCACCAAATTACCCGCATCAAGTGTGGGCTTATCCGCTATATCCAAATTAATATCAACAGTGGAACTCCCCGCCATGGCAACCATGGGCTACACTACCTTATCCGTATCCAACCGTAAGAAATCTAAAGGAAAAACCTGACATCCTTGGTCCCAAGCCATCTCACCAAGCTCATGTCGCCAATGTAGTGCCAACCTCCTCATATGCTCCAATGGATATTCAAGTTGTCATGCATACTCTCTCACTTTTTACTCCTGATGATCATCAGTGGTACATGGACACCGGAGCAACCTCGCATATGACAGCCAACAGAGGTAATCTCACGTCCTACTTCAATATGAGTAATAATATTACTGTCAGTAGTGGTTAAAATATTCATGTAATTGGTTATGGACATGCATCATTACCAAATTCTTTTCATCCTCTAAAATTACCTAACATTTTACATGCACCAAAACTCATAAAAAATCTTATCTATGTTCGTAAATTTACCATAGATAATGATGTGTCGGTTGAATTTGATCCTTTTGGTTTTTCTATGAAGGATTTTCAGACAGGAATTCTGTTAATGAGATGCAACAGTTCTGGTGACCTCTATCCTATTTCCACAAGACCACCTAATAAAACCTTGACACCATCCACCTTTATCGCGTTATCCACGGAATTATGGGACAACCGTTTAGGACATCCAGGAGCTACTATCTTAAGTTCTCTACACCGAGACAACTTTCTCCAATGTAATAAGTCTCGGAACAATTACTTTTGTAATTCATGCCTGAAGGAAAATTGCGATCTAAACGCAGCGGAAAACAAAAATTTTCCTTTAGTGATCCTTACGAATGAGCATGGTCAGTGATAGAATCGTTACCTCTTTGTGGCGATTCAGATCTTTGATGCAGCGATCACAAGCGTTGATGAAGTGCAACGCCTCTACTCAGTCCACACGAACAGCTTCCGGTCACAGTGCTAGCTGCTTACGAACGGAATTATTTGAGTGAGAATCAAAAACGAAATTGCATCAAGTGAAAGCTTCATCACAAGGGTTCCTTTTATAGACTCTCTTGTGGGTTGCGGGCTAAAAGCCCAATTCACATGATCCATAATAATATTATATATTATTATAATAACTATTATTATAATAAATATATTTATTTTATTATTATTTTATAACCATTATAAAATAACAATAATTATTATTATATTATCCGAATTTCTATTTTTCACTTAAGTGCACCGTACCTTACGGTGTTCCTTTTATTTCTCTATCTCTCATCAAACTGTCCTTATGTGTGTGACCCTGTAGGATTTCGTAACGTTGGTAATTATATTAAATTATATATTTAACATAATAAACAGTGAGCGGTATCTAGCAACACATCACTGCTACCCAAGTCACGAAAATGTCATGTGATCTGACAAAACCTTTTTCGTGATAATATATGTTTGTACAATTACCCTTTTGCCCCTATGTCTATATTGAACACAAGGCATACACTGTGTCATCCTTGTCCAGTTCAATATTGGGCCCTTAGACATTTCTCCTGTTATGCAGGATTGGCAAATTCCATCTAGGACACTCATGTCCCTCAGCATGCTTCGTGGAGTGCCCATCAACTGTCTTTATGATCATCCAGTTACGGATAATGTTTGATCAGCAATAAAGCACCCGACTCTACATCTAGGGTCCATAGTGGTTTCAGGTCGAAGGGTGGTAATACACCATTATCACCATGAGAATAACTTATGACACTTTGCATAACATACTATGTAGTATTCTCATAGCGGGTCAATCCGGTATAAATATTACTCCTAATATTTATACCTATGTCAAGACTTGATAACGCTTTATCCATGATCCATGAGATGTGATCATCAGTCTATCTTCATAATAGTCTCAATGCTTTAATGTTATCCCACTTTGCAATAAAGCTTGACTACGGATATTTTAAGAATAATGTCTTTATGTTTAATGGGATCTCATGATTAAGTCACACTTAACATTTCATTAAACAGACTAACTATTCTAGGGACTTTATTATTCTGAAAGACAAACATAATAAAGAAATGCCTTTTATTATTAAACGAATAATCCGATACAAGTACCAAAAAGTATTGGCCTCTAGGGCTTACATCAACAATCTCCCACTAGCACTAGAGCCAATTAGGCATACCCTTAATACCCATAGATCTAGTATGACCATCATGCTTCTGTTGCGCAAGAGGCTTTGTTAATGGGTCAGCGATATTGTCAAGTGTAGGTACTCTGCATATCTTCACATCTCCACGATCAATTATCTCTCGAATGAGGTGATAACGCCTAAGTATGTGTTTGGATCGTTGGTGAGATTTAGGCTCCTTAGCTTGTGCGATAGCACCATTGTTATCACAATATAAACCAATGGGATCCACAATGCTAGGGACTATGCCAAGTTCACTAATGAACTTCTTGATCCAAACAGCTTCCTTTGCTGCATTTGAGGCAGCAATATACTCGGCCTCAGTTGTAGAATCAGCAACTGTTTCCTGCTTTGAACTTTTCCAGCTCACAGCGCCACCATTGAGACAGAACACATAACCAGATTGTGATCTAAAATCATCCTTATCTGTCTGGAAGCTAGCATCAGTGTAACCAATTACATCAAGCTCTTCCTGACCTCCATATATCAAGAATGAATCCTTAGTCCTTCTCAAGTACTTAAGGATATTCTTGACAGCTACCCAGTGAGCATCACCGGGATCAGATTGGTACCTACTCGTTGCACTTAATGCATACGAGACATCTGGTCGAGTACATAACATGGCATACATGATAGATCCTATTGCAGATGCATATGGAATCTTATTCATGCGATCCCTTTCTTCCTTAGTTGAAGGGGATTGTGTTTTTGATAAACACAGACCATGTTGCATAGGTATGAATCCTTTCTTGGAATCATGCATATTAAAGCGTCTCAACACTTTATCTATGTATGTACTCTGACTTAGGCCAAGCAGTTTTTGTGATCTATCTCTATAGATCCTAATTCCTAATATATAGGCTGCTTCACCTAGGTCTTTCATAGAAAAACAATTCCCTAACCAAGTCTTCACTTGTTGCAAGGTAGGGACATCGTTTCCAATGAGTAATATGTCATCTACATATAATACCAGAAACACGATCATGCTCCCACTAACCTTCTTGTAGACACAAGGTTCATCTTCATTTTTGATGAATCCATATTGTTTTACGGTTTCATCAAAACGAAGATTCCAGCTTCTGGAAGCTTGCTTCAATCCATAGATTGATCGCTGTAACTTGCATATCTTTTGGGCATCTTGTGGTATGTCAAATCCTTCAGGTTGTGTCATGTACACATCCTCAAGAAGATTCCCATTAAGGAAAGCAGTTTTGACATCCATCTGCCATATTTCATAATCATGATATGCAGCGATGGCAAGTAAAATCCGAACAGATTTAAGCATTGCAACTGGTGAAAAGGTTTCATCATAGTCAACCCCATGAATTTGTTTATAGCCTTTTGCAACCAGTCTTGCTTTATAGGTATGTACCTTACCATCCATGTCAGTCTTCTTCTTGAAGACCCACTTGCATCCTATAGGGTTAACTCCTATAGGAGGTTCTACCAAGGTCCAAACCTGGTTTGTGTACATGGAATCCATTTCAGATTTCATGGCTTCTAGCCACTTCTCAGACTCAGGACCAGTTATGGCCTCTTTGTAGGTCACAGGCTCATCTTGATCCATGAGTAATACATCACCCTGATCACTTATGAGATATCCATATCTCTCAGGTTGGTGACGTGTCCTGCTTGACCTACGCTGGTCTTGTTCTACTTGAGCAGGTTGCTCTTCCACAACTACTTGTGTTTCCTGCTCTAGTTCCTCCATAGGTGTTTCAATGTTTTGTGATTCTTGAATTTCTTCAAGCTCTATTTTCCTCCCACTGTTTCCTTTGGAAATAAAATCCCTTTCCAGAAAGACTCCAGTTCGAGCGACAAACACTTTGCCCTCAGAAGGATTGTAGAAGTAATATCCTCTTGTTTCTTTAGGATACCCCACAAATAAGCATTTGTCAGATTTGGGCTCAAGCTTGGTTGAAATTTGTCGTTTGACGTAAACTTCGCAACCCCAAATCTTCATGTAAGACATATGTGGTTTCTTACCACTCCATATCTCATATGGTGTCTTATCAACCTTTTTGGATGGAACACGGTTAAGTGTGTAAGCTGCTGTTAATAATGCATGTCCCCAAAAGGAGTTTGGAAGATCGGCGTGACTCATCATGGATCGGACCATGTCTAACAAGGTTCGATTTCTTCTCTCAGATACACCATTCCATTGTGGTGTTCCAGGAGGAGTAAGTTGGGATAGAATCCCATACTCTTTTAGATGGTCATCAAATTCTAGGCTTAAATATTCACCGCCTCGATCTGATCGAAGAACTTTAATATTCTTCCCTAGTTGGTTTTGTACTTCATTCTTGAATTCCTTGAACTTTTCAAAGGACTCAGATTTGTGTTTCATTAAATACACATATCCGTATCTACTGAAGTCATCAGTGAAAGTGATGAAGTACTGAAAACCTCCTCTGGCTGGTATGTTCAGTGGTCCACATACATCAGTATGTATGAGTGCCAAAAGATCATTAGCCCTTTCACCTTTTCCTGTGAATGGGGACTTTGTCATCTTTCCAATTAAACAAGATCTGCATGTCTCATATGATTCATAATCAAAAGAGTCCAAGAGTCCATCTTTATGGAGTTTGGAAATGCGTTTCTCATTTATGTGGCCTAATCGACAGTGCCAAAGGTAAGTTGGATTCAACTCATTAGGTTTCAACCTTTTAGTATTAATGTTATAAATTGGCATTTCAAGATCAAGGACATATAGTCCATTATTCATTTTTGCAGTAGCATAGAATATATCATTCAAATAAATGGAGCAACAATTGTTCTTTATTATGAATGAAAAACCAAACTTGTCCAAACAAGAAACGGAAATAATATTCCTGCTAATTGCAGGTACATAATAACAGTTCTCTAACTGAATTATTAAACCACTAGGTAAAGTTAAAACATAAGTTCCTACAGCTAAAGCAGCAACCTTTGCTCCATTGCCAACTCGTAGGTCAACTTCACCTTTTGCCAAATCTCTACTCCTTTTTAGCCCCTGCACATTAGTACAAATGTGAGAACCGCATCCAGTATCTAATACCCATGATGCAGAAGTAGATAAATTAATTTCAATAACAAAAATACCTGAATTTGAAGTCTCTACTCCATTTTTCTTATCTTCCAGGTACTTTGGGCAATTTCTCTTCCAATGTCCGGTCTTACCGCAATGGAAGCAAATGCCCTCCTTTGCTATTCCTCCACTAGGCTTCAAAACAGGAGGAGTGGGTTTGGGTTTGGCAACTTCCTTGCCTTTCCCTCTACCACCCTGTTTGATGGGCCTCTTGTTCTGTTTCTTTCCATTACTGACCATCAGAATAGATTTCCCTTTTGTCTTCATATTCTGCTCAGCAGTTCTCAACATGCCTAGCAGTTCTGGAAGACTTTTGTCCAAGTCATTCATATTGAAATTCAGGACAAACTGACTGAAGCTCTCTGGCAACGATTGCAAGATCAGATCAATCGCAAGTTCTTTTCCAAGGGGAAACCCTAATCTGTCAAGGTTCTCCACATACCCAATCATCTTGAGTACATGGGGACTTACAGGGGCTCCCTCAGCTAACTTGCTGTTAAAAAGGGACTTTGAAACCTGAAACCTCTCATTTCTTGCTTGCTCTTGATAAAGCATTTTCAGATGTCCGATCATATCGAACGCAGACATGTTCTCGTGTTGCTTTTGCAACTCAGAGTTCATGGTAGCAAGCATGAGGCAAGCGGTTTCATTGGCATCATCGAAATGCTTCTTATAAGCATCTCTTTCTGCCTTTGATGCAGAACTAGGAGGTTCCTCCTCAGGAACTGGTGTCTCCAAGACATACAGCTTCTTATCGTGCTTGAGGACAATCCTCAGATTACGGTGCCAATCCAGGAAATTTGTCCCAGACAATTTTTCCTTATCTAGGATGGATCGCAAAATATTGTTCGATGTGTTTGTTGTCATGGTAATCTACAAGAGAAATATGAAAATATAAGTATCATTAAAACAACATATTTAATTAGGCCTTTAATCAAATATGCTCCCACTATTTTATTCAAAACAAATGACCCTCATCATTTGATTCGGAAAATCCCGTTGGAAGACTTTCTAGTGGGTCGAGATCCATGTTTCACTTTGTTTTAAGTCAGCGTTAGGCTGATTACACAAAACTAAGTTATTTAGGTAGGAACTCCTTCCAATTGTATCTCATACAACTCTCGAATATTTTCAATTGGGTGAATAACTCCTTATTCTGATCCATCACATGAATCATTCCCAATTCTTGCTTCTAAACATGTATAATCTTATTATAATTTGTTTAGTTAAGTTTGACCCATTGTTTTAGCAATTGGATATTACAATTATCCCATCACACCTTACTAATATAGAACATGCACCTCGCGTAGGCGAAACCTACAATGCTCGATACTAGTCTTGATGAGTGCTAAAATTTGGAAAGCATAAACTTAATATTTAATTTTGAGGGAATTTGTTATTAGTTTGATCTCACCGGCTTAACATGCAAAACGTCTCTCACATGCATCAACATACAATTACATGCATCAACATACATATAAAAAGATACAATTATGGCCCCTAACGCAATTGTTCTCTCAAGCCAATGAGAGAACCTAAGCTAACCTAATAACGATCTAAGCTTCTCCAAGCATGATCTCCAAGGTTATCCTCCTTTAATATTGAATACTTCCTTTTTCTTCATAACATAATATTACATTACATATAAGAAAACTCGTTTTACATACGAGGGAGTGAGATGAGAAAAGAAGTTACATAAAGAGATTGAGAGAGAGGCACGACTCGCAGGCCGTATTTAAAAAATCCCAAAACAATAATAAAGGATAAACTAAGGCCATAACTGATCACCACAAATAAATAATAATAAACACACTTTTATTATTAGTTTAAAATTCCGATAATTAAATAAACTAAATTAAATTTCGGCTGATTGATCACACTTTGCAGACTTCACGTCGTTTCCTGCACAACTTTTGTGCATTTACAACCCCAACCGGAAAAGTCTGCGGCAATACAACACTTGTACTGCCATTAATCCTAATGCAACAATTTCATGCCGTCAAACACAACTCGATTGATAACTCAATATGATAGATCAACATGTCATTGCTTCACCATACTAACGTCGGATTCCGAAGCGAATGAAAATGATGATCTTTCAAAGAATTACAATCCTTATGTGATTGAATGGTTGAAATCAAAACAGTATATCCCATATACCATCTTTGCATCAGAATTTCTTATATCTTATATAAAAGTGATCGATCTAATTGTGTAACCTATGGATGATCAATGTATCGCACAACTTCACCATACTAATGTCGGTTTCTGAAGCATAATCAACATCAATCATCCAAATCGTACACAACAGATGCCAAATTTAATTAATCGTTTATTGTTAAATTCGTTCTGTGTTTTAATCGAATCAAATACAGAAAAAAACGGAAATTTAACAGCTATCAGATCCATGGTTTCGTAAGTGGCTCTGATACCACTGAAGGAAAATTGCGATCTAAACGCAGCGGAAAACAAAAATTTTCCTTTAGTGATCCTTACGAATGAGCATGGTCAGTGATAGAATCGTTACCTCTTTGTGGCGATTCAGATCTTTGATGCAGCGATCACAAGCGTTGATGAAGTGCAACGCCTCTACTCAGTCCACACGAACAGCTTCCGGTCACAGTGCTAGCTGCTTACGAACGGAATTATTTGAGTGAGAATCAAAAACGAAATTGCATCAAGTGAAAGCTTCATCACAAGGGTTCCTTTTATAGACTCTCTTGTGGGTTGCGGGCTAAAAGCCCAATTCACATGATCCATAATAATATTATATATTATTATAATAACTATTATTATAATAAATATATTTATTTTATTATTATTTTATAACCATTATAAAATAACAATAATTATTATTATATTATCCGAATTTCTATTTTTCACTTAAGTGCACCGTACCTTACGGTGTTCCTTTTATTTCTCTATCTCTCATCAAACTGTCCTTATGTGTGTGACCCTGTAGGATTTCGTAACGTTGGTAATTATATTAAATTATATATTTAACATAATAAACAGTGAGCGGTATCTAGCAACACATCACTGCTACCCAAGTCACGAAAATGTCATGTGATCTGACAAAACCTTTTTCGTGATAATATATGTTTGTACAATTACCCTTTTGCCCCTATGTCTATATTGAACACAAGGCATACACTGTGTCATCCTTGTCCAGTTCAATATTGGGCCCTTAGACATTTCTCCTGTTATGCAGGATTGGCAAATTCCATCTAGGACACTCATGTCCCTCAGCATGCTTCGTGGAGTGCCCATCAACTGTCTTTATGATCATCCAGTTACGGATAATGTTTGATCAGCAATAAAGCACCCGACTCTACATCTAGGGTCCATAGTGGTTTCAGGTCGAAGGGTGGTAATACACCATTATCACCATGAGAATAACTTATGACACTTTGCATAACATACTATGTAGTATTCTCATAGCGGGTCAATCCGGTATAAATATTACTCCTAATATTTATACCTATGTCAAGACTTGATAACGCTTTATCCATGATCCATGAGATGTGATCATCAGTCTATCTTCATAATAGTCTCAATGCTTTAATGTTATCCCACTTTGCAATAAAGCTTGACTACGGATATTTTAAGAATAATGTCTTTATGTTTAATGGGATCTCATGATTAAGTCACACTTAACATTTCATTAAACAGACTAACTATTCTAGGGACTTTATTATTCTGAAAGACAAACATAATAAAGAAATGCCTTTTATTATTAAACGAATAATCCGATACAAGTACCAAAAAGTATTGGCCTCTAGGGCTTACATCAACAATGCCCTCTTGGAAAACAAATAAAATTACCTTTTTATAACTCAGTGTCTCATAATTTTATGCCTTATGATATTGTGCACAATGACCTCTGGACTTCACCAATTCTTAGTTCAGAAGGTCATCGTTACTATGTGTTATTTCTTGAGGATTACACAATTTTTTTATGGACATTTCCAATTCATAAAAAATCCCAGGTTCATTCCATTTTTCTTCAATTTAGAGCTCACATTGAAACACAATTTGAAAGAAAAAATAAATGTTTCCAATGTGACAACGATAAAGAATATGATAACTTTGTGTTTCATAAATTTTGTAAAAATAATGGAATGTCATTTAAATTTTCGTGTCCTCACACCTCCTCACAAAATGGAAAAGCCGAAAGAAAAATTTGCCATAAACAACATCATTTGTACCCTTCTTGTCCATGCCTCTTTACCTCCATCAATGTGGAATCATGCACTACACATGGCAACTTACCTACATAATATTCTTCCAATAAAAATCTTTCCCTCCAATCACCCACTAAAATACTCTACCAAAACGATCCAGCCTATACTCACCTTCGTGTCTTTGGATGTCTTTGTTATTCTCTCATCCTTTCATCGTATAGGAATAAGTTACAAGCTCGGTCCACACCTTGTGTCTTCTTAGGATATCCCTCAAAGAATAGAGCATACAAATGTTATGATTTATCTAGCCGTAAAATATTTATTTGCCAGCATGTCATTTTTTATGAAACTAAGCTTCCATTTTCTAATATAAATGTTCCGACAATGGTTGGCTATAATTTTTTGGGTGACGACACACCATTCCTTCCATCCTATTCCTATATTGATCCACCCTCTAATCATCAAAATTGTACTCCACCCTAACTACATTAGTTCAAACAAACATTTACCAACCATCACCATCTTCCTTTAATTCGCCTCCGTCACGCTCCCACAATCACACCTCACCAACTATAACATTAGCCCCATCCACAACATCACCTCTAAACTCATCATTACCAACTATCGTCTCATCCCCATCCACTACATCACTTCCGACTCCTCCCCCTTCACAACAAAAACCGCCCATCTCCCCTAAAATGACAACCAGAGCCCGACACGATATTATCAAACCTCATAAACTCTTCAATCTCCATACATCAACCTCAACCTCCATATCCCATCTACCTACAAATCCCATTGATGCATTAAATGATCAAAATTGGAAAATGGCCATGAAAGATGAATATGATGCTCTTATTGGAAATAAGACGTGAGACTTAGTTCCTCGTCCGTATAATGCTAATGTTATTCGGAGTTTTTGGATTTTCAGGCATAAAAAGAAATCTGACGGTTCCTTTGAGAGATACAAAGCTCGACTTGTAGGTAATGGTGTAAATCAAAAAACGGGTGTTAATTGTGGTGACACATTCATCTCGATGGTCAAACCGGCTACCATTCAAACGGTTCTAAGTGTTGCTTTATCTAGATCATGATGTCTTCATCAATTAAATGTTAAAAATTCTTTCTTACATGTGAACCTTCATGAAACAATATATATGCATCAACCTCCTGGATTTTGTAATTCTCAATTTCCTGATCATGTATGTTTATTGAAGAAATCTCTATATGGTCTCAAACAAGCACCATGCGCATGGTATCAGCGCTTTACTAACTATGTAGCTACAATGGGTTTCTCTCACAGTATTTCGGATCATTCTCTTTTTATATATCATCATGGCAATGACATAGCTTATATTCTTCTGTATGTGGATGACATTATTATTGTTGCATCATCTGACACTCTTAGAGAATATATTATGGCACAACTGGGTTCCGAATTCTCCATGAAGGATCTGGGGCCTCTAAGTTATTTTCTGGGTATTTCTGTGACCCGACATCCCGAAGGCCTTTTTCTTTCTCAAAATAAATATGCATAAGAAGTTATTGAACGAGCCGGTATGTCCTCCTACAAACCATCCTCCACACCAGTTGACACAAAGGCGAAACTTAGTGGTTCATCCGATAACCCTTACCATGATCCAACCAAATATCGTAGCCTTGTAGGAGCATTTCAATACTTGACGTTCACTCGACCAGACATCTCATATGCAGTCCAGCAAGTGTGTTTATTTATCCATGATCCAAAAACTCAACACATGTCTGCCTTGAAATGCATTATTCGATACATTAATGGTACCATAGATTTCAGCCTCCATCTGTACCCTTCATCCATCGACAAGCTCATTTCTTACACAGACGCAGATTGGGTCAGTTTTCCAGACACAAGAAGATCTACCTCCAGCTACTGTGTTTATCTCGGTGACAATTTAATCTCATGGTCAACAAAACACCAACATACCTTGTCTCATTCAAGTGTCGAAGTTGAATACAGAGGTGTAGCTAATGTTGTGTATGAATCATGTTGGTTACACAACTTACTCCTGGAACTATGTGGTCCTGTCACAAAAGATACTCTGGTATATTGTGACAACATCAACGCAATTTATCTTTTAGACAATTCTATTCACCGTCAATGCACCAAACACATTGAAATGGATATACATTTCGTGCGTGAGAAAGTTTCTTGCGGTGAAGTACGCATTCTTCACATTCCCCCATGTTTTCAGATTGTTGACATCTTCACAAAGGGACTTCCGTTGCAACTCTTTGATGACTTTAGTGATTGTCTCAACATTCGTTCACCTCTAGTTTCGACTACGGAGGTATATTAGATATCTAAATATAGAAAGTTTATTATTAATATTAATTACAAATTATTATTAGAATCATAACTACATAATTGTATTGTGTATATAAAAGACTATCATATCAATGAAAATGCACGACCTAAATTATCTTACAGGTTTACTATTCTTTCATTAATACAAGCCATGGAATGTGTTTCTCCTTTCTTCTAGATCTTTATACTATTTTTTATTGTTAATTGTTTTTATGGTAGTTTCTCTTTATTTGTAGTCAACAACCCCAAACTAAACAAGAAATCCAAAACAAAAGCCTCCTAAAAAAACCAGAAGGACTACACAATTCGTAATAATTATATTTAAACTTACGATTCGCAAACAATGCTAACCACCAGGGCCGACCCAATCAAACCGGAGGCCCAGTTCTAATTTATAAATTTGTTAATCTTTTTTTTAAACACAATTATAAAAATTAAAAATGACAAATAAAAATATAATTATATATAAATAAAATAAGATTTAATTATAATTATTTTTAATTAGATCCATCTCATTTTTTAATATATTAGATTTTTATTATAGTATTTTTAAATTTATTTTATAATATTTTTTATATTAATGTAAAAAAATTGGACAAATAAAATTTTTGGAGCCCTCCAAAATATGGGGCTCTGTGTTGTAGAGCCTGCTGCTCCTGCACAAGGTCGGGCCTGCTAACCACTATCAGGAGAAGTAAATAATTCTATCAACAAGTACCTTCAGATTAGCAATGGCATCGTTAAATATTATCTGATTTCGCATCCACCATATATACCAACATGTACAAAACCAAATCAAGCAGGTTGAATCTCTCGAGGTTCTTCCCACCAACTTCAAAAACCAATCCAAAAGGTGATCGCAACATAGTAATTCTTCGTTCAACACCACCCCCACACAATCAAAAATTGCCAACCAAATAGAACGTAACCGTGGGCAAGAAATAAATAGTTTATCGATTGATCTATATGCATTAAAGCAGAATATACGAACCAATTAATGGGAATTCAATATTACTCCCTGGCCAACAGATTCGTTCGTGAAGGTAACCTATCCAAACACAATCTCCAACAAAAAAATTTAACCTTCATAGAAATCTTGGTTTGCCATAATAACTTGAGTGCAGTCTTGAGAGTAATATCCAAATCAACATAGCTAGCAACTTTAAGCAAGGCATCATAACATAACTTAAAATAAAAATTAGAACTAAACACATCTGGCCGTGCAAAAGTATCTGAAACCCCCAACGTTGGGCTAACCTCATCAATCAAAGACATAAGATAACTAAAATCAGCTACAACTTCTTCCCCGAGAGAAGCTTCCACAAAGCCCAACCTCTTCAACAAAACATCACCAACACTACAAGAAAAATGTGTTTTAGTGACGGCCCAAAGCCCTCGCTAAAATACAAAAAACCGACACTAAAGGGTGTTAGCTTCGGCCTAGATCGACGCTACCATTTAATTTATTTTTTAAATTTTGTTTTTTATTTTATTTTATGGCATAATATTATTAATTTATTTAGTTTTGAAAATTAATATGATGAAAAATGAATTTTATTTTTTTTTCTTTATGAATTTTATTTTTTGTTTAAATTGTATTTCTTAGTTTTGTTTTAGTTTTATTTATCCATTTTATTTTGTTTTTTTAATGTTTTTTTTATTAGTATTATTTATTTTTACGGTACATCTTATAAATTTATTTAGTTTTGAAACTAACTTAGTAAAAAAATTATACAAATTAAACTACATTTTTTTATTAATTAAGATAATAAAAAAAGGAGATTGAAACTTTTAGAAAAAAAAAAGGAAACACATTAGCATCAGCCTATATCGACCCTACCATTTAAATAAATAGAAAATAATAAATAGAAGGCAAATGAAAAGTTTGAGGGAAAAGGAAATGTTTTTCCCACCACTAGAATTACAGTAGTGTCAACTATAACCGACACAAATATAAATAAATAAGTAGATAAATAAATAATTAATGAAATTTATTGGTTAACGTCAGTTACGATCGATGTTATAATTAAAGAGATTTAAAAACAAAAATTAAATGTAGACATATTAACGTCAGTCATTGATGACACAAATCTAACGCTATTAGCGTCGGAGTCGGGGTTGATGATAAAAAAATCGAAGCTAAAATGTGTTTTTTTGTAGTGTAATACAAAGCCCACATTCCCCAACCGAACCTTCTTTAAGTTATGAAACAACAAATAACGCAGCAAAATGGACACGCAGTGGCACCACATCCAACCATATTGAGTTCCAAATCGAAACTAGAGAACATGCTCCTAACGTGCACACGAGCTGCCAAACGAACCCATAAGATTCCAAAGAATCCCCCAACAACATGATGTCCCTCCACCAGAGGGAGGCTCCTTTAACAAACCTAGTTTCAAAATTCAGCAAGATCCATTTACTGATACAGTTGTATCTATGTTGCAGCAATTTCAACCAAATCGACCCAGCCTCATTAATCACCCTCTATAATTAATCATTGTGCAATAAGGTAACATTAAACAAAGCAATGCTTTGGATTCTGATACCACCCTGCTTTTTGGTTTTACATACAATCACCCAACTCACCCAAGCCATGGATGGTGCATTAACCTTACCAGACAACAAGAATTGCCTTTGGATGGCCACCAATTTCTTGATAACCTTTACATGAGCCTTAAAGAATTCAAAATGATAAACCGGGAGATTCTCCAATACCAATAGATATTCAATACAACTGTGATTATAGGTTGTGTTCTTTTCAATTTTCTACCACAGGCACTAGACCATGATTGTAAATACCCCCACATACAATCACACTTTACATAACGATGATTGTTCACCCGTTATTATAGGTCTTTTGCATCCGTGATTATAGGTGTTTTTGTTAGTAGTGCCCCAAAGAGAGGAGATGTTCAATGCTCATGAATCTGCTTTTAGTGATCCGCGTGAAACCTAAGGGACATTCATTATAAAAGCTTGTTGAATATTGAAAATATAACCTATATGGAACATGAAGCGCTTGAAACATAAAGACATTTGGAAAAGTTCTCTAAAATGGATTGCAAGAGCAGAAAATTACTTGGGTTCAAGGTTTGTTTTCTTAAATATTTATTTGAGCACAAAATCATATATTAGAATATTGATTTTATTTATATAACCCTTTTTTTTTGCTTCAAAATCATATGCATGCAAGATCCGAAGAGAATATCCTTGCACACAACATTCGATTCTTACAATTGTTTTTATAATCAAAGGTATTGTATTAAAGTAGGAGTATAGGAAATATTCCGCACAGAAGCTAGAAAAACACACTCAATACGAAGTTATAAGAACTTCTTACAAAAAATTGAAAGACCGTTTAAACCATTTGTAAAAATTACATCTAACTTTAGGATAGGAACTAATGGATAACCAACTCCAAGAGGTGACAATGATTTTGTTAACAATCTCTTCTACTGACCCGAAACCGATGTTAATTAAAAATAATTTGGTTTCTTTGGTCCCAAATGCACCAACATGTACACATCCAAATTAAACAAGTCTTCTTTTTCGAAGAGTCACCTACGACTTTAGCGAACCAAAGAAATAAATGATGAGAACAATTATCTGACCAGCCCCACTCAACCCCTGCCCATCGATATATTACTTTCCAAACCAAAAACAGTCTTAGACAAAAAGAAAAATCATGTATTGAAGGTTCTAAATTGTGAAAGAAAAACACACATACCGAATCGAGGGGATTATATATTACTCCATTGGCCGCCAAATTCGATCTAGTTTGGAGTCTATCCAACAATAACTTCCATTAAAAAATATTCACTTTTAACGGTATCGACGATAACCAAATAATCTCTAAAGCGGTATTGAGAGAAATGTCCAATGCTTCCGTCCCACGTGCTCGTTGCAAGTAATTGTAACAAGGCTTAACATCAAAACAACTATTAGAATAATTTGTTCATGAAAACGTATCAACTGATCCAAAGTTAGAAGCAACCTCTTCTATTAAGAGACTCAATTCATCAAATTTCTATTTTGCCTCACCTTCCAAGTGTGAATGCAATGATGCTAGGTTCTAATTACACAAGCTACCAACCCACAAACCAAATCTGCATACAACATTGTGTTTACAGGATGACAGAGTATACAAGACTGGGAATTTTGAATGCAGATGGGAGCCTTCCAGCCATTGGGCATGCCAGAAAGGAATGCTTGCACCCTTACCTAGCTTGAACACAATCTGGTTCAAGAAATAGTCATTTTCTTTCAAATCCACAATTTAAACAATATCTCGTCACCATAAAGACTCATCTTTGTTGTTGCCCCTGACAATATCAGAAATTGAAAACAATATATAAACCATGCTGCCATATTTAAAATCCAACAGAGGTTTCCAAATGGAGTGAAAATCATGCATTAATCTCCACATCCATTTTGAAAGCAATGTTATGTTAAATACAGATATATCATTGATCCCTAAACCTCCATGCTCCTTTGCCTTGCATATTGATGGCCAACTTACCCAATATATATGAGATTTTTCAGCCGAACCCGTCCAAAGAAATGACCTTTGAATTGAGATCAATTCCTTAACCACCTTCGAAGGAGCTTTGAAAAACGATAGGTGGTGTATCAGAAGGTTTGTGAGGACCAAGTTAATCAACATAAACTCTACTACCTATAGATAGTTGATTACCTCTCCAATTGTTCTCTAGGGAATTTGATTTTAAATTTAAACAACCTAATATTATGTGTAAATAATGTAATATTCGGGGCAAACAATGTAATATTATGTAAACAATTTAACAATTTTTTTATTAAAAAAAGAAATAATATTACCCCTCGATTTTCAAAATAAACCGAAATGAAAGATACACTAGTTTTGAAAATAATAAAAGTGCTAATGGGGTTCGAACCCATGTGCATCTAACAAGGATTCTGATGTCGAAAGGTTCATATGGATTAAATGCTACAGATTACCTTGTCATGCTTGGACTAAGGAGGTGTTTAAGGAAATATCTAGCAGGGTTGGTTCCTTCTTAAGTAGTGATGATGAAACAAATAGAAAGACTATGTTTGATGCATCAATGAATCTCATTAAATCCAAGGTCCTTGCTGACATAAATGAGATTTTGAATGTGAACATAAATGGTGTTCTATTCAAAATTAAAATCATTGAAGATCACTCTCGATCCTCGTTTTTAGATGAGTCTAAAAGGCTTGGAATTGGGAGTTCAACTGAAGAATTTGTTTCATCCGATGGAGAGGAGGATGATGAAGGCACGTGGGGGAGTGAGGAAGGAGAGGGAGAAGATGAATTTACCCTATCTTGTAAGGTAGGTAGGGGTTGAGTTTGCTTCTAAAAGGTGTGTTTTAGCCTTGGGGACGTGAAGAGTCGGGAAAAGATTGCCCCTCAGATGACTATATAGGTGTGGAGGATACTTTTTGTGGTGCATAGATTGGGGTGGATAAAGACTTTGTCCTAAAGACTCATCGTGCCACAAATATGGAAGGTCAAAAAGTCCTATATGATAAAGTAATAGCTTATGAAGAGCACATAGCATTTAATTCTATTAATGTTGCGCCAGGTGTTCTCTCTTTAAGGTGTGACGTGGCATTAGATGGGGGTGGAGATCCAAAGAATATTTTGGTGGAATCCTCACCTGATAGTTCGGTGGGGCCTAATATAATTGTGAAGGGGTTCAAAACAAAAAGGAAAAAGTTGATTAATGATTTATATGAGAGTGTAAAGTTACTTTTTACACCCTCTTATTTTTCAACCCTTTTCCACTCTTCTATGAAGGGACCTGGATTTTCTCAAACGCATCAACCTTTAAATTTATGTGAGAATGTGTCTGGTATTCATGAAGAATCTTTGAACATTGGAGTTTTTGTTACAGAGTCTGACCTTGATAGGGGTAATGCGAGATGCAATAAAATTTTAGAGGATGTTCCATCAAAGATTTGGAAAACAATGAAGAAAATGGGAATTGAAGGAGAAAAAAATGAGGAGGTTTTTGAAGGTGTTATTAGGAGAATGGAGAATAGAGATAAAAAATTAAGTTTGAGTAAGAAGGCTGTGGAAATTGGTGGTCCATGAATATTATTTCGTATAATGTTCGTGGCTGAAACACTGCGTTGAAGCGGAGGAGGATTAATTACATGCTGAATCTAGGTAATGTTGATATTTGTCTTCTTCAGGAAACTAAAATTAAAGGTATGAATGATAAGCTGGTTAGGAGTATGTGGAGTCTTGGAGACTTTGAGTGGTCGACTCATAACTTGGATGGTCAATCAGGAGGTTTGCTTATTATTTGGAAGAAAACCTTATGTACTTCTCTTTTAAGTTTCAAGGGTAAAGGTTTCATTAGCATCAACTTGTTTTGGAAAGGTATCGATTTTTTTATTGTTAATGTTTACCCTCCTTGTGGCATTAAGGATAAAAGATTATTTTGGTCTGATTTGTTGGCTGTCAAGGATGCTAATTACCTAGGAGGTTAGATTGTCGGAGGAGATTTTAACTCTATTAGGGTTGAAGAAGAGAGAATAGGGAGGGGGTATCAACTTTGGTGAAATGGCTGAATTTAATTTCTTTCTGGATGGTCTTGGATTGGTGGATATTCCTATTATGGGAAACAAATTTACTTGGTAAAAAGCCAATGGTAGTTGTAACACCCCGATTTCATAAATTATTTAATAAAGTGATTATTATGAATATGGGTGGTATTTTTGAAATTATAAGTGAAGAATTGTTTATTTAAATAATAATATAATGATATTGAGGTATTATTTGAATATTATTATTAAATAAATATAATAATAAGAATTTGAGGGCTAAGGGGCAAGGTGGTAAATTGGTATGGTTTTATGAGAAGGTAAAAGGGAATCATTTTTTATTCATCGTGTTTTGGTGGAAAGAAGAAGTTGGCTCTGGAGAAAGAGGAAAAGGGAGAGAAGAGAAAGAGACCTAAAGCTCCAAGATCAAGATTATTCAAAGAATCGATTGAATCTAAGGTAAGGGTGGGGGGGAGGTTCTATATTGGTGATCTAACATGAAAGGGTAGTTGAGAGTTCCTTACTCTCTTAGGGATTATGCGATTTGATCAATTTTGATAGAATTGTGGTATGTTTATGAAAATACATTGTTAATTGTTTGTATTGAGAATATTTGTTGTTGAATTGCATGATATGAGTGGTATGAAATATGTCATATGATTATTGTTGTTGATGATGATGTAAATTGAGGAAATGAGATGAAACCTAGAATTTTTCCTAATTTGATTGGTGATGTTAGGCTGAGAAGATAATGAGGAATTAGAAGTATAAACTAAGTATGAGAACAATAATTGGAATGTTTTGAGTGATAAAAGTAAGATAATAGTAATGGAATTCGAACTGGTATGGACTGGTGCAAGAAAAGTGATTTTTACGAAAAATCGATTTTTGGGCGCAGGGCACCTGACACGGGCCGTGTCACATGACACGGGTGGCCGTGTCAGGCTACTAGAAGATGATTTTGAAGGAGTTTTGGAGTGATAGACTTCAGAGGGCCTAACACGGGTGGCCGTGTCAGCCTTTTGTATTGGAGGAAATATGGGTTTTTGAGTAGGCGTACCAGGCCGTGTGACACGGGTCGTGTCAAGGGACATGGGGGCCGTGTCAGGCCTCTAATTTTGGAATTTTTTTGGATATTTTAAGTCGGTTTTGTCCCGTTTTATTTGTCAATATTGGTACCATTAGTCTAAGGCATTGAGAATAGCATCCATGTATAATTGTAGGACCTAATAACCGATAATTAGTGCATGAGTTTAATATGATTAATTTGATTTGTATAACTTTATTAATAGATCAATTGGAATGTATTGATTATGGAAATGTGTATTATGTGTCCTGTACAAACTATATGATGGAACGGTTGATAACCGATGAAGGATTTGAGGATTGGGTTATGTTGGGCAATTACATGAGGCATAGTTAAGGATGAAATTAGTGAAGAGTTAATAGGACATGATAATCAGTAATTAGTATGTAAGGATATATGTTCTCATGTTGATTTGTATAACTTTTGATGATGAACCATATGGATTATATTGATAATGTGCATTGAATATTGTCTGATTTTTATGTGACCCATGTGATGGGATGTGTGATAATTTATGAGGATCAGGAGGATCGTGATATGTATAATTATGTTCATACATGTATTTTGGTATGCATAATTGAATTTTCATATGCATGTATGGTGGAATAATCATGTCTCGTACGAAGCGTAAGTGATTATTCAAATTCAATGTGAATTGAGGTGTGGGGATGATCGTGTCTCGATAGGAGCGTAAGCGATACATCCGGTCCGAATCGATGGACATTTATTGAGTCGGTACCGCATTTGTATTGTGTCATGGAGTCACTTTGCATTTTATTGAATGAATGATATGTGAAATATGATATGTGATATGTGTTGATGATTTGTGTGGGATATTTGATTGATTGAATGATATATGACATGTGTTGATGAATAGAGGTGAGATTACCCTTTAAGATTTTATTTGAACCGTTAAAATATTGAATTGTTTTCTCACCCCTTTGTTGTTTGGTTGCATCTGTGCTTCTTCGGAAGTACAGATGATTCAGGTACTTGAGTATGCTCGGAGGTTGAGTCTTAGGAGTCGCTCTGATACGTAACATGGGAGTTGGGGATCTTTGTTGTTTTATTTATTTCTTGTTAGTAATAGTTACGTATCACATTTTGTTGAAACTTGTAAATCAAGAGAATTGTTGAATGTTGTGGATATTTGGCGAATTGTCGATGATGAATAAAAAGATACATATTTCCACTATTTTAATAAAGAACTATGTGAACTTGAGTTTTTGTTGAAAAAGTAGCATTCCACTGTTGATAAAAACTCTAATTTTCTTAATAAATAGTTATTTTATTTAACTGGGAAAAGTGGGTGTTACAATTGGTATCAGAGCAGGTCGGTTCGTCCGGCCAGGTTGTCGCGTGTCGTTTGTCCCTAAGTATGCGATATGTGTGTGGAACACTATCGACACTTGCTTGGTTGCTAACTGTTTGTTTGTAGGTGTTGGATGGAAATAAGTGGGGGAGAAGTTATTGCTTCTCCGGAGTGTTGGCTTGTGGTGTGTTGGAATTGCAGTGGTACAAAGGTTGCTAAGGTTTGTGTTAACTATGGATTCGCTAGTGAAGCAACTTAGTTCACGAGATGTGAGGAACATTATTATAGTTGGGAGATATGGTTTATGACCGTCATGATTGTCGGCTATCTATTAACAAATTGAGGAACTAATCACCCTTAATCCCTTGTTAATAGTAGACGGGATCGTGTTGGATACAAAAGACATATTTTTCAACTGAGATAGTATGTTGAGTAGACTGTTTGGAGTTAAGCCAAAGTTATTAGTGGTTTAAAAGAATAGATGTAGATTCCGATATCTGGAAAAGAGATGGATTTGAGGATTGAGTATGTTGATTAGATATCATTAATCGTTACTCCTCAGTGAGTAGGAAGTGAATTTGAGATTGACGATTGTGAAAAGTTGAACGTTATATCTACGAAGTGCGTAGAGGAACTTTTGAGAGGGGACTCGGATGTCTGATTTGGTTGCATATATGGTATTGATTGGGAGTAAGATTACAACGATGAACCGTCTATAGAGCCCGAATTATAATTGTGTTTTGAAGGATATATTAGAGGTGTGGTTATAAGGAAAGGTGGAACTATTCCTTGATCGGCCCCTGGTGCTAAGAGGAATAGTGGGACGATTTATTGACAAAAAGGAATTGTAGGAGCAAAGGTGCCTTCTGGGGAAAACTTCGGTGTTATTGATATAGGAAAATGAGGATGTAAAGTTGCATGTTGATTAGTGAATATTATAAGAATTCACCATCGAATGGGAATAAATTGGATTCGATTGATAAAGAATCAATAGTGAGCTTAACTTCATTCTTGTAGTATTGTTGTTGTTGTGAGTTGGATTATCGTGCCAACCAGAACCTTGAGTTAGTTGGGACTTCGTGAGCATAGTATAAAGAGAATGCGGTAATTGGAACCAGGTGTTGACAAGTCATGTTGGATGAATTTACTGCATTGAGGGATGTGGAATGGAGATTGAGGAGGTAAGTATTGAGTTATGTTTTGGCATAGTATAATAAGAGGTGGATGAGTTTTTGAAAGTATGAAGGTGTAAATTTTGTGGACATTAATTATAACCATGTGTCTTCACAATGTAGTGATGTTGGGCCATTGCCTTAGTAGTGTGGTATATGTTGATACAGAGTATGGATAGTTTCATATATGTTTTTGAGACGGTGAACCGTAAGCTACATGATTGGTTAAAAACTATTTGTCGTGATTAATTATGGGATGAAAGGAGAGAAATATAAGTATCGTTGTATGTGTTGGATTAATATGATGAAAGTAGAAAAGGGATTTGTAGAATGTTGGAAATTGAAATATAAGAATTAGAAAAGATACAGTTGTATACTAAGCTATCAATGATGATTTTTATGAACAAGTGTGAGTGAGTTTGATTGTGTTGTTTAGAGGAAAGTATGGGTATGAATTGTCCGAGATAGATGTGAATCTACAGTAATGGAAACGATTAAATTATAAGAGATTAGAATGTAATTGGACTTAGTTAGTTGTTATTATAGGTTATGAAAAGGTTTCCAAGTTCATATTTTGTTGTTCGGATAACTTGTGAAAGATAAGTTGTTCGTTGAGAGAGGTCGTTTTGAGGTAGAGTGCTGGAGAGCCGGAGTAAGAGTTAGTTGCGGTTACATTCTGATTTTGTTTTATTTCGACGAGTTGTGAATAAAATGTTGGATAATGATTGTGATAAGTTGATTGGTTATTGGTACCTAATCGTAAAGTTGTAGTTGACATTATACTATGAGAGGGAAGTTATGAAAGTATTTATCTTACCCATGGATTGGAAGTGGATGAGAGTGAAATTGGGTTGAGTATCCGATAATGTTATTGCTATGATTGGAGATTAAAGTGTTTGGTAATCACATGAACATGCAATTCCGATTTGATCGAGAAGAGTGAAGCATGAGACGACTAAGATAGTCAGAATGTCTGAGGTAAGGAGTTGGGAACCTTTCCTATGTTTGCATTGATAGTTAAAAAGTTGGACTTGAGTTAGAAGCCAAGAGACTTGCGGTTGGATATTGAGGTATGTTAAGTGGATTATTATAATTGTGGTGAAGGTTAGAAAAAGTTAAAGTTAGATGTGAATTTAATGGAATATATAGCTGCGGGTAATCAGAGTACGCAACAAAAGAGTGAGTGTGGTAATTGTTTATACGTAAATGCTTAGTAAAGACTCAAAATATTGAGCAATATGACTTGTTGAGATATTGAGACTATTGGACGTTCCGGAAATGGACAGGTAATAGTGAGAGGTTATCTACATATCGAGGATGGCGGGATATGTAGAAATATTAATATATGTGATGAATATGCTCCATTGATGGGTTATGATTATGTTGTTCGATGGAGAAAACTTCAAGGTTAGTCCGTTACCAGTGGTTGTTATAACTAGACGATGTATATCGTGAAATTTTGATTTTTGTCCTTGTTGTCGCCTCGTTACTTATAGTGATGGTACGAATGAGAATAACTAATTCCTATGATGAGGATTAGGGGAGTGTTACCTATGGTGATGGTAGAGATTTTTGTTGTGTCCTATTTCAGGTGTATACATGTGTGTTGTGAATTGATGATGGTGGTGTTTGTTATTATGGTAGTTGTTCTGGCACTAATGTTGTTGTTTTGGGCTGTTTGTAGAGTTTCCAGTTTTGGCAAGGGAATGATTAGTCAGGTGCGAGAATATATATAAGTAATTCCATTGAGTACTATTTTCGAGGACGAAAATAATATAAGTGGGGGAGAGTTGTAACACCCCGGTTTCATAAATTATTTAATAAAGTGATTATAATGAATATGGATGGTATTTTTGAATTTATAAGTGAAGAATTGTTTATTTAAATAATAATATAATGATAATGTGGTATTATTTGAATATTATTATTAAATAAATAAAATAATAAGATTTGGAGGTCTAAGGGGCAAGGTGGTAAATTGGTATGGTTTTATGAGAAGGGAAAAGGGAATCATTTTTCATTCATCGTGTTTCGGTGGAAAGAAGAAGTTGGCTCTGGAGAAAGAGGAAAATGGAGAGAAGAGCAAGAGACCTAAAGCTCCAAGATCAAGATTGTTCAAAGAATTGATTGAATATAAGGTAAGGGGGAGAAAGGGTTCTATATTGGTGATCTAACATGAAAGGGTAGTTGGGAGTTCCTTACTCTCTTAGGGATTATGCGATTTGATCAATTTTGATAGAATTGTGGTATGTTTACGAAAATACATTGTTGATTGTTTGTATTGGGAATATTTGGTGTTGAATTGAATGATATGAGTGGTATGAAATCTGTCATATGATTATTGTTGTTGATGATGATGTAAATTGAGGAGATGAGATGAAACCTAGAATTCTTCCTAATTTGATTGGTGATGTTAGGCTGAGAAGATAATGAGGAATTAGAAGTATAAACTAAGTATGAGAAAAATAATTGGAATGTTTTGAGTGATAAAAGTGAGATAATAGTAATGGAATTCGAACTGGTATGGACTGGTGCAAGAAAAGTGATTTTTACGGAAAAACGATTTTTGGGCGCAGGGCACCTGACACGGGCCGTGTCACACGACACGGGTGGCCGTGTCAGGCTAATGGAAGATGATTTTGAGGGAGTTTTGGAGAGATGGACTTCAGAGGGCCTGACATGGGTCGTGTCACGCAACACGGGTGGCCGTGTCAGCCTTTTGTATTGGTGGAACAATTGGTTTTTGAGTAGGCGTACCAGGCCGTGTGACACCGGTCGTGTCAAGGGACACGGGGGGCGTGTCAGGCCTCTGATTTTGGAAAAATTTGGATATTTTAAGCCGGTTTCGTCCCGTTTTCTTGATCAATATTTGTACCATTAGTCTAAGGCATTAAGGATAGCATCCATGTGTAACTGTAGGCCCTAACAACCGATAATTAGTGCGTGAGTTTTATATGATTAATTTGATTTGTATCACTTTATTAATAGATTAATTGGAATGTATCGATTATGGAAATGTGTATTATGTGTCTTGTACAAACCATATGATGGAACAGTTGATAACCGATGAAGAATTTGAGGATCGGGTTATGTTGGGCAATTACATGAGGCATGGTTGAGGATGAAATTAGTGAAGAGTTAATAGGACATGATAACCGGTAATTTGTATGTAAGGATATATGTTCTCATGTTGATTTGTATAACTTTTGATGATGAACCATATGGATTATATTGATAATGTGCATTGAATATTGTCTGATTTTTATGTGACCCATGTGATGGGATGTGTGATAATTTATGAGGATCAGGAGGATCGTGATATGTATGATTATGTTCATGCATGTATTTTGGAATGTATAATCGAATTTTCATATGCATGTATGGTGGAATAATCATGTCTCGGATGGAGCGTAAGTGATTATTCAGATTCATTGTGAATTGAGGTGTGGGGATGATCGTGTCTTGGTAGGAGCGTAAGCGATACATCCGGTCCGAAGCGATGGACATTTGTTGAGTCGGTACCGCATTTGCATTGTGTCATGGAGTCACTTTGCATTTTATTGAATGAATGATACATGAAATATGATATGTGATATATGTTGATGATTTGTGTGAGACATCAGATTGATTGAATGATATATGATATGTATTGATGAATAAAGGTGAGATTACCCTTTAAGATGTTATTTGCACTGTTAAAATATTGAATTGTTTTCTCACCCCTTTGTTGTTTGGTTGAGTTTGTGCTTCTTCGGAAGTACAGATGATTCAGGTGCTTGAGTACGCTCGGAGTACGAGTTGCTTGGTTGAGTCTTAGGAGTCACTCTGGTAAGTAACATGGTAGTTGGGGATCTTTGTTGTCTTATTTATTTCTTGTTAGTAATAGTTATGTATCACATTTTGTTGAAACTTATAAATCAAGAGAATTGTTGAATGTTGTGGATATTTGGCGAATTGTCGTATGATGAATAAAAAGATACATATTTCCGCTGTTTTAATAAAGAACTATGTGAACTTGATTTTTGTTGAAAAAGTAGCACTCCACTATTGATAAAAACTCTAATTTTCTTAATAAATAGTTATTTTATTTAACTGAGAAAAGTGGGTGTTACAGTAGTTGTAGAGGTAGAATTGACAAATTTTTAGTCGATGATTGCTTGATTGAATTATTGGAGCTAAAGTATCAACTGGTGGGGGATAGAGATATTTCGGATCACCGACCTTTGTGGCTCAAGTATAATAACTTAAATTGGGGACCTAAACCATTTAGGTTTTTTAATGCTTGGTTGGAGCACAAAGATTTCAAGGAGGCTGTGAGAAAGAGTTGGAATTCCTCAGAGTATTCTGGTTCTTTTAGCCATATTTTGTTGATGAAATTCAGAGATCTGAAGGTTAATCTCAAGTGGTGGAATAAGAATGTTTTTGGGTGGGTGGATCTCAAGATTGAAGAAGGAGTGAGTAAACTCAATGTTTTGGAAATGGATTTGGATAGGGATGCTGATGTGTATTCGGTTGGCATTGTAACACCTCAAATTTTATTTAATTATTTAAATTTGATGTGTGGTGTTTTGTGTGTGGAAGAAAGAAATATTATTTAATATGATATTTAATTATGAGAAGTATAATTATATTAAATAATTATTTGGTGAATAATTAAATAATTGGAAAATAAAGAGATAAGGGTAAGGTGGTCGTTTGGTGAAAATAGTAAGGGAAAAAGAGGAAGACCATATATTGGACCTAAGAGGTTATGTTGGAATTAAGGAAAAGAGAAAAGGGAATCGTGTTTTTGTGAACGATAAAGAGAAGTGTAAACCAGAGAGATGAAGAATGAGAAGGTGAAAGTCTTGAAGAGAATCTGTGGAGAAGAGAATTCTCATTGAAACCAATGTAAGGGTGGGATTCTTCCGTCTCTTAAGAGTTCAATAATATTAATTAAGTAGTATTGTTGGTTAAAGGGTTTGGGGTTTTGAGTGATTTTGGATGAAATTGGATGAAATAATTGATAATTGTTGATGTTGTATGATAATTGTACATAGAAGACATTGTATTATGGAAATGCTGCAACTATTTGTTAGAAAAATTGGTTTTGTGAAGAGTTTCCATAGCAGGTTATGGGAGAATCGCATAAGGGAGAGTTGCGAAAACCGCAGAGCTCGCTTAGTGAGTAGGTGTAAAATTTAGAGAGCGAAATACAGAGTGTTACTCGCTCAGCGAGCAAGCCCCCTCGCTTAGCGAGACCTGAAATGAAATACAACATGATTTAATACTGAAAAATTATCTAAAATTTCTTAAAATATATAGGAATGGATAGGAATCGAAGTGGGGTGGTTAGAGGTAATTAGAGAGGAGTTATACACTTAATTAGAGGGATAATTAGTATAACTTAAAAATGAACATAGATGGATATGTTAGTTAGTTGTGGTTGTGGCTATGTGTTGTAATCGTTGTTGTGACTATATGACACTGTTATTGATGTGTGTTGATGTAATATGTTGAAATATGTTACATTGTTGTATGTATCCTCGTTGAAGTTGACATATGTTGTCATATGTAAAAATGCATGATGTTGATGACGTCGTTGTTGTGGTAAGTGGTTGTATACTAGTTGTTGATGTTGGTTTGTATAAGGTGGTTTTTGTATATATGCATATATGTCATTGATGTTGCATGACATGTGCATGGTTAGAACAATATACTAAGGTAGGGTATGTTCGTTGGATCCTAGTGGGATTGTTGTAATGTTTCTGCAGTCATGAAATAGGGATCGTACATGGCCATGAAATAGGGGTCGAGGGTGTGATCATGAAATATGGATGATATTGGACCACAAAAGAGGGGTCAAGAGTTTCGACGGGAACTGGATCTTGAAATAGAGATCAAATTACAGTACCGCATGTATTAAGTCAGTAGAATCTCATTGCATAATTTGTTGTTTGTATGTATGATGTTGATGTGTCTTTTGTGATGTAGATGTGTAGTTGTTGTTTGTGAGAAGTGGTGATTAATTAATGATACTTGCCTTTATTCTTATTATCATTCTCTTTTGTGATGTAAGTATCTCACCCCTTCTGTTTGAATGTTACCCTTATGTTGGTAACGTGCAGGTGATCAGGATAAGTCAAGTGGTGGTCAGTGAAATCGGTGTACTTCACGTCTTTAGGAGTCGGCTCTAATACGTGCTCGGGGTGTCGGGACGACATTTGTTGCTTGTTTATTTACCTTTAAGAAAACCTTTTGTAATAGAGATATTGATTTATATGTTATTTTGAAGTTTCCGCTGCTAGTTGAACTATTTTTGTAAAATGTATTTGTTGAACCGTGTGATTTAAGATGAATGTGACACTTAAGTATTTCGGTGAAATTTAATACCTCTGTTTTTTATTTATAATTTCGTGGGGTAATTTGGGTGTTACAGGCATCATGGAAGGAAGGGTGGAAGTTCAGGAGTAAATATGGAAGAATCTTCAAATTAAGGAAAGCTTTATCCATCAAAAGTCTATATCTAGATGGAAAACGGAAGGGGATCTGAACACAAAATTTTTTCATGCTTCATTGAAGGCTCGAAACTATATCCATGTTGTCGCGATTATAAATTAGGAGGGTGAATAGATTGAGGTTCCTACTATTATTAAGGATAATGTGAAAGTTTTCTTTGAGAAAAAGTTTCAATGTGTGGCTAGAACTAGATCATGTTTGGATCTTGGGGATATCCAAAAATTATCTGTTGAAGAAAGCTCAAGAATGGAAGTGGTGTTATTTAAAGAGGAGATAACTAAAGTTGTTTTTAACTGTGATCAAAACAAATCTCTGAGTGTGGATGGGTTTAATTTCTGCTTCATTAAAGATTGTTTCGATATTATAGGGAATGATTTTACAAACTGCATTATTGAGTTTTTTTCTACTGCTGTGCTTCCTAAACCGTTTTCCTCTTCTTTATTACTTTGGTATCAAAGGTGGTAATCCTCAAAAGTTTGAAGAATTTAGGCCTATTAGTTTAATTGGGTGTGTGTTAAAAGGTATCTCCAAAGTTATGGCTAAGAGGATGTTTAGTGTGATTGATATGTTGATTTATCCTTCTAAATCCGACTTTATATCCGGTAGATAGCTTCTCGATGGTGTATTGGCTGCTAATGAAATCATTGATGGGGCTAGAAGAAATAAGATGAAACATTTTCTCTTCAAAGTGGATTTTAATAAAGCCTACGATTGTGTGGATTGGGATGTTTTGGAAAGTATGCTCGTTGCAATGGAGTTTGGAAACATGCAGATAAAATGGGTGAAAGAAATCGTGTGTAATAGTTATGCGTTTGTTCTCATTAATGGTAGTCCTTCCAAAGATTTCTGGATGACGAGAGGGCTTAAACAAGAAGATCCTCTCTCCCTGTATCTCTTCGTTATTATTTCTGAAGCTCTCGCTAAATTGGTTAGTAGGACTGTTAATACGAATATCCTTTATGATTTTAAATATGATAATTCTGCTTTTGTTAGTTTGTTACAATTCGCGGACGATACGCTAATTATTTGCAATGGATCCTTCTCTAATTTTTGGGTCGTGAAAGCGGTCTTACGAGGTTTTGAGCTCACCTCTAGATTAATGATTAATTTTGGAAAAAGCTGCTTGTATGAGATTGGTTTAGACGGGAATTTCTTGCTGGCAGCAGAGCAATTCTTTCATTGCAGATCTGGAAATTTGCCGTTTAAGTTCTCGGGCTTAATGGTGGGGGGAATCACAGAAGAACTACTTGTTGGCATCCGGTTATAGATTGTTTTCGGAACCGGTTGCCATCTTGGATTGGGAGAAACTTGTTGATTGGAGGAAGAGTAACACTGATTAATTATGTTCTTACTAATCTGCCTATTCACTATTTATCCTTCTATAGGATGTCGATTACAATTGTTAAGAAAATCATAGCCATCAAAGACAATTTCTTTGGTCTGGTGTGACGGGTAGAAGACCGATTTTGTGGGTGCGATGGTCCTCCGTTTGTTTTCCTAGAAACTATGGTGGTCTTGGGATCAAACATATCGACAAAATGAACTTAACTCTTCTCATCAAGTGGCTTTAGAAATTCTTGTAGAATGGGAAGGAACTATGGAGGCCTATATTATGCAGCAGGTATGGAAACTTAGCATTATTTTTTTCCGAACCTATTGATACTATGGATCTGGGTAAGATGTCCCTTTGGATGCGCGATCTGCTTTTGGTTAGGATTTCTACCTGCTTTAGAGATAGGCCGCTTGTTTACCTGTGCAATTGGTCAATGTCTCTCTACCAGATTTTGGCACGCAACTTGGTTAGGGAATGCCCCTCTTTGTGAACGTTTTTAGGGCTTGTATCATGCGGCAATACATAAAAATGTTGCAGTATTTCACCTGGGTGATTGGCAGGATAACGTTTGGGTGTGGCACCTTAACAAAAATTTATTTGTGGAGTACTACAATTTGGAGGCTGACATTTGTTTGCTTGAGATTGATTTGGAGCAGCAGGAGCCGACTCAAATTGGTGATGATTCTTAGAAGTGGCAGCCTGATGTAGATACGGGGTTTACAGTTAAGTCCTGCTATAATATCATTAACGCTGCAGATGTTTTCATTGAATTAGACAACTCTACCTTGACTGTTGTGGATCTGATTTGGAATTCCAGCATTCCTCTTAAAATTCAAATTTTCTCTTGGCGGATGTTTCTTAATAGACTTCCAACTCGGGCTAATCTTATTAATAGAGGTATTATTACAAATGTTCACGATATGGATTGTGTTTTTTTGTTTCCGTGAATTGGAGGAGGGATCCCACTTGTTCTTTGCAGGCCATATGATTCGTTTGCTTTGGAATAAGATTTGTCATTGGGTGGGTTTATAGTGGATAACGAATTTGAATTGCTGTAACCACTCTAAGTCTTGGTTCTTACGTACTAACGGAAAATGTAACATCCGGTTTAGAAATTCTATTTGGTACATTTCTTGTTGGAATATTTGGATGACTCAGAATCGAATTTTGTTCAAAGATGACGTAGGGGATATTGAGGATATATTTGATAAGATTATTTTTTCCTCGTAGAATTGGTTGATTTTTGGGAAGAACCATATGACTTTCTTTATTATGCAATCCAAAGTTACAAAGATTATTACCACAATTCAAAGGAGATTTTTTTGGAATGACTCAAATTGTAAAAGAGGGATTTCGTGGATTAGTTGGAATTTGATGTGCAAGAATAAAAATGAAGGGGGGCTTGGCATTAAAGACTTGCGGAATTTTAATCTAGCTCTCATGGTTAAATGGGTGTGGAATATAGTTGGGTCTAAAAACTTTTTATGGAGGAATATTTTGAGATATAGATATAATGATTATGTTTTCCCTTTGATCCGTGGTGAATTACCAAAATATAATGTGAGGCCATCACTTTGGTGGAGGGATCTTTTTAAGATTATTGTTAAGTTTGGTGATAAACAATTTGGAGCCCGATTACAAGGAAAAGTAAATGATGGCAAAATGTTATATTTTTGGGAATCTAGATGGATTGGAAATGAATCTCTTTCTTTGTTATATCCTTCTCTTTGGGAGGTTTCTTCTAAGAAACAAGGGTGTATTTTCGATTTTTGAAATTAGATTGATAATCGTTGGGTTTGGAATGTCGATTTATTGGTACCATCATTAGCTAGTAGAGCGGCGGAGGATATTTTGGTATTAGAATTTGAAGATCTTCGTTATCTCCTTGATTCGGTTGAGATGAAAATGAATGGTAATGATGAATACCATTGGCCTTATGATTCTTCTCGAGTATATACGGTAAAATCCGGTTATGTTTGGTTGATGGCTTTAGATGACCCGGTCAATTTACAAGGCCTTCACTTGGATGCCTTTAAACTTGTTTGGGGTGCTTTTTCACCTCTAAAAACAATTATTTTTGGGTGGAGGATTCTTCACAATAGACTTCCGACGATGGATAATTTAAAGGTTCGTCATATCATTTCTAATTCTCTTGATTTAGTTTCTCCTCTATGCTTATTGGTTGAAGAATCAATAGTTCACACTTTATTTGATTGTTGCAAGAGTCAAAAAGTTTGGAAATCTATATACTCTTGGTTGGACATTGAGGTGAATATTTGCATTAATACCATTGACCATTTCTTTAATTGGGTAAATGCTTTGAGGTTAAAGCATATTGCACCCAAGTTTAGTGTCGCTCTTTGGTTAGTTTGTTGTTGGCGTATTTGGCTTTGTAGGAATTCAATTATATTCAAGGATGGATTATGGGAAGAAAAACAAGTAATCCAAAATATTATTTTATCTTCTTGGTGGTGGATTGGAAAGAAATATAGGAAGAAATTTAGTTGTAATTATTATGATTGGTATACACATCCTAAGGAATTTTTGTTATAGTTTCCGGGATTAGGTGGTGTTATATCTTTTGTTTGTATACAGGTTGAATACCCCTTTGTATTCTTGCTATATATATATATATATATATATATATATATATATATATATATATATATATATATATATATATATCACTACTAGAAAATACCATTTTAGCCTCCAAATTTAGAGTCGGCTCCCGACACAGACGCTATTAGTGTCGGCTAAACCAACACTAACGGACTCTATTTAGATACATTTTCTTAACTAATTCTTATTTTATATTAGAGTCGGCTATACCGACTCTAATATTATTTATTTAATTAAAGTTTAGATATAATACTTTTTAATATCTTATTTATTATTTAGAGTCTGTTAGACCGACTCTATTTGATAACATACATTTATTTATTTAAATTTTATAAAATAAAATATATTTTTAATTTTAGTGTCTCTATTGACCGACACTACTATTCTAAATAATTTAAGTGTCAGGAGTTGTTTTTAAATTTATTTATTATTATTTATGTCGGTTTGGCGGACGCTAATAAAATTCTATTGAAGCGCCAAAATTTCCAGTTTCCCTCTTTTATTTTTTCGTTTAGTGCCTGTTGTTATTATTTTTATTTATTTATTATTTTAATATTTGTGTAGGTTGACCTACGCTAAATAAAAATTAAAAGTTAAAAAATTTACTATAATTAGGAATTTAATTCATGAACTTCGTTTTCTTTCTTTTGTTATTTTCTTATCACCAAATAATTATATTTAAAGTAAAATTTTTTAATTTTAATTTTCTTTCTTTTCACTTTTTAGGGTTCCCTCGTGTATTTCTTCATTCACACTTCATTTTCCTTTTTCCTATTTTCTCAGTGTCTTTGTTTTCTCTTTCACAATCCCTAACCGATGAGCAATCCTAACCATGAATCCTTCCATGAAACCCTTCCATGAATCGTTTTCACAGTTCTAACCTTAATCAAATGTTTTCACATTTCCAACCTTAATCAATCGTTTCAGGTAAGTTTTCAGATTTTGAATCGTTTCATTTTCCGTTTCCAGCCTCGATCAATCATTTCTTCTGAAATTGTTTCAGGTATTTTTTCGATTGACCTCATTAATAGTTGAAATCACTTCAAGAAGGAAAGACATTGACCTCATAAATCACTTCAGGTATTGTTTCGATCAAAAGCTTTTAGTTCGGTTTTCGGTACTGCTGGTTTGATTGTTTGGAAAGATTTAAGAAACTGAATCTCATGGCATCTTGCAGACCCATTTCTCTAAGTGTGATATATGCTTGTCTCTTTTTCTCTGCTATGGACATTGAGTTTGGAAATTGAAGTTGAGCTGAGTAGTATAAAGTTTCACTAGCTGTTAAAGTTGCTGGCATAGCATCATCTTGTGTTACATAGCCCTGAATATACACGGTGTCAAAAAGGTCAGTTACAGAAACTAATCTATCAGCTTTTTTTAGGACTGAATGTAGTATTCATGAATTTTGTCTTGCTGATGTTCCATAAGCCAGTGTTTGTTTTTTGCTATTGATTAGAATCTTCCCTGATTGCTGTATGTTTGATTTCAATCTTCCTGCAACATAAGTAGAATCAAATTATGCTTCCAATCACAGCAAACTAAAAATAACATGTAACTCTGAATTATGCTCTGCTTCAACTGATGGTAGAGTAATTTCATTTATGTTCAAACTCCAAACATCAATAAAAGTCGGTCTTTCGACAAGCAATTCCCAAACAGAGTTGAAGGTTTCAAAAAATCTAGCTTAATATTAAAAGATACTCATTGGTCACACATGCATGTAAATTGCTTTAGTCCAATGAGTATCTTGTATGAATTAAAAGTACTAATCTAGTCACCTGCTAAAGCATCAAGGAGTGTTGATTTGCCACTGCCGGAAGGACCCATTACAGCCAAAAGCTTCCCTGGCTGAGCATAACCTGTAAGTCCCTGCAGAATTAGTTTTCTATTCTTTCCATTTGTAACAATGGCCTCCAAATTTTCCCATGTCACAGTAATGCCCCTCTTTCCATTTGCATGATGCTATTATTAATTGTGCATGACAGAACAGAAAAAACAAATTATTTTATTCTGCAGAAAGTTTTTTCAACTCTAAAGATAAATGCACCATGCTATTATTTATTGTGCACGATAGAACATATGGGTGCTTGGACGTTAATGTCCACCGCCTTCAATTTTCGGACTAAATTAGGACAAGCAATGCCAACAATTAGGGAGAAAGTGACATCATGCGTATCGGAAAACCATACATACACACACTTATATACTCAATAACTAACAGGACAGAACCCATTATTGTGAAATATAGTAAGCATTTTCAAACACAACTAATTCTTCTAAAGGTATGTATTCTAATATAACCCACTTGAGAGCATCTCTGTAGTATGCACCAATTACCCAAATATGTACTTAATTGTTTGGATCTAAGGTAAATTATTCATGGTAGAATTTGGACTTCATTTCATATTTAATTTGGATATGTTGAGTTTGGTGTTCAATTTTCTTGTCATAGCATAACTAGTGCTGTTTGAGCAGTACTGCGGCACATTCAATCTGTCTTGGATATTTCAGTCGTGATTTTAAATATGAATTAGTACATTTTGAAAAAAATGAATATTAGTTTTCTCAGGATTCAAGACCAATGTTCACAAAGGGATGTGTTTATCATAGCTGTGAAAACAAAGCATGAAAATACACATGAGGAAACAGGGCAATTTTTTTGATAAACTGTTATCAAAGTGCATGAGATATTGAACTCAAAATACAAACTTGGAATGCTGTGATAAAAGATATCTAAGATAGCAGATTGTGTTATACTAGTTTACTTCAAAGTAGTTTTATTATAAAATGTGTGCATGCTTATTCTTTTATGATTAAACTTAAAACTTTAATAATGTTAATTATTTATATTGTTTAATGGCTAACAAGCTAATTGTTTATCCTATAGAAAATGGATCGTAGTTGGATGTACGATAGAGTACATTCCAATAGGCACGGATTGAAAGAAGAGTATGTTCGTGGGGTTAAAGACTTCGTAAAGAGGGCTTTGAAACAACCTATTTGTAAATCTGAAGGAGGGATAAGGTGTCCATGTATAAATTGCAAGTGTATCAAGATAAAAACACCAACTAATGTTAGACTTCACTTGTATCGAGATGGGTTTCAACCAGACTATTGGATTTGGACTCAACATGGAGAAGTAGAGTTCAATGTTAATACAAGGGATGATTTAAATAATAGTGAGCATGTACGTCATGATGACCAAATTGAGGCAATGAATAGAATGGTGTATGATGCTTTTAGGCCTTATGGAGGATTCTCTCATGTGAATGATAACACAGAAGATGAGGAATTAACGGAGGATGAGTTTCCCAACGAAGATGCTAAACGATTTTATGACAAGTTGATATCTTTCAACAAGCCCATTTATGAGGGAGCTACCCAATCAATATTATCAATATCTACTCAACTTCTTGAAATTAGGTCTAATTGGCATGTTCCACAAAAAGGTTTAGATTTTGTTGCACAAATGCTTAAAAGTGTATGTCCAGTTCAAAAATGCTTGCCCGAGAACTATTACCAAGCAACACAGCTGGTATCTAAGTTAGGGCTAAAGGTTGAGAAGATTGATTGTTGTAAGAACGGTTGCATGTTATATTACAAGGATGATAAAAAGTTGTTAGAGTGCAAATTTTGTAATGGTGAATGGGTTATTTCTAAAAACACATAAGAGGAAAAATGGTGAATGGGTTGACCATCGTGCTGCATCTACTTACGTAAGTTCTCCGAAATGTTACTGCAATAACATTAGTGGTATACATGTTATAATTGCTAATTTACATAATAAATTTCTGAAGCATATATATATGTTATAATTTTTATGTAAGAACCTACCAACTGAAATAGCAATAGTGCTCTTCTGGTAACTGTGATAATAGCAGTAGTGCTTTGTAACATGTTATAATTGTTATGCTTGAAACATGATTAACTGTAAGTAGGCTCATTAGAAAAGTATTTCATTTTAAAAAGAATAGAAATAGTTTTAACATACCTAGCATTAGAGAAATTTGAAACATGCTTTAACTATGTTTGAAATATGCTTTTTCTATGTTTGAAACATGCTTTTTCTATGTAAAGAGAAATTTGAAACATGCTTTTTCTATTTACAGAAGACATTTAAAGAGAAATTTGATGTTGAACTTCAGCCAACTAAAGAAGGGAATGAAGATGTTGTTCAAGTGTTAGACGGAGAGCGTATAAATCAGCTATGGATAGAGGCTGCTGGAGGTCGTAACCGTGGTCGGGTTTATGGTGCAGCAGATTTAGCTATTAATTTAAAACGTGGATCAAAACATTTTACCAAACAATCTCAAACTCCTCAACACTCTATGTATGGGATTTCATTAGAAGCTGAACGAGCAGCTAGAATTAAAGCTGAACAAATTGCTGAGGCTGCAACGGCCCGATTACAAGAGGCTAATGAAGTTATCCGAGCTGCTACCGAGGCTGCAAAAATTGCTACTGATACTGCACAAAGGATGGAGAAGGAGATGAATGCTTGGAAAGAATTTATGAAGAAATTTGATGCTTCAACTATAGGATCTCATCCTCATCATTATGATGACGAATTGGACGATCAGTCATTAGATGAAGATTGATCTTGTACTCTTAGTAGAACCAATTAATCTCGGATGTGATCACTTTTTGTGTATGTTTTTTGGGACGTGATCTTAAATTTATTCCGAGTTATTAGGGGTTGTTTTTGTTGTAGCTATGACTACTTTATTTAGTATTTTCAATCAACTCTATAATATTAGGAAAGTTGTATGACTTTTTGAAATGACAAATGTTAATGGTTGTTAGTTGTATGACTTTTTGAAATGACAAATGTTAATGGTTGTTAGTTGTATGACTTTTTGAAATGACAAATGTTAATGGTTGTTAGTTGTATGACTTTTTCCATAATTGTTGACTTCTCTCTGTTGACTATAGAGTCGGTCAAGTCGACTCTACAAGAAAATATTGACTTTTATTTGTTGACTTTAGAGTCGGAAAGAGCAACACTAAGAAAAATTGTTGACTTCTCTATGTTGACTATAGAGTCGGAAAGCCGACTCTAGGAGAAAATGCTGACTTTTGTTTGTTGACTTTAGAGTCAGACATGGCAACACTAAGCATAATTATGGGCTTTTCATGTTTTTGAGATAATTTAGCGTCAGATGTTTTAGTGTCCTTTTAACCTCCGTTAGGCCGATGCTATATAGCCTCAGTGTATTTCTCTCCGACGCTACCAAGTAGCTTCCAAGCTTTTTTCCAAGGCCCGACACAGACGTTAAACCGACGCTAAAGTCATATTAGTGTCCGTTTTTCCACCTTTAGCGTCTAGATATGGCCGACTCTAATAACTGTTTTTCTAGTGGTATATATATATATATATATATATATATATATATATATATATATATATATATATATATATATATATATATATATATATATATATATATATATATATATATATTTTGTTTAGTAAAAAAAAAAAAAAGTGGTACAAGTATCCGTTTGATTTTTATAACTAATTGATTTGTATCTTTCTTACTTGATCGTTTGGTTTTTCTTTGTATCCTTGAGTTGAGATTTTCTTTATCTCTTTCTAATGATATTTTGGCTTATCAAAAAGATTTAATTTTAGAACTTGATTAAATTAAGGTCTAATGACGAATAGAGATCTTCATCATGCTTACTTACATGCGTTGAAATTATTTCTAAGTTGTGCGTTGAATATCCATTTTTATGTATTTATGCCACTTTTTTCTAATTAACTACATTTATATATAGAACTGCATTGACGGTTATTTATTTGAACAATTTTAATAATATATTCAAACTGTATGATGGTTATGAAAACGACTTTTTCTAGATTCTCGCGTTGAAGTTTCTATGATCTTCAAACTGTTCGTTCTAAGTAAAAGAATGAGAAAAGATATACAGGGAGGTGGAGTTGTGGTGCAAAAGCTGCAACTTGCTTTAGGTTGAATGATTAATTTTTCTTATATATTTATGTGCGTTTGGATAGCCTATTTGACAAAGAATTTAATAGATATTTATTGATAATGTAAAATAATTTTATATTATCGTCTATTAGAAAATCAACAATTTATTATATTATTAAAAAAATTAAATTATAAATATAATATTATCGGATACATGATCGTTATAGTATAAGAATAATTTACATGGTAAATACATAACCGTTTTCTCTTTAACAAATATATTGATAATTTTAAAAAGATGGAATCTAATATTTATTGGTATTTATTTTAGCCTCGAACTCACTAACATTTTTGCAATTTTACTCAACATTTAAATTACACATTTAATTAAAAATTGTAGGCATAATTAGTCTCCAAATCCCGTAAGTTAATTTTGAGTTTCGCTTTGGTCTCTCAATAAAAAACCGTTTTTATTTAGTCCCGTAATATTAGTTTCGTCAACATATATGATCCCTTCCGTTACTTTAGACGTTAAGTCGTTAATAAATGTCACGTTGACATGCTAACTGTGTACTTAGTCATCAAATGAATGAATAAAATATTATTTAAATGGTTAATTGGTCACATTGTATCACTCATCCAAATTTATTTACACAAATAACTTTAAACTTAAAAAACTAAAAAATATATAAAAAATCATTAATTAATTTACATAAGAAAATTATATAAATAATAAAAAAATCAATTAATTACATAATTAAATAAAAAAAACTTAAAAAAGAAATTAATTAATTTAATGAAAATGGAAGAGTCACCATCTTCTGTTCAACAACTTGAGTAAAAACTCTCACGGGAATATTGTTTCTTTGGGCTGCTCTATAAATGTAACTTTTAATGGAAACATTAGCTAAAGGATGGTTGATTTCATAAAGAAATTTATACAAAAACTAACATATCACTTTGGTAAAAAGTGCATTGGGAAAGGATAAGTATTTAAGAACTTCCGAAACCCTCACCCTCCCGTAAAAACTATCTACTAATGGGTTTTCTGGATCTGAGATTGAGTTTATGAACTCATGAATTATATTTTTTTCTGGTTACGTTTCCAGGTGTCGTACCAGATTGTATGAGGTTCCAAAGGCGTAGTCGGTTATGTTTTTTGAGAGGTTTTGCAGACAGGGCCGGGAGCTAGAAACAGGAACCACCATGAAAAGGAATGAGAGAAGGAGAATGAGGGATAGAACCACCGTGAACGGTGGTGATTGGATGGAGAGTTTTCAACATTTGTTTTTCACTTATGTGAGTTTGAGAGTGAAAGAATGGTAGGCTGAGGTGAGAGATCCTAAAGTACAAAACTCAAGGTTCAAGGTTCAGACATGTTGATGTAGGATGGAGGGAGAAAAGAAAGAACAACAAAAACGTGAAAATGGGGAAAGAGTGAAAGAGGGGGAGAAGTGAAAAAGATGACGGCTAGGGTTTGAAGAAAACTGGGAGGAGATTATTTTATACATTAATAAATTAAAATAATTTCATGTTAAATAAAATAATTTAAATTAAAATAACTTTATTAATAATGGGAAAAATTAAACAATATTCCAAGTCATATTTTAAAAATATTGTACAACTGCCACATAGGCAATTTTTAACGGTTTCTTTATAAAATTTAACTGAAGTGGCTTGTTAGACTAACAAAAGTGTTTTAAGGGACTATAGTGTAACGTTTTTCAATTAAGAGACTAAATCGAAATAATAAATTAAATTAAAGGACAAAAAGATGAATTAAGCCAAAATTGTATTAAATATATTCTCCTTTGGAAGTGATTTGTTAGAAAGAGAAGCTTTTTCCTCTCTCAAACCTGTTCTCCAGTTTGGCAATGGCGTGGTACACAGTAAACAGATGAAAGGCGTCACCTATAGAAGTTAAATGGGATATCTTTCCCTTTGGCGGTGGTTCGAATGGCAGGGAGGATTTTAATCTTTGCTCTTACTTCGTATCTGATTTCCCCAACTGCATTTGCTACGCGAGGGATCTCTTTGTTTTATTTAGCTGTATCGAGAATGTGGTAGAGGTAGCCATTTCTCTGAGGTGGAATAATCAGAGGAAGCATTTCAGTTTTTCCCGATTCAAAGAGGTGGAGGACATCAGAAGGTTGGGGATCAAGCTAGACAATGTGTTGATCGACAGGAAGAAAATACATGAAAATCCACCTAGATTTGAGAGGCAAGGTAAAAAGCATCTTTGGTATTCAACGGAAGCATGAAGACGAAGGTGTTGAGAAAAGCGTGGAGACGAAAAGATATGAAGGAATATCTCTGAAGACTCACGATAGGATGATATCTTACGTTGATGTTCTTGGGAACAAAACGCAGCATCCAAAAACACTCAGTATTTCGTACTAATCGTTCCCAAAGGATAAGGAGAGATTCAATAAAGCGCGTGTGGGAAGAAAAATATTTTACCGGGTATGTCCTACAACATCTAAAGGAGTTTTGAGGTAGAAGGTGTTTTTTGTGTGTTAAAGTTACATCCCTAGGAGCCAGCCTTTGTTTATTGGAAGATTTTGAGGAATGGGCAGTCAAAGGGCTGATGGCTGAGGGTTCAACCTGGTGGAAAGAGTGGTTTATTGAAATAAGGGAGTGGAGGGAGACGGACGTCGATGAAGAAAGCGTGATCTGGGTTAGAGCCTACAGAATCCCGTATCATGCTTGGAACTTGAATGTTTTTGAATATCTTGCCAACTCTTTTGGGTCTTATATTTGTTCAGATGAAAACTCTCAAAAGGGCACCAATATGGATGTTGCTAGATTGCTGGTTAGGATGTCTTCTGGCTTTGTATTGCAGGAAATCTTAAAGGTTGAAATCGATGGAATCCCTTTCGTGATTTGCTTCTGAGAGGAAACTTATGATTTGGTGCAGATTCTGCAATTTCTACCTTTAGAGAAGCCACTGAATTCTTCCAATTCCAACGAAGATTGGAAGTTTAACGAGCCGGATCTAAGGGACGACGAAGGCAGTTTGTTCGAAGGTGTTATGGGGAAGATGGTGGATAAAGGTGGTGAAAAGGAAGGAGATAGAGTGTTGTTAGGTACATAAGGGGTTACTGGGAAGGGAACAGAGAATACATAGGGCACAATGGAATTTCACAATCAAGAAGCAAAATTTATTTTGCATAATGGAGTTTTTGATGGGGCAATGGGGAAACTAAATGGTCTTTGTTGTTTATCTAAGAATGTTTCTGTTATGGGGAATAATGCTACTAACCCTACTGATTCATTTGACTTGGAAGGCACAAGGGTGGCATGTTCAATGGAGACGTTAGAGAATTGGGAGATCAGGAGAGGTGGGGGGCACGTGAGAGGACACAAAGGCATTAACAAATTAAAAAATATTAAGTACATGAGTTTGGGTGGGCCAGTAGGAGAAAAAGGAGGGAGACGTAAAGCTAGGGGAATGGGAAAGATTAATAAATCTTATATTTCCAAGCTAGATTTTGTTCCAGAGGCGAGAATTTCCAACCATCTGGTGTATGACCATGGTAAAGGGCATATTATGGAAACTTCTTCTTCTGCGCATTACAAAAATAATTAGGATGAATTAGACATACTTAGGAGCAATATGCATCTGTGGGAGAACTTAGACTCTATAGTGGGAGGTAAGCTTTGGGAAGAAATTTCCAATCTTGGAATTGTGGCTTCTGACTTGAAGAAGGATTATACGAGCAAATTGGATGAGATGAAGAGAATTGATAAGGAGAAAAAGTTGGAAGGGAATGCAATTTTAAAAGTGAAAAAATGATTATAGGATCTTTCAACATCAGAAAGGGAGGTAGTTTGATTAAGAGGAAAAAAATTAGTCAAATTATCAAGAATGGTAAATAGAATATGTTTATGATCCAGGAATCTAAATTATCAATCGTGTCAGAGGCTTTGGAAAAACTATTTTGGGCTAAGGAGGATATATGTTGGACCTATTCTAGTGCTTCAGGAATGTCGGATGAGCTTATCATTTTGTGGAAGATTAGGAGTGTGGAAGTTATATGTAGTTTCAAAGGTGAAGGATATGTAGAAGTAAGAGTTTGTTGGAGCCGTAATACATTTTATATTGTCAACATTTATTATTATTGTGTGTTGGAGTAAAAAAGAATCCTTTGGAGAAAATTATTATATTTGAAATCTATATATTCGAATGGGGATTGATGTATTAGGGTCGACTTTAATGTGACCACCAATTTAAGAGAGAGGAAATGTAGGGTGACGAGTAATCGTAATTCGAAGATGGCGGTGTTTTCGAATTTCATTGTGGATACTGTCTTGGTGGATGTTCCTTGCAAAGGGAGGAAGTTTTCTTGGTATAACGGGGATGGCTCCTTCATGCGTAGAATTAATCGGTTTTTGCTATCGAAAAAAGCCATTGCTAAATGGAGAGTAGTGGGTATATTCATTAGATTGATAGACATATCCGATCATTGTCCAGTTTGGTTGGTGGTGGATTCGTCAGATTGAAGTCCAAAACCTTTTAAAATAAACAACGAGTGGTTTAACAATAAGAATTTCATTTTGTTTGTTGAAAAGGAGTGGAAGAACTTGCATATACAGGGGAGGCGTGATTTTTTGGTTAAAGAGAAACTTAGGTTACTCAAAGTGTATCTTAGAAAGTGGAATATGGAAGCCTTTGGTAAATACAATTTGGAGGTTGGTGAGTGTGTTGAAGAGATCAATAATGGAGACTTAGCAGCCGCCATGGTTAATTGGCCCTTGCCGGTTGATGATATATAGATTCACAAGAAGGCTACAAGTCAATTTTGGTTGAATTTAAGAATCAGAAAGAACATTCTTATTCGAAAATATCGACTAAACTGGCTTGATGATGGAGATAATAATAGTCTTTATTTTCATTATATTATGAAGGAGAGAAGGAGGCATAATTATATCGGCTCGATCGATTCGAATTGAGGCATTTTGGTTTCGGTCGAAGAGATCAAGGAGGAGGTTAGAAATTATTTTGCTAGTAAGTTTGTGGAATCGGATTTTGATAGGCCCACTTTGGATGGTGTTGCTTTTAAAATGCTCAATCAAGAGGAGAAGGAATTTCTTGAAAGGCCTTTTTCGAATGAGGAGGTCAAGGAGGCGGTGTGGGGGTGTGACGGGTCTAAAACTCTGGGTCCCGATGGGTATTCTTTCTTATTTATTAAGAAGTGTTGGCATTTCCTTAAAGTGGATTTCCTCCATTTTCTTAATGACTTCAATAGAGGGGCGATTCTCTCTAAGGCAATCGTCTCTTATTTTTTGACTTTGATCCCTAAGTGTGAGAATCCTTTAGGGTTAGATGAATTCAGACCTATTTATCATGTCGGTTGTTTTTACAAGGCATTAGCTAAGCTCTTGGCGACAAGGTTAATGAGGGCCTTAAATTCTATCATCTCTAATTGTCAAAGTGCCTTTGTCCTTGTTAGACAATTACTAGATGGTGTTTTGGTGGCCAACGGGGTGGTGGATTTTGCAAGCAAAGAGAATAAGTTTGTTATGCTTTTCAAGTTTGACTTTGAGAAGGCCTATGATAAAGTTAGTTGGAATTTTCTTAGATTCATGATGAGGAGGATGGGCTTTAGGAATATTTGGATGTGTTGGATGTAAGCCATGATCTTTTCTAGTAAGATGTCTATTTTTGTTAACGATAGTCTGACAAAGGAATTTGAAGTGGGAGAGGATTGAGACAAGGCGATCCACTTCCACACTTCCTCTTTGTTATGGTAGCGGAAGGATTAATGGGGTTGGTCAGGAGGTCGGCGCAGATAGGTGATTTTTCAGGTTTCAATGTGAATCTCAATTGTTTTATTGATATTTTTCATTTTACGGACGATACTCTTTTGGTTGGTGATGGTAGTTGGAGATACATTTAGGCTATCAAGGTGATGCTTATGGGTTTTAAGTTAGTTTCGGGTCTTGGTATCAATTTCCACAAAAGTAAATTGATCGGTATTAATAACCCATCTTCCTTCTTAGAAGCGGAAACATTATTTTTGTCTTGTAGGACGAAGAGGAAAGAGTTTTACTTCCTCAGTATTTCCATTGGTTTCAACCCAAGAAGGTTATCCGCTTGGTTTCCCATTCTTTTGAAGTTGGAGAATACGCTATCATATTGGCATGGTCGATTTTTGAGTTTTAGTGGGAGAATAATTCTTCTTAAATCAATGCTTAGTAGTTTTCCTATTTTCCAATTTTCCTTTTATAAAGCTCCGGTGAGGATTCAGAGGGAGATCATTAAGCTTCAAAGTATTTTTCTTTGTGGTAGTTAAAGGAGAAGAGACAAATTCAATGGATCAATTGGGATTTACTTTGTCTTCCGTATTATAGAGGAGGATTAAATTTGAAAAGGAATGATGATTTTAATTTGTCACTTATCCATAAATGTAGGTGGAGGATTCTTAAAGTGTCATAGGAGTTAGTGGTTCAAAATTTTGAAAGCGAGATACAGAGATATTTGTATGCACGTGTCAGGCTGTAGTTATATCCAATCTCGTTGGAGTTATTATTCTTTGTGGTGGATGGATTTAATTTCTATCACTTCTAGTTATCCCGAAGATATTTTTGTCATCAATTGCAAATTTCGTGTAGGTAATGGCTTAGCACTCCCTTTCGGCATGTAAATTGGACGGGGGCTGGCAGTCTCGAGAAATTGTTTCCGAATTTGTTCTCTCTCTTTTTAAAGACGTTTCGGTTGCGGGCATGATAGGATGGCAATATGGGAGATGGATTTGGGGAGACCTTGAATTTATTCATCAATCCAAGCTGTGAGTTCAGGTCTCGAATTTGGAAGGGATGCGACTAATACCAATTTTTCTTCTTTTGGTTCTGCTGCAGATTCTAGTATAGCAGAATCTTCATTTTACGCAGGCCTGTCATTGTTAGCTTCAGGTAGTACTCTGATTGATGATGAACCAAAGCTTGTGGAGGTCGATACCTCTGTTAATTCTGTTTTTGTCGCAGCGATTAGTAGCAGTACTGTAGCGGTATAGCTAGGCCAGGTAGGACATACATAGAGACATCTCCTGGTTCGGCGGTGACAACGATTATTGATAATGTAGGCATGGATTTGAATGCAGCGGAGGGTATGAGTTCTTTATATTCTATCATATCTACGTCAAATCCTATTAATAATGTGAAGGACATGGTGTCTTGGGATCAAGGGGGATGATTCAACCTTTTTGGTAAGTTCCTTTTACAGGTTGTCTAACTTTTATTGTATTCCATTCAGTCATTCGAATTGGTAGGATATTGCTTTCAAATTGATATGGAAAGTAGGGGTTCATTTTAAGATTAAAGTGTTTGAATGGATATGTTTTTTGAACAAACTTCCGTCGAAGGATCTCCTTATGCATCGGGGTATTATTCCTCCAACGAGTGATAAAAATTGTTTGTTTTGTAAATCTCACCCAAAAACATTGAGTCACACCCTTTTGGATTGTTCGGTGTCTAAGTTGGTTTGGTCGGATGTAGCATAGTGGATTGGTTTCTCTATTAACGGAGATAGAGATTTTTAAGGGAGCTTTTTGGATTGGTATTATTTTAGCAAAGCTAAGAGGGTTAAGTCGAGAAGGGAAGGTTGTATTTGGCTCGCGGTTTGTTGGACTTTGTGGATTCTTAGGAATGATATCATTTTCAAGAATTCGGGTTGGAATGTGACCAACTTGGTTTGAAAGGTGAAGTTTATGGTTTGGAGATGGTTATTTATCAAAGAAATTACCCATCCCAATTGTAATTTGTGTGAATTCAACAAAGACTCTTGTTTTATTTGTCGTAGGTTCCAATTGGTGGGTAATTTCTTCCGCATATTTGTCGAGCTTAGTCTCGCTCTCTTTTGTAACATTATGCCAAGTAAGAGAAAATACAAAGTTTTTTTTTAGCCTTTAACAACGTTTTTTTTTATAAGAAAGTACTACTAAAGGTCTACTTTAGGCAACGCTTTACCTTTAAAAACCCAATCAATGTAGTTAATGCAGCAAACTAATAAATGGTCTTGAATTTCATTCACAAATGAGCTCATAAGATGAATTATTTCAAACATATTTCTAAATACCACTTCAACATATTTCAAAATCATCCACTATATTAAAATATGAATCTATAATCCAAATTTTTCTTATATCTCCATGTTTGTAAAACTAGCTACTTTTCTATATGACTATGCAAAATATAATTTTGTGATAAAACTGTATAAAGACTACCGAATACTAAGGACTTATTCAATATAATCCGAAAGAAAAAAAATAATATATTGTATCCTTATCACTAGATTCAAAACTCTATATAAGAACCAACATTAAAATTGCAGTAAACAATATAAACATCAAGAGTTTACTAATCTTTCATAAATACAAGCCATGGAATTTCAACTTTCCTTTGTTCTCATTCCTTTCATTGTTTTCTTACTTTTTCATTGGCTTACAAAATATAACAAACCAAAAACCTTTGCTTACAAATTACCACCTGGTCCAAAAAAACTACCTCTCATTGGTAATTTGCACCAGCTAATTTTTGCAGGAAAACTTCCTCATCATGGTTTACAAAAACTTTCTCACAAACATGGACCTTTAATGCTCCTAAAACTAGGTGAAATTAATACAGTTGTAGTTTCATCCTCAAACTTAGCCAAAGAAGTAATGAAAACACATGATGTTGTTTTTGCCAATAGGCCAAAACTTCTTTCTCCTCAGATTCTAGCATATGGTTTTAAAGATATTGTTTTTTCTCCATATGGTGATTATTGGAGACAAATCAGAAAAATATGTGTGTTAGAACTTCTAAGTGCTAAAAGGGTTCAATCTTTCTCTTACATTAGAGAAGATGAGGCACAAAAGTTCATAGAATCAATTAAGTTATGTGCTGGATCACCAATCAATCTCACTAGTAGAGTTTTTTCGGTGATAAATTCTATTATTTCTAGAGCGGCGTTCGGTGATAAATCCGAACATCAAGATGAGTTTGTGATTCTTATTCGAAAAGCAATTGCGATTTCGGGTGGACTTGAGCTTGATGATATGTTTCCTTCAATGAAAATTCTACATATGATAACCGGGATGAGAGCAAAGTTTGAGAAAATTCATAAAAGTGTAGACCAAGTCCTAGATAGTGTTGTAAGAAAACATCAAGAAAATGGATCAAAAGGTAGACAAGATAACAAGAATGAAGCTGAGAGGGAAGATCTTGTTGATGTTCTTTTGAGAGTTCAACAAAGTGGAAGCCTTGATATCCAATTAACAATCAACAACATCAAAGCTGTGATTTGGGTTAGTATATATAACACTTCACACTCATCATTTATTTTATCATAAACAATAATATCATTTCAACGGTAAGAGTTTGACTTTGTAACTTTTAAAAGACGAAATATGCATAAACAACGAGCATATGTCCACTCCGTTTAGACTCACCCTAGAAAATCCTGATGGGACGGGCATGCGGACTTTGCACACTAAAAATTAAAAGTTGTAAGAAATTTGTTAATATTTGCATTTGCAAAAGCGTGTCAAAAACGGAACAGGATGAGACAGGTATATTAGAGAGGACATACCTAAAACTTTGCATGTCTGGCAGGACGGACCCGTTTCGCTGACCTAACCTAAATTTTTTATAAAAATGATTCTTATTTTATATGTTTTAATAATATTTCAGGATATATTTGTTGCTGGAACTGACACATCATCAACAACAATAGAATGGACTATGTCAGAAATGATGAAGAATCCAAGAGTTAGAGAAAAAGCACAAGCTGAAATAAGACAAACATTCAAAGGAAAACAACAAATATCTCAAACTGATATTGAAGAACTCACATACCTAAATTTAGTGATAAAAGAAACCCTAAGGTTACACCCACCTTCTCCTCTATTGGTTCCAAGAGAATGCAATGAACAAACCAACATCGACGGATACGACATTCCGAAAAGCACAACAGTTTTGATAAATGCATGGGCAATAGGAAGAGATCCAAAGTTCTGGAGTGATGCTGAGATGTTTATTCCGGAGAGATTCGATGATAGTTCTGTTGATTTTAAAGGGAATAATTTTGAGTATATTCCTTTTGGAGCTGGAAGAAGAATGTGTCCTGGTATGACATTTGGTTTAGCAAGTTTAACACTTCCTTTGGCTCTATTACTTTATCATTTCAATTGGGAGCTTCCAAATCAGATGAAGCCTGGAGATTTGGATATGGTTGAAGAATTTGGAATGACTGTTGGAAGGAAAAATGCCTTGTATTTGATTCCAACTCTTTATGATGTATAATTAATTAGTCCATGATTTTAACTATGTTATGTAATTTCAGAAATAAAAGGGGAATGAACCTTAAGTTCATATTTTCAAGCACATGAAATAAAGGTTTTATTATTATTATTATCTTATTAAACTTGCATCCCTAGATTGATAAATATGTTTGTGTATTCAACAAGATATTATTTATTATTGAAGAGTCTCTATCAATATAGCATACGTGATTTTCAATTGTAACGGTTGTCTTGAATTAATGCGGGAGACAGATTTGGTATTTTATTATATTTAGGGTCAAATGTTGTGAATTGTGATTGTTTATTGAGTTTTATTTATTTATTTTTTTGAATATAAGTTTTGACTAGGGATGGTGGTTGGAATTGTCTTAATTGTTAGTGGTGGTTAAATTCTTTGAAGTCATAAGTTAATTTTTTTTTATAATCAAAACCTTCATAAAAAGTTCACAAGGGGTCCCAACCCAAACCTTTGCCGAGAATAATTCTACTAATGTTCTGAAATATATAAGCGGCGAGTTGGCTAGGGTAAAGGCAGGTAATGTTGGTCTAAGTGAGAATCGGGTTGGAGATGTTGGTACATCTAATAAGGAACATAGGGTGGGTCTTGGTCCAATTGAATTTGATCCCATATCTCATTCTCCTAATCGGCTTATTCCGAGAGTAAATGGTTCAAAATAAAGGAAAAAGAAACGTATTAATGATATTTATCAGAATCTGAAAATTCATTTTTCCCCATCATATTATTCACACCTGCTTCACTCAAACTTTGTTGACCGGCCAAAACTTGTGGGCATATCTTCACTTTCGAAGACTACAAGCAGGATCAATATTATGGGTGTAAGTGGATCAGAAAATCCAATTAAACTGATAATTCAAACCAAACCAAATCGAAAAAATGGATAGTTTTTGGTTCAGTTCAAAAACCGAACCAAACCAATAAAAACCGAGGTGGTTTGGTTTAATTTTCGATTTTAGTTTTTAAGAACCTCCAAACTGATGAACCGAACCGATGACTTTAAATATATATTTAATCTTTTATTAAGCCAATTAATAAGCCTAAATTTTGTATCGGTCCAACATTTCTCCATCTTTATTTACATTTCCTTTCTTTGATATGTAACCAAAACCAAACATAAAAAATAGAAACCATTACAAGCCATAAGAACTTGTTCTCACAATTGTTTCTCTCGCCACCGTCATTCTTATAGGTTATGGTTTCCTTAGCCATCTTCAAGTTCTCTCTGTTACTTTTCATCTTCTTATTTTTTTTTATCCTTTATGTATCTTCTTCAACGAATTTCCTTCTATAGTTTTGTTACAAAATAGTTTTTATGTGTGTTTGAGATGTGAAACATGTTAATTTATGTGTATTGAAATTGTTTTTCTTTATTGTTGTGTTTTATTTGTTTTCAAATTCCTTCTCAGCTTTCTTATGTCAAGTGTCAACTTTTGTATTCGATAGTGAACTTATTTCATAATGCAATAAAAATTATGTAAATGTTTCGTATGGATTAAGAGCAACTTGTAAGTTGTTTGAAAAGTAGAGCATGAAATATACAAATGATACACAAATGAAATAATGCTTAGAAAAAAAGTGTTGTAAACCGATCAACCAAACCAAATCGAACTGAACCAAACCGAATAGTTTGGTTTGGTTCCATTTTTAAAAAACACTAAAAACCGAATTGAACCAAATCGATGGAGATATCATCGGTTTGGACAATTCTTTGACAAAAAATCAGTCAAAACCGAACCGATTACACCCCTAATCATTATCCCAGCCAAGTCAGATTCTATATATTCTGGTGGCTCTATTCTCTGTTGTGAATCGACTAACGACTCTGATATTGCATTTGGAAATTCCAGATTCATGACTTCTATTGATAACATCCCTGCCCGTATTTGGAAATCAATTAAACAACTTGGAATCGAAGGAGACGAAGACGATGAGGCTTTTGAGGGCTTAATCAGAGACTTGGAAAATAAGGATAGAGAATCTTATGATGGTAAGAAGGCGTTAGCTATTGTCTTACCATGAATCTAGTTTACTTTAACATTCACGAGAGTGCGAGCTCTCTGAAGAGGCGGAGGGTTAAGAATATTATATCATCTGGTAAGGCTGATGTAGTCTTTTTGCAAGAAACTAAAGATGGTTGTATGAGTATTATTATTGTTTATAATTTGCGGGGCAATGAAGATTATGAGTGGTCTGCTCTTAATTCCATTAGCCAATCGGGTGGTATAATTACCATTTAGAAAAAAGACATATTTAATCCTATAATGACATTTAGGGGTGAGGGTATCTTAGGTCTTCTAGTGTCTTGGAGGGAAACTCTGGTGTATATGGTCAATGTTTATGCTAGGTGCAATTTGGAGGATAAGAGAGTCATGTGAGCAAAACTTATCAACTTAAAACATAATTCTGAATCAGACAACTGGATTGTGTGTGGAGATTTTAATTCTGTAAAATTAACGGAGGAAAGACGTGGATCAGGCTCAACTTCTTCTGTTGAAATGAAGGAATTTTCATTATTTATTGATAATATGAATCTTATTGATGTCCTTCTGATTGGTGATAGATGTAGCGGTAAAATCATGAGTGTAAGCTATTAGCTAACTTAACTCAAGGTAAACAGAGTCGCCACCGCGCTTTTATTTTATTCCAAAAGGAAAAGGGAAAAAGAGCGAATAAAACCTAATGAATCTAAAAGCAAGAAAGCTAAAGACACACATAAGAGAAACAAGTAAGGGGATAGGTTACACAATGGGAAGGTTTTACGCACCCAAAATGTCCGTGGTACTCCATGGGAGCCCTTTGAAAAATTTACCGCTTTTGGTTTGAAAATGGTTCGTTTGAAAGAGATTGGAGAGATGAGAAGAGAAACGTTTTCTTTTATATTTTTGTGTTTGAAGAGGTTTAACGCCTCATGCCTACGTACCCACAAAGTACAATGCGAGATCAAAACCTCGTAGTTCGTGGTACAAAATTTGAAAAGAAACAATGAGTTGAATTGATTTTAAAATGTAGAGATAAGTCGTCATTCTTTAGCGAATAATTCCGCTAGAAAGAATGAATCATATCTAAACATATGAAAAGAAAAGTGCACAAAGGCACAAAAAAACAATTGAGTGAGTTTTGGATTTTTTAAAGTATTTAAGAAGAGAATTTCGATATGCTTACATGGATTAACATTTATTAAGAAAATAAAGTGAAAAGATAAAATCGCTTGACCTAAGTCAAGGTTTGATTATGAAAATATTTGAAGTTTGAAAACAAAGAAGATTTTTGAAATAGGGAGAAGATTTGAAAATTTAAGAAGTGGGAGGAGATGAAGTGACTATCCTAAAACTTGAATTTAAAAGTTAAGAGAAGAGCGATCAAACCATATTATCAACATTTCTTCAAAGTAAACGGAATTCCATCTTCAAAGACAAAATGAAACTAACTCAAGGCCAAGTCTTCAATCAATAACAACTTGAGCAAAGGGAGAAATCCTAAAGTCTAAGTCCAAACTCCAAGTCCCATGCTAAGGATAGTGGCCATAGTCCAAGAATTAAAGTCACAAGTCATTTTTTAGATGTTTGATCCATTATTAATGTTTTGGTGTCCAAATGGACAAAAGAAGAATCACAAACATAACAATATAAACATAAACAATATGATAGATGATATAATATGATAATAGCATAATAAAAGAGATAAGGAGCGAGAGATTGAAATAAAGAGGATAAGGTGCGAGAGATTGAATTTAAATGGTTAGTATATTAATAGTATTATAATATTTACATATAAATGGTATGATGAACTTAATCAAACACAACCACAAAAGATAACCAAAAATCGAGGCAACCGGATCCAAGTGGATCTTATTCCGAATTCGGGACAAATTTAGGTCTATGTTAAGCAATCGCCGAGTAATTTACGAAGTAATTACCCTACAAATGAGGCCGGCCACCACCAATTAAGGTGGAAAATATTTGTGCTAATACATGTTAGAGAAATGATATTATTGATCATTCTCCGAAAACATGTCGCACAAAAAGAAAAAGAACGGTCTAATCTTAATCGAGATTTTCGTTGAATTATCGAATGCAACCTATCACGATCCCATAGTATGGAGAATGATCCAAATGATCATTTATCCATAGATTTGAAATAATGAAGGTTAAACATCTTCAAAAACCAACAATCTACGAATCGGAGATTTTTATCGACCAAAGGAAAAAAAAAGGATGGAAAAGAATATGAATCTAAAAAAATCCATAATAAAAAAAACGCAATAAAAGATTCTTTATAACTTTTCTTTCTAAAAACTTTTTTTCAAAGAAAAATCTTTACTAATATTCTAAAGGAAATTATTAAAATCAATATTGTTTTTCTTAAAAAAAAAAAGTAAAAAAAAATGAGAAACAACAACAGAGGGGAGGGGATCTGCAGGACCTAGGGGACTAAATAGCAATCTGCATGATCCATCACACTAAAAGCCCAAACCAAAAAACCTTATAAAAAAAACACAACTTATAAAATATATACAAAATAATAAAATAGAAGAAATTGTTGTTCTTCTTCTTCAACGTGAAAAGAAATCACGTGGTACTGCTTATAACAACAACAAATGCCGCCGCATCTCACCTTCTTTTCCTCTTCTTCTTCAAAAATTCAACTCGGAAAAAAAAAAACCCGCTCTCCTTCTTCACAGTGATGCCAACATAAACCTCATTCAATCTCCTTTGTTTCTCTCTCAATCACAAATTTAATGGAGTTTGAAGGTTTGAAACGGAGATGGATTTGTTGAATGTCAAAGAACTAATGAAGAATTAATGGAGATTTTTTATAACGATTGAAAGTGAGGATGATGAAGGAAGAAAGGAATTTCTGGAAATTGGGAAAAATTGAATCAGAAGCTTTTCGGTTCTCTTTTGGGCAGGGGTTTAGAGGGCTTTTTAAGCTTGGGATTTGAAAGAGGAGAGGGTTCTATTTATAGGAGGAGAAGCTGAGAGTTGATTGCCGTTTTTGGGATTTTGGTTGCGTTTCGTCGTCACGGATTTTTCTGCGTTTCTCATTCTCACAATTTCTGCGTTTTGATTATTCTTTGCTGCGTTTTGGAATGGTGAGGAAGGTGTGTTCTGCTGAATTTGTTTTGCGTTTTGCGTTTTGAAGCCTTGCGTTTTGTGGTGTGCAGCAGGTGCGTGTTTTGCTGCTTTGTGTGATGTCGTTTTGCTTACTGTGCAGGTGCGTTTTGCTGCTACTTTTGTTCAATGTTTGGCTGGGCTTATGGGCTGGGCAGCTTGCGTGTGTGCGGCTGAAGGATGGTGACGTGGCTGGTGTTATTCACGTGTGTGATGTGAAGCTTTGGCTTGTACGACTGATGAAAAATCATTTATTGGCTTGAAAAGCTGAAAAAGGGAAACTTCAATTGTAAACGTATTGTTAGTTGTAGCTCATGACTTCATCACCTTTTTCTTTTTCCTTTTTTTTATTATTTAATTTACATGGCATAAAAAAAATGGGCTAAAGAAAATGATGGGCTTTGTAGGATTTGGTAATATTTTGTACATGTAATGAATAATGGATTAATGTAAAATATGAAAATGAATTTGTATAATTTGGAAATAAAAAATGAATAAATGGATATAGAAAAATGGGATGAATATTGTGGAGATGGATAATGGTTAAAAAAAATAGATTTAAAAATGGATAATCGGCTTAGAATATACGTGGATGGAAAATGGATATGGATAAAAATAAATGGAAAGATGGATAAAAGGGAATGGAAAAAAAATGGAAATTGAAAGGTGAATAATGGGAATAATTCGAATAATGGACAAATGGGCGAAGCGAGGATTTCTCTTATTCTTTAGCCCCAAAGCCATATCTCAATTTCTTCTTGCACAAGCCACTTAATTAAACTGAACACAATCATTCCTGGACCACTAAATAAGCCACAACCATTTGATTCGTCAGAAACCTGCCTTGATTATCTGAATCCATGCTGAGGAAAATAAATCCGCAGATGAACCACTGATGAACTGACAAACTTCGCACACAACACCACTTGAACTTTGAACACGCATTGTCTGAGGAATAAACCGCTGGCACACACAACCTGCAGTCGAAGCAATTTTTGATAGTTTGACCAAGATTAGGTCAAACGTCCATCTGAATCGAATCAAACGCCTCTGAATTGAAAATACTGTCTTATCTTTGAAATCCTGCAACACAAAGAAGAAGAAGAAGAACAATGCAACATATTTTTGTATTTTGGTTAGAGGTTAGTAAATATAAGCAAATAAAAGCAAATAAAAACAATGGTGATCACCTGCGAGGTATAGACCCGCAACCGAGACGAATAAACGAACCAGGCGTGATCTTGTTTGTATGCAAGATGCAGATGAAATGCAAAGAAATCTTAGGGAAAAAATTAGGGTGTTACAGCTGCCCCTATTTAAGTTTCTTCAATCCGGAGATATGAAGATTGACATCTTCGTCTCTACAAGATGGGAGAGACTTAAATACAGAAAAACCCAATTTTTGTCCTAAGAGAACATGATATGAGATGAATATGATATGCAAGCCCAAGATCTCCGTGGGGAAAATAAATGACCACCAGAGAACAGCAAAAACTTGGGGACACAGAAGAAAATCCCGTTGGGGAAACAACAGACAACAAAAGAGTTTACCAGGAAAATAAATCAATGGATAGCTGATTCCACTTGGGAAAAGGTATAATATAATCAAGGTAAAGATCCAACGAGGGAAAGTAAAACCCTGCCAGGAAATATCAACCAAACAAAGTATTCGAGTCCAAAAATGGAGAAATATTGAGTTGGAAAAGAATCATCAACTACCTGTTTACTGGGTAGGAAAACAATGGACTCGACTATCGATTTACTGGATAGGAGCAACATAAAGAGGGATAACCTCCGCTACCTTTTTACTGGGCAGAAAAATTCTCAACTACCTGATTTACTGGGTAGGAGCTCAAACAAAGGGAAACAACTTCTATTACCTTTTTACTGGGTAAGAAGAAACACTCTCGACTACCGGATTTACTGGGTAGGAGTACAAGCAAAAGAACTTGATCAATTTGGTAATATTACCCACTATTGATTAAATGATAGTTTAATTCCAAAGTAATATACTCAAGCTGGAGAAAATGTTGCCCACTATCAAACTATGATAGCTTAATTCCAAAGCAATATTACTCACAAAAGGGGACCAAAGTTCAATCCAAGAACAAATTGGAGAGAAACGGTCAAACAGGACTCATCCCGAGGAGGAAATATCTCAACTGGGGAAATTCCATCCAGATAATAAACTGGGAGGAAACTGAATCAAAATCATCCACGAGGAACAAGCTCAGTGGGGAATTAGAAAGGATGAACACTTTCTGCTTAAGGGTCGACACTCTAAACTTGAGAGGAAGACAACACACACACTCTGTGGGGAAAATCCACACCAAAGAGCAGGGAACAACGATAAATGCAAGAATGCAAGCAAATGATGTTATGCTTATGCGTATGAACATGCTTATGAATATGCTGACAAACAGACATAAAGATAAGAAACGGGTGACATGAACACCATAACAACCAGATACTCGGCTAATCCCAAGGCAACAATGCAGGGAATCATGCTGGAGATTCAATTTGGCATCCTGCAGGGGAATGTCAAAATCCATCAAAGGAAATAAAATCCTACTACAAGGCTTAACTCATGATGAGAAAACATTTGCGAGGGATCCAATCCACAAAGCAATCTACTGGATCATCAAACATTCACTCTGCATAGGGATATCACCCTACTGAGGAAAGGTAAAAATCTTCCGATGATGGGGAAAAGCTTCCACAATCCTCTCTAGGAACAGAACAATTCTTGATGAAATCAAACTTTGCGAGGAATAACCGTCATACCACTCCTGCTCCACTTGGGGATATAATGCAGGATCTGCTGAAAGTAACATAGGAACCTGCTGACTACTAACACATGCAGACATACTGGGGATCCACATGGGGACATCAGAAGTTAACATCATAGCCAAAACATAGTTACGAGGGATTTTAAATCAATACCCACCATCAGGTAAAGGAAAACCTCTAAACTGATTGCTATATCAATACTTCTATTCAAGGATGTAACCAACTCAAGTTAAGGAACAAGAACTCGGCTAAGGATTCCAAATGCTTCTCAAGTTAAATATAACCTACTGAGGAGGAGATCAAAACTTAGCTGGGGATTCCTAAGAACATCCCTTCCAACAATTCTTCTGGGCAAAACATGGGAACTCAGAACCTCCCGCTCATGCTTGTAGTTGGGGAACAAAACATCATTAGCATCAACCTGTCAAGACTATCCAGGAACTTCGCATGGACACTACCGAATCAAACCCTGCTTTGGGAGAGACAAGTTACACACATCCAGACTTTATCATCCTTGGAATCACTATTGATATCCTTTCTTTGTTCACATATCAAAAGAAAAATGTTTTTATAATCTTCAAAGATTAAATTTATTAAATTTGTTTCAAAAATCATCATCAACAATAAATTGAAATTTTGTAAACATAAACAATATAAAGAATTGCAAACAATTGAATAAAAGCTCAAATTCATTGATAGAATGGTAGTCAGCAAATGGCATGACTCCATGGATCATTACAAGTTTGAAAAATGGTAAATACATGGAAAAGGGCTACATTGAAATACAATGATCACTATTCTCCCTATCAACTTTGAACTCCACTGTGTCCGAAACTTCAGTCAAGGATGAGTGAATAAGAATCTTTGATGGGAAATTATTCTGAGGGATAGAATATGAAATCCTCGGTCGTTACAAGTGATCCAGTCTGTCGACGCAGTTACTTGCCATGATCCCTAACTTTTGCCTAGATTTCCTTTTCGGGTTTTCAATCTACCGGGATAATTATTTCTGTTCATGTCTCTAATTTTTGCCTGGATCGCCCTTTCGGGTTTTCAATCCACCGAGACGCTCATTTTTGCCTAAGCCGCCCTTTTGGGTTTTCAACTTAGCGAGCTCTTCTTTTATTTTTTTAGGCGAAGTATTTCTTGACTGCATCCGCATTCACAGAGCGAGTGATCTCCTCACCATCCATAGTTGCAAGAATTAATGAACCACCAGAGAAGGCTTTCTTGACAACATATGGGCCATCATAGTTCAGAGTCCACTTGCCCCGAGAATCTTTAATGAAAGACTGAATCTTTTTGAGCACGAGGTCGCCTTCTCTGAATACACGAGGTTTGACCTTCTTGTCAAAAGCTTTCTTCATTCTTTGCTGGTACAACTGACCATGACACAAAGCTGTTATTCTCTTTTCCTCAATCAAATTCAACTGATCAAATCTACTCTGGCACCATTCAACCTCGGTCAACTTGGCTTCCATCAGAACTCTCATTGATGGGATCTCAACTTCGACGGGGAGCACTTCTTCTATACCATAAACAAGTGAGAAAGGGGTTTCCCCTGTTGAAGTGCGGACAGATGTACGATATCCATGCAAAGCAAAAGGAAGCATCTCATGCCAGTCCTTGTATGTCACAACCATCTTCTGAATGATCTTCTTAATGTTCTTATTCGCAGCTTCAACAGCCCCATTCATCTTCGGTCTATAGGGAGAGGAATTATGGTGTTGAATCTTGAATTCTTCACAAAGCTCTTTCATCATCTTATTATTCAAGTTCGAACCATTATCAATAATGATTCTATTCGGAACACCATATCTGCAGATAATGTTATTCTTGATAAACCGAACCACAACTTGCTTGGTCACATTAACATACGATGCCGCTTCCACCCACTTGGTGAAGTAGTCAATTGCCACAAGAATAAAACGATGTCCATTCGAAGCCTTGGGTTCAATCATACCAATCATATCAATTCCCCACATAGAGAAAGGCCATGGGGAAGAAATCACATTGAGATAAGCTGGTGGCACATGAATCTTATCAGCATACACTTGACACTTATGGCACTTTTTCACATACTTGCAACAATCAGATTCCATTGTCAGCCAATAGTAACCTGCTCTCAACATCTTTTTAGCCATTGCATGCCCATTAGCATGAGTGCCAAAAGATCCTTCATGAATTTCTTTCATTAACATGTCTGCTTCGTGTCTATCCACGCATCTGAGCAAGACCATGTCAAAATTTCTCTTATAAAGCACATTTCCATTTAGGAAGAAATTGCCTGCCAATCTCCTCAAAGTCCTCTTATCTTTATCGGATGCCCCAAGTGGGTATTCCTGATTCTGGAGAAAACATTTAATATCATGATACCAAGGCTTGTCACCATGGACCTCTTCAACTGCAAACACATGAGCTGGTCTTGCAAGTCGCATCACACTGATCATGGGCACATCATTCCACTGGTGCACCTTTATCATATAAGCTATAGTTGCTAAAGCATCTGCCATCTGATTCTCATCGCGAGGAACATAATGAAACTCAACTTTAGTGAAGAAAGTTGATATCTTCCTGGCATAATCTCTATAGGGGATCAAGTGGGGTTGATGAGTTACCCACGTACCTTGGATTTGATTGATTACCAAGGCAGAATCTCCATACACATCAAGATGCTTAATCCTTAGATCAATAGCTTCCTCAAGACCCATAATGCAGGCTTCATACTCAGCTTCATTATTGGTACAAGGAAAAGTCAACCTCGCGACAAAAGGAATATGTGAACCATGGAGAGTAATGATCATTGCCCCAATTCCTCTTCCACGTGCATTCACAGCACCATTAAAAACTAAACCCCATCGAGATCCAGGCTCCGGCCCTTCCTCAATCAAAGGTTCATCACAATCTTTCACTTTCAAGTACATCACATCCTCATCTGGAAAATCAAACTTGATAGGCTGGTAATCATCAATCGGTTGATGTGCCAAATGGTCAGCCAAGTGTAGCGGTAAAATCGTGAGTGTAAGCTATTGATTAACTTAACTCGATGAACACAGAGTCGCCACCGCGCTTTTCTTTATTTCCGAAAGGAAAAAGGTAAAAGAACGAATAAAAACCTAGGAATCTAAAAGCAAAAAGCTAAAAGAAACAAACAGAGAATGGGTAAGGGGATTGGTTACGAACCGGGAAGGTTTTAGGCACCCGACTCGTCTGTGGTACTCCACGGGAGCCCTTTGAAATATTTATTGCTTTTTGGTCTGAAATTGGTTTGCTGAAAAGATGGAAGAGATGAGGAGAAGAATATTTTTTAATGATTTTGTGTTTGATGAGGTTTTAACGCCTCATGCCTACGTACCCACAAAGTGCAATGCGAGATCAAAACCTCGTAGTTCGTGGTACAAAATTTGAAAAGAAACAATGAGTTGAATTGATTTTAAAATGTAGAGATAAGTCGTCATCCTTTAGCGAATAATTCCGCTAGAAAAGATGAATCATATCTAAACATGTGAAAAAAAGAAAAGGTGCACAAAGGCACAAAAACAATTGAGTGAGTTTTGAGTTTTTTAAAGTATGTAAGAAAATGGTTTTGATATATTTACATGGATTAACATTTGTTTAAGAAAATAAAGGGAAAAGGTTAAAAATCGCTTGACCGAAGTCAAGGTTTGATTATGAAAGTGTTTGAAGTTTTAAAAAAAACAAGAAGATTTTTGAAATAGGAAGAAGTTTTGAAAATTAAAGAACGGGGAGGAGATGAAGGGACTAATCCTAATGCTTGAATTAAAAGTTAAAAGAAGAGATACCAAACCATAATATGCACAATTCTTCAAAGTTCGGAATTCCCTCTTCAAAGGCTAATGAAATAACTTGAGGCTGAGGTTTCTAATCCATTCCAACTTGAGCAAGGGGGGAGATCTTAAAGTCTAAGTTCATTCTCCAAAAGCAAGGGATAGTAACCATAGTCCAAAGTTAGAAGTCACAAGTCTTTTAAGTGTTCAATCCTTTATTAGTGTTTTGATATCCAAATGGACAAAATAAATAAAAAAACAAGCACAATATGAACATAAACAAATGATATATGATATAATATGATAAAGCATAATAAAGGAGATAAAGGAGCAGGAGATTAAAATAAAAGGATAAGGTGCGAGAGATTAAATTTAAACGGATTATTATATTCACAATATTATAATATTTACAATATAAAGTGGTATGATGAACTTAATCAAACACAACCACGAAAAGAGAAATAAAATCGAGGCAACCGGATCCAAATGGATCTTAATCCGAATCGGGACAACTTTAGGTCTATGTTAAGCAATCGCCGAGTAATTTACGAAGTAATTACCCTACAAATGAGGCCGGCCACCACTAATTAAAGTGGAAAATATTCGTGTTAATACATGTTAGAGAAACGATATTATGGATCGTTCTCCGAAAACATGCCACACTAAAAGAAAAAGGAAGGTCTAATCTTAATCGAGATTTTCGTTGAATTTCATCGAAAAGTAACCTATCACGATCTCAAAGTATGGAGAATGATCCAAATGATCATTCATCCATAGATTTGAAATAATGAAGGTTAAACTCATCGGAAATCAACAATCCCGAATCGGAGATTGTCATCGACCAAAAGAGAAAAAGATGAAGAAAAATGGATCTAAAAGATAAATCCAAAAAGGAAATAGAAATATATTTTTAAATCCTTTTCTTAAAAAATTCTTTTCTAAACATTTTTTTTTTAAATATCTTTTCTAAAAAAATCCTAAGATATGTTTCTAAAATAATTTCTATAAGCTTCTTAAATCAAAAAAGAAAATAATAGAACCATTTTAAAACCAACTAAAAGAAAAGTTAATGAAAAAAACAAAGAAAAGAATGAGGTGGAGGTATGACCCGCGGATAGGGTGGTTGGATCAGCAACAAAACCAATGGCCTTAGGCCCAACATCCAATCTCCATATCTTTAGTTCCTTTTTCTTAAAATAAATTTAAAAAAAAAACAAAATAAATAGAAAAACAAAATACAGAAGAACAAGGTCTATCTTCTTCTTCACATTCGCGCAAGCCGAAACGAACAAAATCAAAAAGGGGAAAGGAAAGAACACGGATCGCGGCGGAAAAAATCTCCTCCTCACCTTCACGAAAACAATTCTTCTCCTTCTTAATCGCAATCCTTTCTTCTTCTTCTTCTTTGGATTTCTCTTCCTCTCTTTCAATTCGGTTTAGGGATTAATTCAAGGAATTGAAGTTGAAGGTTGAAGGTGATTTGAGGGAGATTGAATTGAAGATTTGGTTCTGAGGTTTTTCGAATTGCAGGTAAGGTAAGTATTTGAAGAAGGTTATGAAAGTTGAGATTATGAAGCTTGAACAATGGCGGTGAGATTCCGGCAGAGTTTTTGTGGCTATTTGGAGCTTGCTATTGAAAGTGAGAAGGGGGTTGCTTTTATAGGAGAAGAGGGCTGAAGAAGTGAATTGCCGTTTTGAGAAGATTTTGGGCGTTTTGGTGCGGGTGAGATTCTCGTGTTCACTGAGTTTTGATTTGTGTTTGCTGGCTTTGCGTTTCGTTGCTTTTGGTGTGCGTTTTGATTTTGTGAAATTCTCGTGTGCTTGCGTCAATTCGTTTTGCTGCGTTTTGTTTCATTTGTTGTGCGTTTCGATTTTGATTTTCAGGTGCTAAATCCGTGTTTCAAGTGTGCGGGATGCGGCTTGCTGTGGTGGGCTGATGCACGTGCAGTATATGCGGATTGCTTCGGCTGGATCTTTGGCTTGCAACTGTGGCTAGCTTGTGTTGAAAGGCCGTACGAAAAGGCTTGCTGGAGTTTGCACTTGGCTTGTGCAGCTGGACGCGTGGGGCTGGATTGAATTGTTTTCATTTCGGCTTGTTTCATTTTGTTTGGAAAGCTTGGCTGTAATTTTGTTGGCTTGAGGGATTGATTTTCATGTTGCGGCTTGCAGTGAATGTTGGCTGTTGTTTTTGCTTATGAGGCTTGAAGGTTGGCGTGGAGAAGCTAGTGATGACTTGAGAGCTGGCAGGCAAGGAAAAAGGCAAAAGGGCGTACGGTTTGGGGGCTAGTGGGCTGACGTGATGGCTTTGAAAATTGGCTTTTGGTTACGGATTACGCGTTTGAAATTGTTGGAGGCTTGCTGGAGTTTGGTACGGCTTGTCACGTGGGAGTTTGGCTGTTGCTTTGTGGGAAAGTGTGAGGAAACTGTGTGTGGCTGGCAAAAGCTGAGGTGACATGAGGCTTTGCTTCAGCTGGCGTGCGGGATGAGGCTTGCAGGCTAGGAGCATTGGCTTTGCAAGTGTTTTTTTCATATGTACTTGGCTAGCTGGAAGTTGTTTGAACAAGGCTTGGTGTGGGCCTTGCTCTTTTTTGTTTGTAATTTTGTGATAATAATTTTGTAATGGGCTAATGGAAGCTGAATTGGATTTGGATTTAAAGGTAATTGAAAGAAATAAAAAAAATTGAAAAAAAACATTTGGTTTAAAAAGAAAAGATGGATTAAAGGGATAAACATTGTTATGGTTATTTGGTAATGGATTTGAAAATATATAAAAAAAAATGGTTTAGAATAATGGATAGAAAAATGAGTTTATGGATGAAAAGGAAAAAAAAATGAGAAAAAAATGGAAATTGGATAGAGAAAGGATATTTTGTGGAAAATGAAAAAAAATCGAAAAATGAATAAAAGAAATGGACAATATATAGATTGGAAAAAAACGAAAAAAAGAAATGAAGATATGGAAATGATTATAAGAAATGGAATACGGGTGGATAAATGGATCATTATAATTTGGAATATTTGTGAATAATAGAAAAATGGATAATCAGGTAATTGAACTAGAAAAATGGTTATTGAAGATTTGGATAAAATAGTTTGATCAAGAAAAGGATAACGGATGGAATTTTGTTTTCAAGCCCTCAACAAATCTCGATTATTCTTTCACAAGCCTCTGATGAAATGAATACAGCCACTCACAAAACCACTGATCAATTTGCCAATTCAACCCTAGCCACTGAAATCGTCTGAAAACTTCCCTGATGATTTGAATACGTGCTGAGGAAAATAAATCCACAGACGAATCAAAGATGCACTGAACTGATGCATATTCAAACCAAACCTCGCACAAAATACTGTCTGACAACTGATAACCTTTGAAAACACACTGTCTAAACCACTGGCACACACAACTGGCAGTCGAAACAAATCTTTTGATAGTTTGACCAATATTAGGTCAAACATCCATTTGAAACAGAATTGTGACTGAACAAACGTATCTAAATGAAATCATTGCCCTATCTTTGAAATCCTGCAACACAGAGAAGAAGAAGAATATTGCAACATATTTTTGGTATTTTGGTTAGAAGTCAGTAAATATAAACAAATAATGAAGTAAAAACAATGGTGATCCCCTGCGAAGCATAGACCCTATATCTGAGGAGAAACTCGAAAGCCAGTGCGATCTTGTTTGTATGCAAAATGCAGATGATATGCGAAGAAATCTCAGGGAAAAATTAGGGTGTTACAGCTGCCCCTATTTAAGTTTCTTCAATCCGGAGATATGAAGATTGACATCTTCGTCTCTACACGATGGGAGAGACTTAAATACAGAATACCCAATTTTTGTCCTAAGAGAACAATGATATGATATGAATATGATATGCAAACCCAAGATCTCTGTGGGGAAAATATGACCACCAGAGGAAAACAAAACTTGGGGACACAGAAGAAAATCCCGATGGGGAAACAACAACAACCAAAGAGTTACCAGTAAAATAAATCACTGGATAACAGACTCCACTTGGGAAAAGATACGAAATAATCAATATACAAGATTCAACCAGGGAAAGATAAACACCCTGCCAGGAAATATCAACCAAACAAAGTATTTGAATCCAAAAATGGAGAAGTACTGAGTTGGAAAAGAATCATCAACTACCGATTTACTGGGTAGGAAATATAACATACTCGACTATCAATTTACTGGATAGGAGTAAAATTCAGAAGGATAACCTCAATTACCTTTTTACTGGGTAAGATATATGGGACTCGACTATCGATTTACTGGATAGGAGTATGATCAACTACCTGATTTACTGGGTAGGAGCTTAAGCAAAGGAAAGCAAACTCTATTACCTTTTTACTGGGTAAGAGGATAAAAAATCTCGACTACCGGATTTACTGGGTAGAAAAATTCTCGACTACCTGATTTACTGGGTAGGAGCTTAAACAAAGGAAGACAAACTCTATTACCTTTTTACTGGGTAAGAGGAAGAAATCTCAACTACCGGATTTACTGGGTAGGAGCACAAGTAAAAGAACTTGATCAATATTGGTAATATTACCCACTATCGATTACTGATAGCTTAATTCCAAAGTAATAATACTCAAGCTGGAGAAAATATTGCCCACTATCAAACAGTGATAACTTAATTCCAAAGCAGTATATCCACAAAAGGGGGACCCAAAGTTCAATCCAAGAACAAATTGGAAAGAAACGGTCAAACAAGACTCATCCCGAGGAGGAAATATCTCAACTGGGAAAAATTCCATCCAGATAATAAACTGGGGAGGAAACTAAATCAACATCATCCACGAGAAACAAACTCAGTGGGGAATTAGAAAGGATTAACTCTTTCTACTTAATGGTCGACACTCTAAACTTGAGAGGAATACGACACACACACTCTGTGGGGAAAGTCCACACCAAAGAGCAGAGCACAATGATAAACGCAAGAATGCAAGCAAACAATGCTATGCTGATGCGTATGAATATGCTTATGAATATGCTGACAAAACAGACATAAAGATAAGAAACATGTGACATGAACACCACAACAACCGGATACTCGGCTAATCCCAAGGCAACAATGCAGGGAAACATGTTGGAGATTCAACTTGAAATCTGCAGGGGAAAATCATAAGCCATCAAAGGAATAAAATCCTATTACAAGGCTTAAATCATGATAAAACAACATCTGCTAGGAATATCATCCTGCTGAGGAAAGGTAATAATCTGCTGAGGATGGAAATATTCTTGATAAAAATCAAACTTCACGAGGAATAACTGCATATCACTCCTGCTCCATTTGGGGATAGAGTGCAAGACCTGCTAAAAATCAAATAGGAACCTGCTGGAAATCAACACATGCAGACCTACTGGGGATCCATATGGGGATATCAGAAGTTAACATCATAACCAAGATACAGTTACGAGGGATTTTAAATCTATACCCAACATCAGGTAAAAGAAAACCTCTAAACTGACTGCTATACCAATACTTCTATATTCAAGGATGCAAACAATTCAAGCTGAGGAACAAGAGCTCAGCTGGGGATTCTCAATGCTTCTCAATTCACAGATAACTTGCTGAGGAAAGATTAAAACTCAGCTAGGGATTCTCAAAAACATCCCTTCCAACAACTCTTCTGGGGGATACATACAATCTCCGTTCATGCTTATCGTTGGGGAACAAAACATCATTAACATCATTCTGTCAAGACTATCCAGGAACTTCGCATGGACACAACCGAATCAAACCTTGCTTTGGGAGAGACAAGTTTCACACATCCAGACTTTACCATTCTTGGAAGCACTATTGATATCCCTTCTTTGTTCATATATCAAAAGAAAAATGTTTTTAAAATCTTCAAAAATTAAATTTATTAAATTTGTTTCAAAAATCATCATCAACAATAAATTGAAATTTTGTAAACAGAAACAATATAAAGAATTGCAAACAATTGGACAAAAGCTCAAATTCATTGATAGAATGGTAGTCAGCAAATGGCATGACTCCATGGATCATTACAAGTTTGAAAAATGGTAAATACGTGGAAAAGGGCTACATTGAGATACAATGATCACTATTCTCCCTATCAACTTTGAACTCCACTGTGTCCGAAACTTCAGTCAAGGATGAGTGAATAAGAATCTTTGACGGGAAATTCTTCTGAGGAGATAGAATCTGAAATCCTCGGTTGCTACAAGTGATTCAGTATGTCGACGCAGTTACTTGCCATGATCCCTAACTTTTGCCTAGATTGCCCTTTCGGGTTTTCAATCTACCGGGATAATTATTTCTGTTTTTGTCTCTAATTTTTGCCTGGACCGCCCTTTCGGGTTTTCAATCCACCGAGACGCTCATTTTTGCCTAAGCCGCCCTTTCGGGTTTTCAACTTAGCGAGTTGTTCTTTTTTTTTTTTATTTTAGGCGAATTATTTCTTGACTACATCCTCATTCACAGGACGAGTGATCTCCTCACCATCCATAGTTGCAAGAATTAATGAACCGCCAGAGAAGGCTTTCTTAACAACATATGGGCCATCATAGTTCGGAGTCCACTTGCCCCGAGAATCTTTAAGGAAAGACTGAATCTTTTTGAGCACGAGGTCGCCTTCTCTGAATACACGAGGTTTGACCTTCTTGTCAAAATCTTTCTTCATTCTTTTCTTCAATCAAATTCAACTGATCAAATCTACTCTGACACCATTCAGCCTCAGTCAACTTGGCTTCCATCAGAACTCTCATTGATGGAATCTCAACTTCGATGGGGAGCACTGCTTCTGTACCATAAACAAGTGAGAAAGGGGTTGCCCCTGTTGAAGTGCGGACAGATGTACGATACCCATGCAAAGCAAAAGGGAGCATCTCATGCCAGTCCTTGTAGGTTACAACCATCTTCTGAATGATCTTCTTAATGTTCTTGTTCGCAGCTTCAACAGCCCCATTCATCTTCGGTCTATAAGGAGAGGAATTATGGTGTTGAATCTTGAAATCTTCACAAAGCTCTTTCATCATCTTATTATTCAAGTTCGAACCATTATCAGTAATGATTCTATTCGGAACACCATATCTGCAGATAATGTTATTCTTGATAAACCGAACCACAACTTGCTTGGTTACATTAACATACGATGCCGCTTCCACCCACTTGGTGAAGTAGTCAATCGCCACAAGAATAAAACGATGTCCATTCGAAGCCTTGGGTTCAATCATACCAATCATATCAATTCCCCACATAGAGAAGGGCCATGGTGTAAGCACCCCAAATTTGCCCTCACCCATTCACACATGGCTTGTGATCATCCCATATGCATATACACCATCATATCATCTCATAGTACATTTTTGATTCACTGCATAGCTTCTAAGTCATCTGCACTTAGGGTTTGTGATCTGAGCAATCCCAATGCTTCTTGAGCCATTCCAAAGGCCACCAATCAACTCAAAGAGTTCCATGTGTGTTCTTGTATCATGTTACATCCTCACAAAGTCCAAATTGCAGAGGAATCACAAGAACTAGGGTTTGAGTGGATGCAGAGCCAGGATGAACTGCACAGTTGACTGAAAATTAGGGTTTTGGTTTCAGAGGCCATAACTCCAAATTTTTTGGTCATTCTTGTTTCCATTGATCTCTATATGGTATAGGGAGTGTGCATATCAATTTTCATGAAGAAATTCCATGGGGAAGTCATCTGATCAAGAGTTGACTTTTCAGACAAGTCAGTGCAAAATCAGGGCATCTGAGGCCCCCAATGACCCAACCAATGGGTGATCTTCATCATTTTGAGTGTATATGATCTTTATTTGATCATGGAAGAAGGTTGAAGTTCATAAAAATCAAGAATTTGGAGTTTTTGCAAATGTTGACTTTTTGGGCATAGTTGACTTTTCAAGAATGCACCATTTTAGGTCAATTTTCAAGCCTTGATTCATGATCCAAAAAGGCTTCAAATGGAAAAACTTTGGTCATGAAAGTTGTAGATCTCATCTTTACCTTTTCAAAAAGTACAAGAACATGATCAAATTCTTCTTGGATCAAAAGTTATGACCATGCAAAGTTGCCAAAAATCACTTATTTTCAAGTTATGCACCAAGTGGAAATTTTGCAAAGTCTTGGATCAAAACACATTGCAGCCTCTAGTTCACTACAAACCATTACACAAACATTTCCCTAAGTCATAAAATCAGATTTTTGATCAAGTTTGCCCATGGTTTAGTTCATGTAACTTGAATTTTTCACATGTGAACCAAAAGCTAGCCAACTTGCAAAAACCACTCATTTCACTTCCTACAACTTATGACATTGGAAGCTGACTTTGGCTAGCCTCTCCCTCACCTTTTGCTGCGCCATCCATGCTTTGTCCTTGCCTAGATTTGGAGCCATGCCCTATCTTACACAAAAGTGGTTTTTGAGCAAAAAAGTGATCTACCAATCCATAAAGCACAAGTCACATCAGCCAGCCAATCAGAATTGTTTATGATTTCAATTTGCAAGTTGAACATAACACAAGCCAAGGCTGAAACACACACACTCATCACATTCACAAAAACTCACCTCATTGCAAGTTCCTTCGAAATTCTGTCCACAGCCATAAAACACTCAAACTCTCATCATCATTCAACTCACCACATCTCATAGACAAGAAACCACCAAAGCTCAAGCCTAAATCAAGCCTGAAAACTCCATTGCCATTATTCACCTCAAGCTGCAGATTCTATCGAATCTCTCTCCACAAGCCACAAACACACCAACCAACACCACAAACTTTCTCAACACACTTCATAGATCACAAACAACTCCTTTTCACAGCCTGAAAGTGCCAAAATCATCATGGCCATTGTTGACTGAACTGAAGCAGTTCCATTCGAATCTCCTTCTCCAGCCAACACAAACTCATTTTGAGCATTCAAACACATTTGGGGGATCAAGTAGAGCAACTTGCATCAAAGGAAGTGGCCAGAAAGTTCCTAAACTGAAAGCTCCAAATCTCAGGTAGCTCGAAATTAATTTTTCCAGAAATGGTTTTTTATGTTACAAACTTGTTCCTCATGATGCACTGATCATTCTGGTACCTTTAGTTTTTGAAATGGTTTTGTTTTGAGCATTTAATTTGTGTTTGAAGCTCACGAACCCTAGAAATTGTTTGCTTCGATTCAGTTGATTTAGGAACTTTAAATTTGTTTTGAGAGAGGGGTTTGGTTCGTGAGAGGATAAGGATCATTTCCCTGGTCTTAGATTTCATTTTTGTAACGTTTTGAGGAAGTTGGGTGATTCTCAGGTGAGAGCTGGCCGGAGAAGACGACCGGAAGTCTTCTCCGGCCACCTGAATGTATTTAGGGCTTAATCCCATAATTAATGCTCGTTTGAATTTTGGCCGTTGATGCGCGTTGAATGTTTGACTTCCCACCCTTTTTGATGGCCAGGATCTGTTCATTAGCCCTAATCACTTTAATTAATTTATTTAATTAAGATTAATTCAGCTTTGAATCACAGCCACAGGATTACGCGCCAGTCAACACATTTAAACCCTGGAGCAATCCTGGCCATCCAATCTGTTTACTTTCATTTTCTTTTAATTTTTATTCATATTTATTTCATTTAAATTGCACAATTTATTTAAAATAGTTAAAAAATCATAAAAATTATGAAACTTTTTCTTTAAGGTTTTATTAATTTTTATGACACAAAAATATTTTTATTTTATTTTTTATCATTAAAAAAGTATTTTTAAATATTTAAAAGATCATTTTTAATTGATTAATGAGAATTAATTAATTAAAAATACTTTTAGGTATTTAAAAATTACAAAAAAATTCATGAAATGCTCTAAGACATTTAGAAACATTGTCCAACCTTCAAACCAAATTTCTTTTTTGATCTTGATGCACTTTAAGAATTTTTCATTGAATTAAATCATTTTTTATGCATTATTTTGATCACATGTTTGAAAATTCATTTCTGCCTTTTGGTGAAGGTTGAGACATTGATTCTTTAGCATTGTTTTCCATTTGACATGTATTTTCAAAGATAAAAAGGCCATGATTTGATCTTGCATTTTCTAATTGATGGGCATTTGTTTTGATAAGAACCCTAAAAAACCCTAATAACTTGCAAAAATCATATCTTGAGATTGGTAAAGAGTTGGGAGCTCCCCTTTGGGCAGTGGTTTGTTATAGGTCTAGGGTTTCTTTGAGTGCCATTTTCCATTTTTTATCTTAGGGTTTGCTTCTGTTTTTGGTTTGTGTTTGATTGTTTGTTTCATAAACCCTAATTTGGGCTTTCTCTTGCATCCTTCTTGCATTCTTTTGCATAAGTTGACTTGCCATTGCATTTTGTGCATTCTTATGATTCATTTGACATCTTAAGACATGTATGAAGCATCATTGATCATTGCATTACATCTTTGCCATGCCATTTGCCTTGTATGCTTCATAACATTTCATGCTTGTTCATGTTCCTTAGCTTGCATCATATGCATTCATGGTCTTGTATGAACATCCCCATGTCATGCCTCATGTTTGCAGCACCTCATAACATCATAATCATCATGTACATGCTTCTGGTTTGGTCTAGCATCATGCCATTTCATCTCATCTTGCATTGCATTGTGTTTCTTTCTAACATTTCAGGTGGTAAGTAAACTTGAGAAGTGAATTTGCCTTCACTTCTCATACCTTTTCTTTTCATCTCCCTTGCATCCATTGCTGCATTTTTACTTGTGCTTGAGTTTGAACTTGTTCATCCTTCTTCCTCCCACTTTCTTTCTTCAAGTGACTTGACTTCTTGAATGAAGCAAGTCACTTTGCCTCTCTTGATCTTATTCATCTGCTTCCTGGTGGCTCCTGTGAAGATTGTTCTTGAAAACCTCACAAACCATAGGAACAACCAAGCATGTCAATGAATTAGGGTTTTGATTAGTCTCCCCCATAGTTTTTTACCTTTGTGTCTCCCTTTGAGTCTTCTCTTCTCATCTCATAATCAGAGACTAAACCCTAAAGGTTTTAAAACTTTGTGATTAGGGTTATGCCTGTATCCTTCTTTTAGGATGGAGTGTATAACTTTAATCCTAAGTATTAAACCCTTAAGGTGTTTAAATCTCTTAATCAATCCATCTAATAATCATCAAGACATCACACTTGTAACTTGGGCCTTGCATTAGGGTTCTAATTCTTCCTTAAGTGGTTAAGAAGGACTAACCCTAGTGTTAATGGACAAGTCCCCCTCAAGTTGTCTTACAAACAATAAAATCCATTTCATCATCATACCATTAAATAAAATCCACTTAATCAAAGGTTTGTTTTGTCATGAGTTTAATCCCTAATCATGGATTAAGTTGAGGAGCTTTCCTCAGCTTAAATATTCTCATCTATTATCCTTCTTTTAGGATGGTGTAATGAGTCTGTTAGATCCCTGATTATGGCTTAACCTCATTACTCAACACTAAACAAAAACACCAAAAACATCTAAATAATCACAAGTAGGTTAATGATCTTAACCCTACATCAAAGGTGATTAAGTGTGAGAATCTGACTTCGCACTTAAGGTAATTTCATTACCCCTAATCAGAGGGAAGATGTGATGAGTTTACTAATCCATTGGTTTAGGTTTAAGCTCATTTTCTTATGACAAACTTTCACAAGCAATAAAAGACTGAAAATACAAAAACAAACAATAATCGTCTCCTCCGGGATTCTTTTCTCATCTCATTCACTCACAAACGAGAGCTTGCTTCTTCCGTCTAATGCAAGACAGTTCGCACCTGAGCCAGACAGGTCATACACTTGAGCATAGACAAGTAAGCAGTTCACAAGTCAATTCACCTTTCAGTCTCTTTGGGTCGAACTACGGTGTTCTGACTTCCTCATTGCACGAGAGGATACGTAGGCATAACTTAACAGTTATCGAACAAAAGTCTCTGTATATTCCCCCTCTTTCCAGCATCATTCTCTTAGCCTCATGATCATGAGCATACTCTTTCCTTACACTGACACTTCATTTATACACTTCACTCTCTTTTACACTGACACCTGTACATCTTTTCCAGCTATTTCGTACACAAATTGCACTGACACTACCCCTTTAAAACACAAATCTTTTAAGCGTGGATCCCGTCGAGTACGGCGGACAATCTGGGTGCTAATACCTTCCCAGGTTGTAACCAACCCCCTTTCTCAGTCTTTCTGGTTCGCAACCGTCTTATCCATCTCTTTCTAGGCCTATGCAACATTGCCTTTCCTCCGGGATAAAAATGCCTAGCTGGCGACTCTTTTCATCTCCAGTGAGTTCACGGCTGTGTGTTCTCACTGTCCCTTTCGCCGACCGTTCGCGTCTGTACCCCTTTTGACCCAGTTTCATTTGGCGGGAGCGACAGCTTGGCGACTCTGCTGGGGACAGTATACTGCAACCAGGGCTTCTGGTTCTTTTTGTGGGTTCCTCCTAGCGCTTGATTGATTTGTGTTTACTGGGGTGTTATGTGCTTATCTGTGCTTATATATTCATTTTTTATTGCTTTATGTACAGTTACTTTACTGCTTTCTTTACTGCACTTATATATCATACTGTCATTGTTGCTGGCTGGATCTGGTTTCTTGTTTTGGTGGGTGGGTGATTCATTGAGAGTTAAGGTCCTATACCTGGGACCTGAGTGACACCTAGGCTAGAGTGAATCATATTCTTTCCCATTCCATTTCGGTCTGGTGCGGGAATATGAAACACGGTTCAGATATGGGTTTCTTCTTGAGAACTCTGTGTTGCAGATTTCCTGCAATGCTAGGGCTATCTGGGAAGCCTGCTAAGTCTGGATGACCTTTTAGTATTGACCTTCAGAAACTGAGGTGAATTAGAGGAGGAACTTTTATGGTTATTGTAAACACTGTACCTCCGGGTTAGAAGTGTTTACACTTCTCATAACTGATCCAAGTCTGAGGATCCTTGTTCTAGAACACCACCTGTGAGGGGGTTGGGCTGTTTACAGGTTTGCAGGTACCTTGACCTCAGAATACCCTGTTACTTTGACTTTGTTAAGAATGCTCCATGTTGGATAGTTCTTGTGATTCTAGACCCTGGACATGTGGCTCTTTATTTGAGTCCCCTACCCTGGTTACTGGATTTATAGACCTCCATCTGGAATTCTTGAACACACATGGATCTATACCAAGGCAGTTGATCAGATCCAGCTCAGTCACAAACCCTTGCATTTCATTTGCATACATACTCATCGCATCATATTAACATTTGCTTATTTGTGTTTCAGGGTATCCACCTTCATCTGGTTTTGGTTTTGACCCCATCTGCAGTTTTGACCTATCTCCACCAGCACTTGCTTCAGTTTGTCAGCCATACTTCAGTTACTTGCACTAGCCAGCCAGTGGCCCACTCCTCAGCATCTTCATCAGCACTTATCCTACTCAGTCCTCAGCATCATGGCTCCAAAGAAAAGCAACATCACTTATCATTTCTTCCAACCAGACTTGTCAGACATCAGGAGGATCCAAACCCTGATCACTCCAGATCACATACCCTTGTTCAGGGAGAGTTATGGAGATATACTGGACATGGTTATGGATCTGGACCCTTCACAGAGGAGCCTCATCCACACCTGCATTCAGTTCTATGACCCCCCATTGAGATGTTTCACCTTTCAAGACTTTCAGTTGGGGCCCCTATTAGAAGAATACTCATCTTTGGTTGGTTTGCCTGTCAAGAGGGAAATCCCTTTCAACCCTGAAATGGTCTTTCCCAGCAATGGAGAGATAGCAAAAGCTTTGTATCTGGAGCCTGTTTTGATTGAACAGCATATGACCTCTAAAGCTGGAATCCCTGGATTTCATCTGGACTTCCTGATTTCTCAAGCTAGTTTGAAGGCCTCCTTGGGGGATTGGAAAGCTGTTTGTGCTCTGTTGGCCTTAAGTGTATACGGAATTGTGTTGTTTGCAGATGAGCCTCGATTCATTAGCAAGAATGCAATCCATTTGTTCATCCTGAAGAACCCAGTGCCAACTTTACTGGGTGATCTCTATTACTCAGTACATCAGAGAAATGAGAAGCAGAGGGGGAGATTAGTGAGGATTTGTGCTCCTTTATTCCATGCTTGGCTTCTCAGGCATCTACCCAGGACAGATACATTCCTAAATCCTCATCAGCAAAGCAACTGGGCTAAGAGACTCACTGTCCTAACTTCAGCAGATATCAGATGGTGTACTCAGAGCACCAAGGGCAGAGATATGATCACCAGCTGTGGGCACTTTCCCAATGTGCCTTTGATAGGAGTCAAGGGAAGTATCAACTACAACCCTCTGCTGTTCAGGAGACAATTGGGCTATGCTCTAGTCCATACTCCCAAAGCACAAGACTTGGTTGAGACCCTCTACTGTGAGAACAAGATTAGTTTGGCTGTTGTTAGGCAGGCTGCCTGGGCCTGGGATCATGTTCAAACCAAGGGAATCACCATTCTAGGGAAGTGCAATAATGTGGCATCAGTCCAATATTATGAGTGGTCTTATGCTAGAGCCCAATTCTCTGGATTGCCTTTCACCATAGAAGACATGCCTGAGTCATCATCAGCACCACCCCCTGCTGCTATCAGTCTGGAGGAGTTTGAAAGCCTGAAGGAAAGGAATGAGAAGTTATCCCAAGCCTTGCAGAAGACCCTCCGGGAGAGGAGTGAAGGTGTGAGGGAGATTGAAAGATTGGAGAAGCTGAGGGTGGAACACTTGACTAAAATTGAGAAGTCTGGAGATTATATCAACAAGTCTAAAGCTGGTGAGCAGATTCTGAAGAATGCTTGTAAAGAAGCCCAGTTCCAGAGAGCAAGAACAGACTTGTATTTGAAAGAGAGTCAGGCCAGGTGGGTCCGGATCACTGAGGCCCGTACTCTAGAAGACAAGAGAGTTCAGGACAAGATGGAGCAGATGGAAAAAGCCCTGGCAGCAGCCCAGGAGGAAATATCAGAACTAAAGATGAAAGCTGGAGTGAAGAGGTCTAAAGATCAAAATCAGAACAAGAGGTTGACTGCAGCTGTTGCAACAAGAAACCTTCTCATCAGGAGTCTCACAGAGCGTCCGGCTGATCCTGTGACCGAAGCACTTCTTAAGGAAGTTCGCGAGGATGAGTTTGGCCTTGGAGTTTGATCATTTGCTTGTTGTTGTTTCTTTCCATGTACTTTTGCTTTTTTTTGTGATGTATTTTGACCCCTTAGGGGGGGGGGACTTGTGTTGTAAAAAGAACAAGTTGTATTATTTCGTCTTATGTAATATATTTGTGTTGGTTTTCATCTGAGTTCACTCCGGAAGCAACTTCAACAGCATCATCATCAAGGGTCTGGAAGGGTCAAAACTGAAGACCAAACCGGATACCTTGAGAGCAAATAAGCACAACTGCATTGCATACTAACCCTTCTGTTTGTTTTGTAGGTTTTGTTTTTATTGTTACTAACCTCTGTTGTGAATCTCAGGCAGTATTGCTCGTCGCCGGGTGTTTCCTCTCAACAGGCCGCACAGGTACCCAACTAGAAACAACCTTCCGGGCATCCAAATGGATCAAGTTCAACAAGATCTTGCTGATGTCAGAAATCAGCTAGCCAATGAAAGATTGGAGATGAGAACACAGATGACGCAGTTCATGGAGGTTATGAACAACATGGCTCAGAGCCAGGAGAGACTGAGGGCTATGGTTGAGAGGCAAAATCCAGAGGAGCCTCATGTAGGAACTGCAGGCACCAGTAACAATGAAAGGGTGCAACCACATGTGAATCCCCCTGTGTTTGGTCCACATCTACATCCTGAGATTAATATTCCTGCCAACATCCAAGGAACAGCTACTGCAGCCAGAGTACTTCAAGAAGATCCTCAGGAGGACCAATTTACAGTAATGGGTGCTGGAGAGGATGCTTATGATAGGAGATTGGATGAAATAGCTGAGAAGTTAAGGTCTTTAGAATCTCAAAATTCTTTGGGCTTCGACGTCATGGACATGGGTTTGGTTGATGGGGTCAGGATCCCTCATAAGTTCAAGCCTCCTTGTTTCGAAAAGTATAATGGGACTTCATGCCCCCGGACTCATCTGCAATCATTTCTGGGAAGGCTGAAGGCCTATACAATGGATGAGAAGCTTTGGATGTTCTACTTCGAAGACAGTTTGACAGGAGCATCGAGGGAATGGTATTCCCACTTGACAAGGGCAACTGTAAGATGCTGGAAGGACCTGGCAGAAGCCTTCATCCGACAGTATCAATACAACTTAGACATGGCACCCAACAGGACTCTCCTAATGGGAATGTCACAGTCGTCAAGGGAAAGTTTCCGAGAATACGCCCAAAGATGGAGGCAATTGGCTGCTGCCGTTCAACCCCCAATGTCTGAGAGAGAAATGGCAGACATGTTTATGAACACTCTTCAGGGAACCTATATTGACAGGTTGGCTGCTTTCTCTTCCACTAGCTTCGCAGATGTTGTCATAGCTGGGGAGAGAATTGAAAGCCTGTTAAAAATGGGTAAGATATCTGATAATGGTGCAAGCTCGTCCAGTGGTACAAGAAAGCCTTTTGCAGGCCCGAGAAGAACTGGCGAGACCAATGCCATTCACACCAACAGGGGTAGGCCCCAATATGTTCCAAGGGCAATAGCAGCAGTCACTATCCCTGCTCCAGTTCATCCACAGCCAATCTATCAACCTCCTCAACAAAACTTCCAACAACAACCTCAGTATCATCAGCAGAATCAATATCCTCCAAGAAACTACAACAACAACAACTCCAGCAACAACAATCAACAAAGGCCATCCTAACAGAGGCCATCTCAAGCTAACAGAGTGATCGACCCAATTCCAATGCCGTATGCTGCTTTGCTGCCACAGCTTCTGAAACTCAACCTGGTTGAGCTAAGAACGTTGGCACCTCCGGATCCCAACAGTTTACCAAGAAACTATGACTCCAATGCTAGGTGTGCTTTCCATTCAAACGCACCTGGCCACAGTACAGAAAAATGCAGGGCTCTGCATATGAAGGTACAAGACTTGGTAGACTCCAAGGCTCTGAATTTTGCACCTCCGCCCAATGTCAACAAAAACCCAATGCCACACCATGGTGGTCCCCGTATTAATGCTATTGAAGAAGACCAACCGTCTTATTTGATAACTAGTGTGGATCAGATCAGGACGCCATTGGTGGAAATCAAAGCTCAACTCCGTGAAAACAATATATTTCCGGGGTGTGAACTAGGGTGCCCCTACTGCAATATTTCTTGGAATGGGTGTGAAGACTTGAGGAATGGCATTGACAGCCTTATTAAGAGTGGCCTCCTACAGATCACTACATCATTTCCGGCAAATCCTACAACTTCATCAACAACGGTTTCAGACCCTCCTACAACTGCAACAACTATTGTTCCCGACAATTCATCAGCACCATCAACAAGTACTTCACCTGTCTTTCCAAATGATCAGTTTACAACAGTTTCTCCTGCTACAACTTCAGCTTCATTCCATTTCGACTCTCCATCAGCAACAACAACAGTCCTTCCAACAGAACCTCCTACAACACCAGCAATCAATCATGAAGATGTCTCTACCGTCACCATATTCTACGATCCAGAAAATAACTCCGCCTACCATTCAGAAGGTGCTGCTCCCACTAGAGCACCAGTCACAATCTTTTATGATCCACAAACAATTACAGTCCCTTCAGCAGCAGCAATCAGTCCAGTCACTGTCACGGTGCCTGGACCAGTACCATATGAAAGCAATAGGGCCATCCCTTGGCACTATGGCTCTGACGTGTACTGCGAAGGAAGAAGAATCACTCTTGAAACATCAACACCTGCACCACAAGTAGATAATGTGGGAGGAGGCGGAGGCTTCACTCGAAGCGGACGTCTCTTTGCTCCACCAATGCAAAGACCTACTGCCGAAGCAGAAGCTGCTGCCAAGGCAAAAGGAAAGAGCCCGGTGCAGGAAGATCCAGCTGCCAAAGAAACCCTGAAGACTCCATTTGATCAGGAAGTTGATGAGTTTATGCGAATCATTAAAAAGAGTGATTATAAAGTTGTGGATCAGCTTCATCAAACGCCATCCAAAATCTCCATCCTCTCTCTGCTTATGTGCTCCGAAGCCCATCGGAATGCACTACTGAAAGTACTGCACGCAGCTTACGTGCCCGAGGAGATTACTGTCAACCAATTGGAAACCGTTGTTGGAAATGTTACTGCTAGCAATGGGCTAGGGTTTACCAATTCTGACTTGACAGCGGATGGCCGTAATCACAACAAAGCCTTGCACATAACCCTGGAATGCAAAGGAGCTGTCCTTTCTCATGTGCTGGTGGACACAGGTTCTTCCCTGAATGTCTTACCGAAGAAGGCTCTGGTGAAGCTTGAATATGATGGATTGGCATTGAGACCCAGCAACCTGGTAGTAAGAGCCTTCGATGGTTCTAAGAGATCGGTTCTGGGAGAGATTGAGCTGCCTGTGACAATTGGCCCACAGACCTTTAAAACTATCTTTTATGTGATGGACATTCAGCCCGCCTACAGCTGTTTGTTGGGTAGACCCTGGATTCACGCCGCCGGCGCAATAACGTCTACCCTCCACCAAAAGTTAAAATATGAGTGGGAAGGCCAAGTTGTCACAATCTGCGGGGAGGAGGATATATTTGTTAGCCATCTGGCTACTTACAAGTATATTGAAATGGATGGAGAAATCGTTGAAACCATGAGCCAAGGTTTTGAAGCCTTGAATGTAAATGAAGCATCTGCTGTTTCGGGGATCTCCATGTCGTCATACCAACAAGCCCGGAAGGTTGTTGAGGAAGGAACGGCCCTAGGTTGGGGCAAGGTCTTAGCTGTGGAGGAGAAGAAGGACAAATTTGGGTTGGGTTACAGACCAACTCAACATCAAGTGAAGGCTGCTGGAGAGCCTGGTTTTGTCAGTGGGGGAATGCTTACCCCCGATGCTATCAACTGTCTGGAAGACGAGCTGGAAGAGGAGCGCAACCTGGAGAATTGGATTCGTCCGAAGATCCCGGGGAGCAGTGTCTCGAACTGGTCTTCCCAGGGAATTATAAGTGTTACTCGAGCAGAGTAATTATTATTTCCTGTATTTTTTATAAGCATGCATCAAAGTCTTGCATCTTGCCCAAGATGACAAGACTCATTTTGTAATCAGGGCCATCTGTACTTTTGTGCAAACGAGATTAAAGTAATGAAATATCAGACGATCCTTTTGCAAACAAGTCTTTTTCTTTTATGTTCACTGTTTTTCCATTTTTCTTTTTGTACAAAAATAAATGGCAGTGTTTTTCAAAATGACAACTTCATTTCACTTTTCTAAATAAGACTAAAATCAGATCACTAAAATGAACCAATTAAACCCTTGCAGAGAGTGCCTTCCTGACAGCACCAACAACAGCACGGCTATGACATCGTATGACTTTGACAATCCGATCAATCAAGCTGAAGAAGGGGTTGAAGAAGAATACGAGCTTCCTGAAGAACTAGCCAGGTTGTTAAGACAAGAGGAAAGGGTCATTACCCCTCACCAGGAGGAGGTTGAAGTGATCAATCTTGGTACAGAGGAAAATGTGAAAGAAGTCAAGATCGGGGCCTGCCTGCAAGACTCAGTGAAGAAGCAACTGATAGATCTACTTCAAGAGTATGTGGATGTGTTTGCTTGGTCGTATCAAGACATGCCAGGGTTGGATACCGATATTGTTGTGCACAAGTTGCCTTTGAGAGAAGAGTGCCCTCCAGTCAAACAAAAGCTGCGCCGTACTCGTCCAGACATGGATATGAAGATCAAAGAGGAGGTACAAAAGCAATGGGATGCCGGATTCCTTGCTGTGACAAGTTACCCGCCGTGGGTTGCTAACATAGTACCTGTGCCAAAGAAGGACGGTAAGGTAAGAATGTGTGTTGATTACCGGGATCTGAATAGGGCCAGCCCGAAAGATGATTTCCCATTACCTCACATTGACGTATTGGTTGATAATACGGCTCAGTTCTCGGTATTCTCCTTCATGGATGGGTTTTCAGGATATAACCAGATCAAGATGTCACCTGAAGACATGGAGAAGACAACATTCATTACACCTTGGGGCACGTTCTGCTACAAAGTAATGCCATTTGGGCTTAAGAATGCGGGTGCAACTTATCAACGGGCTATGGTAACATTATTCCACGATATGATCCATAAGGAAATCGAGTGTTATGTGGATGACATGATTACCAAGTCCCTTACAGAGGAAGACCATCTGGTGAATCTGCTGAAGTTGTTCAAGCGTCTGAGAAAGTATCAACTGAAGCTGAACCCCAACAAATGCACATTCGGGGTGCGATCCGGTAAACTGCTGGGCTTTATTGTAAGCGAGAAAGGGATTGAGGTTGACCCTGATAAAGTCAAAGCCATCCAAGAGATGCCTGCACCGAAAACTGAGAAAGAAGTTCGAGGGTTCTTGGGTAGATTGAACTACATTTCACGGTTCATATCTCACCTCACAGCAACCTGCGAGCCCTTGTTCAAGCTGTTAAGAAAGGAACAAACGGTCAGGTGGAACGAAGATTGCCAAAGGGCTTTTGACAAGATCAAAGAATATCTGCAAGAACCTCCAATCCTTATGCCTCCAGTTGAAGGAAGACCTCTAATCATGTACTTGACAGTATTAGAAGAGTCAATGGGGTGTGTGCTGGGCCAGCATGACGAGTCTGGTCGAAAAGAGTATGCAATTTACTACCTAAGCAAAAAGTTTACCGACTGTGAACAACGTTATTCACTGCTCGAGAAAACTTGCTGTGCTTTAGCGTGGGCTGCTCGCCGACTAAGGCAGTATATGTTGACCCACACTACCTTGTTAATCTCAAAAATGGACCCAGTCAAGTACATATTCGAGAAGCCAGCTCTTACCGGACGGGTTGCAAGATGGCAGATGATTCTCACAGAATACGACATACAATACACATCTCAGAAAGTCATCAAGGGCAGTGTACTATCTGAATATCTTGCTGAGCAACCCATTGACGATTACCAGCCAATGAGGTTTGACTTCCCTGATGAAGACATCATGTTCATTAAATCAAAAGATCATGAAGAGCCTATTCACACTGAAGGGCCCGACCCAGAAGAAGAATGGACCATGATGTTTGACGGGGCTGTTAACATGAATGGCCGTGGTGTTGGTGCAGTACTCATTACACCCAAAGGAGTTCACATGCCTTTCTCGGCAAAACTCACTTTCAACTGCACTAACAACGAAGCTGAATACGAAGCTTGCATTATGGGTCTTGAGGAAGCCATTGACCTCAGGATCAAAACATTGACCGTATTCGGAGATTCGGCTTTGGTAATCAATCAGACCAATGGAAAATGGTACACACACCAAGATCATCTGATACCTTACAGGGACTATACAAGAAGGTTATTGACTTTCTTCACAACAGTCAAACTTGAGTATATCCCTCGGGACGAGAATCAGTTTGCGGATGCCTTGGCTACCATTTCGTCCATGATCAAAGTTCAGACTGCTAACTTTGTACCTCAGATTTCAGTATCGAGACTTGATAGACCAGCATATGTATTTGCGGCAGATATTGCCAAAGATGATAAGCCTTGGTTCCACGACATCAAGTGCTTCTTGGAGGATCAGACATACCCACCTGGGGCATCTTCCAATGATAAGAAGACTTTGAGAAGGCTTGCTGGTAGTTTCTTTCTGAACACTGATGGGTCTTTATACAAGAGGAACTTTGACATGGTACTCCTCAGATGTGTTGACAGGACGGAAGCAGATTTGCTGATGCACGAAGTACACGAAGGATCTTTTGGTACCCATGCTGGAGGGCATGCCATGGCAAAGAAGTTGTTAAGATCAGGCTATTACTGGATCACGATGGATGCAGACTGTTGCGCTTACGCCAGGAAATGCCATAAATGCCAGATCTATGCGGATAAGGTGCATGTGCCTCCCAATCCTTTGAACATCATGTCTTCACCCTGGCCCTTTGCTATGTGGGGCATTGATATGATTGGCAAGATTGAGCCAACTGCTTCAAACGGCCACAGATTCATCCTAGTCGCCATCGACTATTTCACCAAGTGGGTTGAAGCAGCCTCATATGCAAATGTTACAAGACAAGTGGTAGCCCGATTTCTGAAAAGAGATATCATCTGTCGATACGGAGTTCCCGAGCGAATCATTACTGATAATGGTTCCAACTTGAACAATAAGATGATGGCAGAACTGTGCCGGGACTTCAAGATCCAACATCACAATTCTTCTCCTTACAGGCCAAAGATGAATGGCGCTGTTGAGGCAGCAAATAAGAATATCAAGAAGATTGTGCAGAAGATGGTAGTCACCTACAAAGACTGGCACGAAATGCTACCATTTGCCTTGCATGGGTACCGCACATCAATCAGAACATCCACTGGGGCAACACCGTATCAGCTTGTATATGGTATGGAAGCAGTCCTACCTGTTGAAGTTGAACTGCCCTCGTTACGGGTATTGATGGATGTTAAACTGAGTGAAGCAGAATGGGTTCGGTCCCGATACGAACAACTGAGTCTGATCGAAGAGAAAAGATTGGCTGCAATCTGCCATGGGCAGTTATATCAGAAAAGAATGAAGAGAGCCTTCGATCAGAAAGTCAGGCACCGAGAGTACCAAGTAGGAGATCTTGTGCTGAAAAGAATCCTCCCTCCTCATACAGACCACAGGGGCAAATGGACTCCAAATTATGAAGGACCATTCATTGTAAAGAAAGTTTTCTCCGGTGGAGCACTGATGCTCAGCACCATGGATGGTGAAGATTTCCCATCCCCTGTGAATTCAGATGCAGTTAAAAAATACTTCGCATAAAATGACCCGCTGGACATAAAAACAGAATGTAAGTCCAGGCAAAAATAGGGCATCCCGGCGAGTCAAAAACAGAATAAAAGACTCGGGCAAAAATAAGGGAAATAAATAAAAAATGTACACCCGCTGAGCTGAAAAGCCGCATTGGACAGCTCAGGCAAAAATGGGTATCCCGATGGATTGAAAACCCGAAAGGGCGATCCATGCAAAATAAGGGAATAAGCGAACAACTGCATTCTGAGTTCGTCTGTATCACCTACAACTTGGTAAGCTTCCAAAGGATCAAGCTTCAATCAGAATCAACTCTCTCCAGAAAGCAAGACGAGAAGAACGTCATTGTCATACGAGTCATAGCAGAAGAGGAAGCTCCTCAAAGCGTCATCAACACTGCCAACACTTTGTTTCTCAATTTGTAACAATCTCCTCATTTCAGGAGATATGTTTCTTTGACTGTATCTTGCCAATTCAGGGCACACGAATTAATAAAATCAGATTTTTCAGTCATGTCTCGTCTTTTACATTTATGTTTTGCAAAACAAAGCACATGCTTGCAAGGAATATTACTTACTCTCGAAGGCACTTAACTCCTATGGCGGAATCCAGTAAAGGATACCTCGGGACCTTTCGTATGTTTCTTTATCTTTGCAGGATTGCAGGTATCCAGAACGCAACTTGGGGCATGCAAGGTATAACTCAGCGAGTTGGTGAATCAACAAAAGATATCGGCATCCGAAATGCTCTATCCCCAGCTGAGTTGCTTCCCATTGCTCTCCCCAGCCGGTCTACCTCTCATCATCTCCCCATAGAGCTTCAGGCCTCTATTCAGAAGAGCAACGCACGAAGGAATCACAACAGAGAGGGAGGAAGCTTCTACAAACCCCAGCTGGATCCCCGTATGATAAGGATATGTCAATCAGTGACCTATATCCCCAAGCAGATACGTCATTAGATTTACCAATGATCTCATCCCCAGCTGGGATGTTCACTTCAAAGCAGATCAACCAGAAATCTTTGCAGCAACGGGATCCGAATCCCGGATCTGTGCCTCTTTGCATAATCATAGCATTCGCATCATGTTATACCCTCAGAGCGTAGCATTCCGTCTAATGCGGAGCATTACGGCAAAAATCAAATACATAGCATAATCATAAGTCATGCTGTGAATCGAACACCTGTAAATAATGACAACCTGTCGGTATACAGAATTTATACAGAAAAATCCCCACCAGGGTCCCAGCAAAAGCAGTTGCCTCTCAAATCACCAACACCATCATGTACACCTTTTGATACTCGTCCGCGTCATATCCCCAGCGTGGTCGCCTATACTCATATATATACTTTTTCTTGACACCCGTCCGTGTCATATCCCCAGCGCAGTCGCTTACACCTCTATCACCCACATACTTGTTAATATTATACTTTTCTCTTCGACACTCGTCCGTGTCACTCCCCCTAGCAGATAAACACTCATATACAATACTCACTACTCATTGGTACACCTATACAGATACTCGTCCGTATCTTGTATACATCATCACTCATATCACTCACAGATTCGACAGTAGTCCTTGTTCTTTGTTAACCAGTTGGTACTCGTCCGTACCATCATCTCAGAGCATTGCGTCCAATGTTTGTTTCTACATGATACTAGTCTGTATCATAGTCTTAAGGATGCTCGTTCGCATCTTTAATCCATACACTGTGTCAAACACTTGTGTCTTCTTGAATATAGATACTCGCCTGTGTCTACTATTCCCCAGAAGGATTCTTTCAGATGCAACATTCGTCCGTGTTCTTTGTTAACCAGTTGATACTCGTCCGTATCATCATCTCTGAACATGTGTCAGTTTGTTTCTAAATGATACTCGTCCGTGTCATGGTCTTAAGGATGCTCGTCCGCATCTTTAATCTATACACAATACCGAACACATATACCCTTTTGTTTCTTGGATATAAACACTCGTACGTGTTTACTATTCCCCAGTAGATCACCAACAAAGCATTTTTCTTTTTTATCTAACACTCGTCCTGAGTTATGATAAACCCTGAGAGCAGCCGTCCCCTGCTGAGTGGTCGTCCTCCACTTCTTGATGGTCGTCCTCCATCATGCTCATCCGATGGCCGTCCCCATCGTTGTTTTTAGCAGCCGTCCCCTGCTAGGTGGTCGTCCTCCACCTTTTGATGATCGTCCTTCATCACTTTATCCAATGGCCGTCCCCATTGTTGATTTTGGTTATCTAACACTCGTCCTGTGTTATGAGAAACCCTGAGAGCAGCCGTACCCTGCTGAGTGGTCGTCCTCCACTTCTTGATGGTCGTCCTCCATCATGCTCGTCCGATGGCCGTCCCCATCGTTGACCTTTTCTATCCGATGGCCGTCCCCATCGTTGATATTTTCGGCAGCCGTACCCTGCCAGGTGGTCGTCCTCCACCTTTGATGGCCGTCCCCATCATATTTACCTTTTTATCCCCAACAGAGCAGCCGTCCCCTGCTAGGTGATCGTCCTTCACCTTTGATGACCGTACCTCATCATCTGTTTATCTCGTTTATTAACCCGATGGCCGTCCCCGTCGTGGTCCCTTTTCCTTTTAACCCGATGGTCGTCCCCATCGTTGGTTACTTTACCTTTGTGAACTTGATGGCCGTCCCCATCATGTTTCATTAACTCCCAGAGAATTCTACAGCTTTACCTTGGTGGCCGTCCCCATCGTAATATCTTATTTCCCCAGCTAGTCGGCCGTCCCCGTCTTAGCTTTACCTTTTATCCCCCAGCATGTCGGCCGTCCCCGTCATTGCTATTTACCCAGCAGTCGTCCCTGCTCGACGGTCGTCCTCCGTCGTCCCACTTTACAATATACGTTATTTGCTGTCGCAATCTATATCCCTTTTCTTCTTCATTTCTGTGAGTGCAAATTTTGGACTGTCTTTGGTATTCAACCACAAGTTATCTTGTTTGCCTGTTAAGCCATCGCTTACAACCTGCACAGCTAACTCATGCTTGAATAGGGGCAGCTGTAAGCACCCCAAATTTGCCCTCACCCATTCACACATGGCTTGTGATCATCCCATATGCATATACACCATCATATCATCTCATAGTACATTTTTGATTCACTGCATAGCTTCTAAGTCATCTGCACTTAGGGTTTGTGATCTGAGCAATCCCAATGCTTCTTGAGCCATTCCAAAGGCCACCAATCAACTCAAAGAGGTCCATGTGTGTTCTTGTATCATGTTACATCCTCACAAAGTCCAAATTGCAGAGGAATCACAAGAACTAGGGTTTGAGTGGATGCAGAGCCAGGATGAACTGCACAGTTGACTGAAAATTAGGGTTTTGGTTTCAGAGGCCATAACTCCAAATTTTTTGGTCATTCTTGTTTCCATTGATCTCTATATGGTATAGGGAGTGTGCATATCAATTTTCATGAAGAAATTCCATGGGGAAGTCATCTGATCAAGAGTTGACTTTTCAGACAAGTCAGTGCAAAATCAGGGCATCTGAGGCCCCCAATGACCCAACCAATGGGTGATCTTCATCATTTTGAGTGTATATGATCTTTATTTGATCATGGAAGAAGGTTGAAGTTCATAAAAATCAAGAATTTGGAGTTTTTGCAAATGTTGACTTTTTGGGCATAGTTGACTTTTCAAGAATGCACCATTTTAGGTCAATTTTCAAGCCTTGATTCATGATCCAAAAAGGCTTCAAATGGAAAAACTTTGGTCATGAAAGTTGTAGATCTCATCTTTCCCTTTTCAAAAAGTACAAGAACATGATCAAATTCTTCTTGGATCAAAAGTTATGACCATGCAAAGTTGCCAAAAATCACTTATTTTCAAGTTATGCACCAAGTGGAAATTTTGCAAAGTCTTGGATCAAAACACATTGCAGCCTCTAGTTCACTACAAACCATTACACAAACATTTCCCTAAGTCATAAAATCAGATTTTTGATCAAGTTTGCCCATGGTTTAGTTCATGTAACTTGAATTTTTCACATGTGAACCAAAAGCTAGCCAACTTGCAAAAACCACTCATTTCACTTCCTACAACTTATGACATTGGAAGCTGACTTTGGCTAGCCTCTCCCTCACCTTTTGCTGCGCCAGCCATGCTTTGTCCTTGCCTAGATTTGGAGCCATGCCCTATCTTACACAAAAGTGGTTTTTGAGCAAAAAAGTGATCTACTAATCCATAAAGCACAAGTCACATCAGCCAGCCAATCAGAATTGTTTATGATTTCAATTTGCAAGTTGAACATAACACAAGCCAAGGCTGAAACACACACACTCATCACATTCACAAAAACTCACCTCATTGCAAGTTCCTTCGAAATTCTGTCCACAGCCATAAAACACTCAAACTCTCATCATCATTCAACTCACCACATCTCATAGACAAGAAACCACCAAAGCTCAAGCCTAAATCAAGCCTGAAAACTCCATTGCCATTATTCACCTCAAGCTGCAGATTCTATCGAATCTCTCTCCACAAGCCACAAACACACCAACCAACACCACAAACTTTCTCAACACACTTCATAGATCACAAACAACTCCTTTTCACAGCCTGAAAGTGCCAAAATCATCATGGCCATTGTTGACTGAACTGAAGCAGTTCCATTCGAATCTCCTTCTCCAGCCAACACAAACTCATTTTGAGCATTCAAACACATTTGGGGGATCAAGTAGAGCAACTTGCATCAAAGGAAGTGGCCAGAAAGTTCCTAAACTGAAAGCTCCAAATCTCAGGTAGCTCGAAATTAATTTTTCCAGAAATGGTTTTTTATGTTACAAACTTGTTCCTCATGATGCACTGATCATTCTGGTACCTTTAGTTTTTGAAATGGTTTTGTTTTGAGCATTTAATTTGTGTTTGAAGCTCACGAACCCTAGAAATTGTTTGCTTCGATTCAGTTGATTTAGGAACTTTAAATTTGTTTTGAGAGAGGGGTTTGGTTCGTGAGAGGATAAGGATCATTTCCCTGGTCTTAGATTTCATTTTTGTAACGTTTTGAGGAAGTTGGGTGATTCTCAGGTGAGAGCTGGCCGGAGAAGACGACCGGAAGTCTTCTCCGGCCACCTGAATGTATTTAGGGCTTAATCCCATAATTAATGCTCGTTTGAATTTTGGCCGTTGATGCGCGTTGAATGTTTGACTTCCCACCCTTTTTGATGGCCAGGATCTGTTCATTAGCCCTAATCACTTTAATTAATTTATTTAATTAAGATTAATTCAGCTTTGAATCACAGCCACAGGATTACGCGCCAGTCAACACATTTAAACCCTGGAGCAATCCTGGCCATCCAATCTGTTTACTTTCATTTTCTTTTAATTTTTATTCATATTTATTTCATTTAAATTGCACAATTTATTTAAAATAGTTAAAAAATCATAAAAATTATGAAACTTTTTCTTTAAGGTTTTATTAATTTTTATGACACAAAAATATTTTTATTTTATTTTTTATCATTAAAAAAGTATTTTTAAATATTTAAAAGATCATTTTTAATTGATTAATGAGAATTAATTAATTAAAAATACTTTTAGGTATTTAAAAATTACAAAAAAATTCATGAAATGCTCTAAGACATTTAGAAACATTGTCCAACCTTCAAACCAAATTTCTTTTTTGATCTTGATGCACTTTAAGAATTTTTCATTGAATTAAATCATTTTTTATGCATTATTTTGATCACATGTTTGAAAATTCATTTCTGCCTTTTGGTGAAGGTTGAGACATTGATTCTTTAGCATTGTTTTCCATTTGACATGTATTTTCAAAGATAAAAAGGCCATGATTTGATCTTGCATTTTCTAATTGATGGGCATTTGTTTTGATAAGAACCCTAAAAAACCCTAATAACTTGCAAAAATCATATCTTGAGATTGGTAAAGAGTTGGGAGCTCCCCTTTGGGCAGTGGTTTGTTATAGGTCTAGGGTTTCTTTGAGTGCCATTTTCCATTTTTTATCTTAGGGTTTGCTTCTGTTTTTGGTTTGTGTTTGATTGTTTGTTTCATAAACCCTAATTTGGGCTTTCTCTTGCATCCTTCTTGCATTCTTTTGCATAAGTTGACTTGCCATTGCATTTTGTGCATTCTTATGATTCATTTGACATCTTAAGACATGTATGAAGCATCATTGATCATTGCATTACATCTTTGCCATGCCATTTGCCTTGTATGCTTCATAACATTTCATGCTTGTTCATGTTCCTTAGCTTGCATCATATGCATTCATGGTCTTGTATGAACATCCCCATGTCATGCCTCATGTTTGCAGCACCTCATAACATCATAATCATCATGTACATGCTTCTGGTTTGGTCTAGCATCATGCCATTTCATCTCATCTTGCATTGCATTGTGTTTCTTTCTAACATTTCAGGTGGTAAGTAAACTTGAGAAGTGAATTTGCCTTCACTTCTCATACCTTTTCTTTTCATCTCCCTTGCATCCATTGCTGCATTTTTACTTGTGCTTGAGTTTGAACTTGTTCATCCTTCTTCCTCCCACTTTCTTTCTTCAAGTGACTTGACTTCTTGAATGAAGCAAGTCACTTTGCCTCTCTTGATCTTATTCATCTGCTTCCTGGTGGCTCCTGTGAAGATTGTTCTTGAAAACCTCACAAACCATAGGAACAACCAAGCATGTCAATGAATTAGGGTTTTGATTAGTCTCCCCCATAGTTTTTTACCTTTGTGTCTCCCTTTGAGTCTTCTCTTCTCATCTCATAATCAGAGACTAAACCCTAAAGGTTTTAAAACTTTGTGATTAGGGTTATGCCTGTATCCTTCTTTTAGGATGGAGTGTATAACTTTAATCCTAAGTATTAAACCCTTAAGGTGTTTAAATCTCTTAATCAATCCATCTAATAATCATCAAGACATCACACTTGTAACTTGGGCCTTGCATTAGGGTTCTAATTCTTCCTTAAGTGGTTAAGAAGGACTAACCCTAGTGTTAATGGACAAGTCCCCCTCAAGTTGTCTTACAAACAATAAAATCCATTTCATCATCATACCATTAAATAAAATCCACTTAATCAAAGGTTTGTTTTGTCATGAGTTTAATCCCTAATCATGGATTAAGTTGAGGAGCTTTCCTCAGCTTAAATATTCTCATCTATTATCCTTCTTTTAGGATGGTGTAATGAGTCTGTTAGATCCCTGATTATGGCTTAACCTCATTACTCAACACTAAACAAAAACACCAAAAACATCTAAATAATCACAAGTAGGTTAATGATCTTAACCCTACATCAAAGGTGATTAAGTGTGAGAATCTGACTTCGCACTTAAGGTAATTTCATTACCCCTAATCAGAGGGAAGATGTGATGAGTTTACTAATCCATTGGTTTAGGTTTAAGCTCATTTTCTTATGACAAACTTTCACAAGCAATAAAAGACTGAAAATACAAAAACAAACAATAATCGTCTCCTCCGGGATTCTTTTCTCATCTCATTCACTCACAAACGAGAGCTTGCTTCTTCCGTCTAATGCAAGACAGTTCGCACCTGAGCCAGACAGGTCATACACTTGAGCATAGACAAGTAAGCAGTTCACAAGTCAATTCACCTTTCAGTCTCTTTGGGTCGAACTACGGTGTTCTGACTTCCTCATTGCACGAGAGGATACGTAGGCATAACTTAACAGTTATCGAACAAAAGTCTCTGTATATTCCCCCTCTTTCCAGCATCATTCTCTTAGCCTCATGATCATGAGCATACTCTTTCCTTACACTGACACTTCATTTATACACTTCACTCTCTTTTACACTGACACCTGTACATCTTTTCCAGCTATTTCGTACACAAATTGCACTGACACTACCCCTTTAAAACACAAATCTTTTAAGCGTGGATCCCGTCGAGTACGGCGGACAATCTGGGTGCTAATACCTTCCCAGGTTGTAACCAACCCCCTTTCTCAGTCTTTCTGGTTCGCAACCGTCTTATCCATCTCTTTCTAGGCCTATGCAGCATTGCCTTTCCTCCGGGATAAAAATGCCTAGCTGGCGACTCTTTTCATCTCCAGTGAGTTCACGGCTGTGTGTTCTCACTGTCCCTTTCGCCGACCGTTCGCGTCTGTACCCCTTTTGACCCAGTTTCATTTGGCGGGAGCGACACATGGGGAAGAAATCACATTGAGATAAGCTGGTGGCACATGAATCTTATCAGCATACACCTGACACTTATGGCACTTTTTCACATACTTGCAACAATCAGATTCCATTGTCAGCCAATAGTAACCTGCTCTCAACATCTTTTTAGCCATTGCATGCCCATTGGCATGAGTGCCGAAAGATCCTTCATGAATTTATTTCATCAACATGTCTGCTTCGTGTCTATCCACGCATCTGAGCAAGACCATGTCAAAATTTCTCTTATAAAGCACATTTCCATTCAAGAAGAAATTGCCTGCCAATCTCCTCAAAGTCCTCTTATCTTTACCGGATGCCCCAAGCGGGTATTCTTGACTCTGGAGAAAACATTTAATATCGTGATACCAAGGCTTGTCATCATGGACCTCTTCAACTGCAAACACATGAGCTGGTCTTTCAAGTCGCATCACACTGATCATGGGAACATCATTCCACTGGTGCACCTTTATCATAGAAGCTATAGTTGCCAAAGCATCCGCCATCTGATTCTCATCACGAGGAACATAATGAAACTCAACTTTAGTGAAGAAAGTTGATATCTTCCTGGCATAATCTCTATAAGGGATCAAGTGAGGTTGATGAGTCACCCACGTACCCTGAATCTGATTAATTACCAAGGCAGAATCTCCATACACATCGAGATGTTTAATCCTCAAATCAATAGCTTCTTCAAGACCCATAATGCAGGCTTCATACTCAGCTTCATTATTGGTACAAGGAAAAGTCAACCTTGCGGCAAAAGGAATATGTGAACCATGGGGAGTGATGATCATTGCCCCAATTCCTCTTCAACGTGCGTTCACAGCACCATTAAAAACTAAACCCCATCGAGATCCAAGCTCCGGCCCTTCCTCAATCAAAGGTTCATCACAATCTTTCGCTTTCAAGAACATCACATTTTGTAAACACCCCAAATTTTCCCTCACCCATTCACACCATGGCTTGTGATCATTTCATATGCATAAACTCAATCATAGCATCTCATATTACATTTTTGATTCACTGCATTGATTCAAAGTCATTTGCACCTAGGGTTTGTGATCTGAACAATCCAAGAGCTTTTTGAGCCACTCCAAAGGTCATCAATCACTTCAAAGGGGTCCATGTATGCTCAAGAATCATATTATATCCTTTCAAAGTCAAGAATGTCAAAGAATCACAAGAACTGAGAATGGTATGGAAGCAGAGTCAGGTTTGACTGCACAGATGACCTAGAATTAGGGTTTTGGTTTCAGAGGCCATAACTCCAAATTTTTTGGTCATTCTTGTTTCTATTGGTCTCTATATGGTATAGGGATCATGCATGTCAATTTTCATGAAGAAATTCCATAGGGAAGTCATCTGATCAAGAGTTGACTTTCTAAGCAAGTCAGTGTAAAATCAGGGCATCTGAGGCCCCCAATGACCCAACCAAAGGGTGTTCTTCATCATTTTGATTGTGTATGATCTTTATTTGATCATAGAAGATGTTGGAAGTTCACAAAATTGAAGAATTTCAAGTCATTTGCAAAGTTGACTTTTTGGGAAAGTTTGACTTTTGATGAAATTGCCATTTTGGGAAACTTTTTCAACCCTTGCTTTTTGATTCAAAAATGCTTCAAATGGAAAAACTTTGGTCATGAAAGTTGTAGAATGGATCATTCCCTTTTCAAAAAGTACAAGAACATGACCTAATTCATTTTGGATCAAAAGTTATGGCTTGTCAAAGTTGGCTAAAATCACAAAATTTGAAGTTTTCTACCAAAGAGACATTTTGCAAAATGGTTTGTTCAAGTGTTCTAAAGGCCTCAAATGTGTACCATTTCTTCACAACATGATCATATGACCTCTAAAATTCAGAATGGGCCAAGGGATCACTCATCTTCATGACTTATGGAGCAAGATTTCTCAAAGGAAACAAAAGTGAGGCAAGTTGCAAAAACTCACTCAAGTATGAATCCACTTGCTTGCTGACTTCACAAACAATCCAAGGGCTTTCCACACATCTTGCTGCGCAGGACACCCCATCTGTCCTTGGCTAGCAAGTAGCCCATGCCTCTCTTACACAACTTTGACATTTTGGCAACTTGAGCCATACCAATCACAAAAGCACACATCAACTCATCTGACCAATCCCATTAGTTTATACAAACAAAAAGCAAGCCAAAGCACATACAACACAAAGCCTGAAAGTATCCAGAACTCAGCACTCTCATTTTCCACCCCATTGGCAAAACCCTTCGAAACACTCAGCACAAGCCTCAAACACACAAACCAACTTCACAAATCAACTCAGCACATTTCCCTGGTCACAAACCACCCCTCACCATAGCCTGAAACTCATTGAAACAAAAACACGATCACCACCTTCCATTGAACAGAACTTCTGCCATCTCTCAAACCACCCATTATAAACTTCAAACAAGCATTGAAAGCTTCTCAGGGGGTCCAGTGGAGTTGATTGAAAGCAAGAAACCATCCAGAAAGTACCAGAAACCAAAGCTTCAGTTCAGGTAGCCATCTCAAACTTTTTTTCCAGAAACTCCATTTTAAGTTCTTAAATGCTTCTATGCACTCCCCTGATCATGGGGATATGATTATTTTTGAAAATGGTTGAGAAACCAGGATGTATGAATGCTCTGAAACTTTTTGCCCTAGGAATGTTTTGCTTCGATTTGGCTGATTGATGAATGAAAAATGATGTTTGTTAGGGGGTTTTGATTCAGTGTTGAATGGGGATGAATTCTGGGCAGTTAGATTTCATTTTTATTGCGTGTAGAGAGAGTTAGAGATTTGGCTTGCCGGAGAAGACGACCGGAACAGTGTTCCGGTCGCCTGAAAGTCATTAGGGTTAATTAATTAGGGTTTAGTCTTAATTGCGTGAATTTGAATTTTGGCCGTCCAGATGCGCGCCAGGTCCACTCCCGCGCGTGTGAGTTTGAATTCTAGCCATTGATCTTGCTGACTTTCTCATTTTCAGTTTTATTTCATTTTATTTTTCATTTAATTGCATTTGTTTTCTCCATTTTATTAAAAATAGTAAAACATTTATAAAAATTCTGAAATTTTTTGTCAAAGTTTCAATTAATTTTCAGAAACCAAAAACATTTTTATTTTTATTTTTTGCATTTAAAAATATTTTTTAAATCATTTAAAAGTTTATTTTTAATTAATTAATGGGAATTAATTAATTAAAAATACTTTTAGGTATTTAAAAATCACCAAAAAATTCATGAAACCTTTAAAATCATTTAGAAACATTGTCCAACCCTCAAACCAAATTTCTTTTTTGATCTTGATGTCTTTTGACAATTTTTCATAGAATTAATTTCATTTCAAGGCATTATTTTGATCCAATCTTTGAAAATTCATTTCTGCCTAGTCTTTAAGAGTTGGACTTTGATTCTTTTTGCATTGTGTCTTGCATATCATGTAGTTCATAGGATTAAATTGGCATGATTTGATTTTGCATTTTCATTTTGTTTGACATTTTTCTTGACAAGGTACCTTAAAACCCTAGCATTCTTAAGAAATTCATAACCCTCATTAGGTTAAAAGTTAGAACCCCTCCTTTGGGCAGTGAGTTTGTATAGGTTTAGGGTTCCCTTGGATGCATTTTCAATTTTTTATCTTGATGTTTGCTTCTGGTTTTGGTTTTTGTTTGGTGCATTGATCATAAACCCTAATTTGGGCTTCCTTTTGCATTCATCTTCCAATTGCTTGCATACCATGACTTGCCATGACATTTTATGCATCCATTTGATTCATTAGACATCTTAAGACATATTAGAATCATGTTTGATCATTGCATCTTTCATTTGCCATGTTGTATGTCATTTTCATCTCATAACTTTTCATGTATGATCATGGTTTTAAGCATGCTTCTCTTGCATCCATATGTTCATATGATCATCCTCATGCCTTGATTCATGTTTGCATCATCTCATAGCATCATTAAGCATCATACTTATGCTTCTGGTTTTGATTTTCATCATGCCATTTCATCTCATTTTGCATTGCATTGCATTTCTTTCACTAACTTTTCAGGTGGTAAGTCACTTTGAGAAGTGAATTTGCCTTCACTTCTCACAATTTCTTTTCATCCCTCTTATGCATCATTGCTGCATTTTTTGTCTTGTGTTTGAGATTGAGCTTGCTCATTCTTTCTTCATCTTACTTTCTTCCTTCAAGTGACTTGTCTTCTCAAGTGAAGCAAGTTACTTTGCTTCTCTTGGCTCCTTTCATCTGCTTCCTTCCTGGTGGTTCCTCTGAAGACTTTCTTGCAAACCTCATAAACCCTAGGAACAACCAAGCATGACAATAATTAGGTCTTAATTAGTCCCCCACTTAGATTTTACCTTTGTGTCATCTTTGAGTCTTCTCTTCTCATCTCATAATCAAGGACTAAACCCTAAAGGCTTTAAGGCTTTGTGGTTAAGCTTATGCCTGCATCCTTCTATTAGGATGGAGTGTGTAACTTTAATCCTAAGTGTTAAACCCTTAATGTGTTTAAATCCTTTAATCAATCCACCTAATAATCATCAAGACATCAAGCTTGTAACTTGGGCCTTGCATTAGGGTTCTAATTCTTCCTTAATTGGTTAAGAAGGACTAACCCTAATGTTAATGGACAAGTCCCCCTTAAGTTGTCTTACAAACCCTAAAACTCACTTCATCATCTTATCATTAACTAAAATCCACTTAATAAAGGCTTTGTTTTGTCATGAAGTTAATCCCTAATCATGGATTAAGTTGAGGAGCTTTCCTCAGCTTAAACATTCTCATCTATTATCCTTCTATTAGGATGGTGTAATGAGTCTGTTTAATCCCTGATTATGGCTTAATCTCATTACTTAACACTAAACAAAAACACCAAAAACATCTAAATAATCACAAGTAGGTTAATGATCTTAATCCTGCACCCTGGTGATTAAGTGTGAGAAGCTGACTTCACACTTAAGGTATTCTCATTACCCCTAATCAGAGGGAAGATGTGATGAGTTTACTAATCCATTGGTTTAGGCTTAAGCTCATTAACCTATGACACACTTTCAAAAGCAATAAAAGACTGAAAATACAAAAAAAAAAAAAACAATAATCGTCTCCTCCGGGATTCTCTTCTCATCATCTTCATTCACAAACGAGAACTTGCTTCTTCCGTCTAATGCAAGACAGTTTGCACCTGAGCCAGACAGGTCATACACTTGAGGATAGACAAGTAAGCAGTTCACAAGTCATTTTATCTTTCATTCTCTTTGGGTCGAACTACGGTGTTCTGACTTCCTCATTGCACGAGAGGATACGTAGGCATAACTTAACAGTTATCGAACAAAAGTCTTTGTATATTCCCCCTTTTTCCAGCATTATTCTTTCAACCTCATAGTCATGAGCATTTCATCTTTGTTCTTACACTGACACTTCACTTATCACACATCACTTTCTTTTACACTGACACCTGTACATCCTTTTCCAGCTCTTTTATACACAGATTGCACTGACACTACCCCTTTAAAACACAAATATTTTAAGCGTGGATCCCGTCGAGTACGACGGACAATCTGGGTGCTAATACCTTCCCAGGTTGTAACCAACCCCCTTTCTCAGTCTCTCTGGTTCGCAACCGTCTTATCCATATCTTTTCTTAGGTTTATGCAGCATTACCTTTCCTTCGGGATAAAAATGCCTAGCTGGCGACTCTATTCATTTCCTGTGAGTTCACTCCTGTGTGTTCTCATTTCATCCTTTCGCCGACCGTTCGCGTCTGTACCTCATTTGAGATCCTGTCTCATTTGGTGGGAGCGACAGCTTGGCGACTCTGCTGGGGACCCTTATACTGTAACCAGGGCTTCTGGTTCTTTTTGTGGGTTCCTCCTAGCGCTTGTTTGATTTGTGTTTACTGGGGTGTTTTGTGATATTTGTGTCTATATAGTTGCTTTTATTTATTGCTTTATGTACAGTTATTTATTGCTTTCTTTTATAGCTTTATATACATCATACTGTCATACTGTTATCTGGCTGGATCTGTTTTCTGTCTTGGTGGGTGGGGTTCATTGAGAGTTTAAGGTCCTATACCTGGGACCTGAGTGACACCTAGGCTAGAGTGGTTCATGTTCTTTCCCATTCCATTTCGGTCTAGTGCGGCAATATGAAACACGGTTCAGATATGGGTTTCTTCTTGAGAACTTTGTGCTACAGATTTCCTGTAGTGCTAAGGCTATCTGGGAAGCCTGCTAAGTCTGGATGACCTTTTTTTATGACCTTCAGAAACTGAGGAGAATTAGAGGAGGATCTTTTATGGTTATTGTAAACACTGTACCTCCGGGTTAGAAGTGTTTACACTTCTCATAACTGATCCAAGTCTGAGGATCCTTGTTTTAGAACACCACCTGTGAGGGGGTTGGGCTGTTTACAGGTTTGCAGGTACCCTTGACCTCAGCATACCCTGTTACTTTGTTTTGATTAAGAGTACTCCATTTTGGAACAGTTCTTGTGATTTTTAACCCTGGACATGTGACTCTTTATTTGAGTCCCCCACCTTGGTTACTGGACTTATGAACCTCCATCTGGATTTCTTGAACATACATGGACTTATACCAAGGCAGTAATCAGATCCAGCTTGATCGCAAACCCTTGCATATCATTTGCATACATCATCATTGCATCATTTAACATTTGCTTATTTGTTTTTCAGGGTATCCATATTATATTTTGGCTTGGTTTTGACCCCTTCATCTGCATAGACCTATCTTCACCAGTATCTGCTTCAGCTATCCTCATCAGCTACCTGCTTCAGTCACCTGCATCACCAGTCTCAGCCTGTCAGTGGCCCATCTTCTAGTATCAGTCATCATCATCAGCATCTGTTTCAGCTTTTCTTCAGCAACATGGCACCCAAGAAGAGCAACATCTCTTACCATTTCTTTGAGCTTGAGCTGGCTGGCATCAGGAAGGTCCAGGCCTTGATCACTCCAGACCATATACCACTATTCAGAGAACATTATGGAGGCATCCTTGATGTGGTTATGGATTTGGACCCTTCCCAGAGGAGCTTGATTCATACTTGCCTTCAGTTCTATGATCCCCCTCTGAGGTGCTTCACCTTCCAGGATTTTCAGTTGGGACCCTTGTTGGAAGAGTATTCATCACTGATTGGTGTACCTATCAGGGGTGGAGTCCCCTTCAACCCTGAGATGGCCTTTCCTAGCAATGAAGAGGTGGCAAGGGCATTGTATCTGGAACCAGTTCTGATTGAGCAGAACATGTCAGCAAAGGCTGGAATCTCTGGTCTACACTTGGATTTCCTGACTTCCCAAGCTATCCTGAAGGCCTCCCTGGGAGAATGGAAGACAGTCTGTGCATTATTAGCCCTTAGCATATACGGGGTTATATTATTTGCAGATGAGCCTAAGTTTATTAGCAAGAATGCAATCCATCTTTTCATTCTGAGGAACCCAGTGCCCACCTTACTGGGAGATTTCTACTACTCTGTCCATCAAAGGAATGAAAAGCAAAGAGGAAGATTGGTGAGATGCTGTGCTCCCCTGTTCCATACCTGGCTGCTCAAACACTTGCCCAAGACTGATGCATTCTTGAATCCTCACCAGCAAAAGAATTGGGCTAGAAGACTCATTGCTTTAACCTCAGCTGACATCAGGTGGTGCACTCAGAGCACCAAGGGCAGGGACATCATTACTAGTTGTGGGCAGTTCCCTAATGTACCTCTGATAGGAGTGAAGGGTTGCATTAACTACAACCCTCTGCTATTCAAAAGACAATTGGGCTATGCATTGGTCCACCCTCCTAGAGTACAAGATCTAGCTGAGACCCTTTATTGTGAGATCAAGCCTAATTTGGCTATTGTCAGGCAAGCATCCTGGGCTTGGGACAATGTCCAGACCAAAGGGATGGCTATTCTTGGGAGATGCAACAATGTGGCTTCTACTCAGTACTATGAGTGGTCTCATGCCAGGGCTCAAATTTCTGGGATGCCCTTCACCATTGAGGATGTTGTCGCTCCCAAAAGATGAGACTGAGCTCAAATGAGGTACAGACGCGAACGGTCGGCGAGAGGGACAATGAGAACACACAGCCGTGAACTCACTGGAGATGAAAAGAGTCGCCAGCTAGGCATTTTTATCCCGGAGGAAAGGCAATGCTGCATAGGTCTGGAAAGATATGGATAAGACGGTTGTGAACCAGAGAGACTGAGAAAGGGGGTTGGTTACAACCTAGGAAGGTATTAGCACCCAGATTGTCCGTCGTACTCGACGGGATCCACGCTTAAAAGGTTTGTGTTTTAAAGGGGTAGTGTCAGTGCAATTTGTGTATATAATAGCTGGAAAAGATGTACAGGTGTCAGTGCAAAAGAGAGTGAAGTGTATAAATGAAGTGTCAGTGTAAGAAGTGAATGGAATGCTCAAGATCATGAGGCTTAAAGAATAAAGCTAGAAAGAGGGGGAATGTACAGAGACTTTTGTTCGATAACTGTTAAGTTATGCCTACGTATCCTCTCGTGCAATGAGGAAGTCAGAACACCGTAGTTCGACCCAAAGAGACTGATAGGTGAATTGACTTGTGAACTGCTTGCTTGCCTATGCTCAAGTGTATGACCTGTCTGGCTCAGGTGCAAACTGTCTTGCATTAGACGGAAGAAGCAAGTTCTCGTTTATGAGTGAAGATGATGAGAAAAGAATCCCGAAGGAGACGATTATTGTTTGTTTTTGTGTTTTCAATCTTTTATTGATTTTTTTGAGTTTGTCATAAGTTAACGAGCTTAAGCCTAAACCAATGGATTTAGTAAACTCATCACATCCTCCCTCTGATTAGGGGTAATGAAAATACCTTAAGTGTGAAGTCAGATTCTCACACTTAATCACCTTTGGTGTAGGATCAAGATCATTAACCTACTTGTTGATTATTTAGATGTTTTTGTTGTTTTTGTTTAGTGTTAAGTAATGAGGTTAAGCCATAATCAAGGATTAAACAGACTCATTACACCATCCTAATAGAAGGATAATAGATGAGAATGTTTAAGCTGAGGAAAGCTCCTCAACTTAATCCATGATTAGGGATTAAGCTCATGACAAACAAGCCTTTATTAGATGGATTTTATTTAATGATATGATGATGAAGTGATTTTTATGATTTGTAAGACAACTTGAGGGGGACTTGTCCATTAACACTAGGGTTAGTCCTTCTTAACCAATTAAGGAAGAATTAGAACCCTAATGCAAGGCCCAAGTTACAAGTATGATGTCTTGATAATTATTAAGTGAATTGATTAAGAGATTTAAACACATTAAGGGTTTAACACTTAGGATTAAAGTTATACACTCCATCCTAAGAGAAGGATGCAGACATAAGCTTAATCACAAAGCCTTAAAGCCTTTAGGGTTTAGTCCCTGATTATGAGATGAGGAGAGATGACTCAAAAGAGACACAAAGGTAAAACTAAGAGGGGAGACTAATCAGAACCCTAATCATTGTCATGCTTGGTTGTCCCTAAGGTTTGTGAGGTTTACAAGAACAATCTTCAATGGAACCACCAGGAAGCAGATGAAAGGATCAAGAGAAGCAAAGCAACTTGCTTCATTCAAGAAGTCAAGTCACTTGAAGAAAGAAAGTGGGGAAAAGAAGAATGAGCAAGCTCAATCTCAAACACAAACATAAATGCAGCAAGGATGCATAAAAAGAGATGAAGAGAAGTTATGAGAAGTGAAGGCAAATTCACTTCTCAAAGTCACTTACCACCTGAAAGATTAGAAAAGAAATGCAATGCAATGCAGAATGGGATGAGATGACATGATGAGAAACAAAACCAGAAGCAATTACATGATGCTAATGATGCTATGAGATGCTACAAACATGAGGCAGCACATGGAAATGATCATACAAGCTTATGAATGCAGATGAAACATGTTAAGAAGCATGGACATACATGAAAAGTTATGAAGTGCACATGGCATACAACATGGCAAATACATGGTGCAATGATCAAACATGCTTTCAATATGTCTCATGATGTCAAATGAATCAAATGGAAACATGGAATGTCATGGCAAGTCATGTTATGCAAGGGAATGCAAGATGTATGCAAATGGAAGCTCAAATTAGGGTTTATGAACAAAGCAACAAACAAAAACCAAAATCAGAAGCAAACACTAAGATAAAAAATTGAAAATGCCACTCAAAGAACCCCTAATCCTATACTAACTCACTGCCCAAAGGGGAAGTCTCAACCCCTAACCAAGTTCAAGATATGATTTTTACAAGTTTGCTAGGGTTTTAGGGTTCCTAAACAAGAAAATTACCAAACAAATTGAAAATGGAAGATCAAAACATGGCCATTTAATCTCACAAACTACATGCTAAACACAATGCAATGCAAGAAGAATCAATGTCCAACTCCTCATGAATATGCAGAAATGATTTTTTTGAACTATGGATCAAATTAATGCACAAAAATGATATTAATTCAATGAAAAATTCTCAAAATGCACCAAGATCAAAAAAGAAATTTGGTTTGAAGGTTGGACAATGTTTCTAAATGTCTTAGAACATTTCAAGAATTTTTTTGGTGATTTTTAAATACCTAAAAACATTTTTAATAAATTAATTTTCATTAATCAATTAAAAATAATCCTTTAAATATTTAAAAATACTTTTTTAATGCTAAAAATGAAAATAAAAATATTTTTGTGTCATAAAAATTAATGAAAGTCTTGAGAAAAAGTTTCATAATTTTAAGACAATTTTTACTATTTTTAATAAATTATGCAAAACAAAATGAGAAAAATGTGAAAATAAAATGAAAATAAATGAATTAATGAGAAGTCAGCTGATCCAAGGGCCTGAATTCAAAGTCACACGCGCGGGAGTTGACTAGGCGCGCATCTGGACGGCCTACATTCAAACTCAGCTAATCAATGCTTATGCCCTAATTACGCCGTTAAACACTTTCAGATGACCGGAACAGTGTTCCGGTCATCTTCTCCGTTCACCCCAAACCTCAAACTCCTCTAAAACGCATCTAAAACAAAATCTAAAAACACAGAAATGATCCCCACTCACTCACGAATCAAAACCCCCAATCAAAACATATTTATTTTTCCAGGAATGGCTGAATCGAAGCAAACAAGAACTAGGGCAAAAAAGTTTCAGAGACTAATTAAACTCTCATCTCTCCACCATTTTCAAAACTAAAGATACCAGAGCAATCAGTGAAGCATATAGAACAACTTAGGAACTTAAAAAATGATTTCTGGAAAAAATGTTCTTGAGCTACCTGAGTTTCGAAGCTTTCACTCTGGTAACTTTCAGACCTCCTCTCCTTGTGAAATCCACTCCTTATGACCCCTTGATGATGCTTGAATGCTTGGAAGAAATTTATGCAGGCTAGTTGAAGAGTTTGAACAGCTTCTGCTCAAGCTCAGTTGAAAATGGTGATGGTGATTCAGGCTGTTTCAGGCATGGGTGAATGGTTCTTTGTGGTCAGGGTGATGTTTTGAGAAGGTTTGTGGAGCTTGTTTGGGTGTTTGTGAGCTGTGGGAGATGTTTCGAAGGAAACTGCAGATTGGGGTGAAAATGGAGAAACAATGTTCTTGCTGGTTTCAGGCTTGGTTCTTTGTTGGTTTTGGCTCAATGGAACATGGTGAAATGATTGGTGAAGTTGGTTTGAATGTTTGTGGTTTGTGCAAAGAGTTTCGAAGAGAAAATGCAAATGGGGTGTGTTTTGTGTATGTGATGTTGTGGTGTGTTTCAGCTTGGCCTCTTGATATGTTTTGCTTGCAAATGGATAGTATAAAATAATCCTATAGGTCAGATGATTTGACCTGGCCTTTATTGATTGGTAAGTTCACTTTTGCCAAAAGTCCACTCTTTGTGTAAGGAAAGCATGGGCTTGGTTCTAGGCTAGTACAAAGCATGGGGCTGCGCAGCAAGGGTGAGGGGAAGGGCTAGCAAGGTTCAGCATTCAAGACATCAAGTTGGTGAGGTGTTATCATGAGTTTTGCAAGTTGTTTCAACTTTGGTTCACATGTGATTTCCTTGTCCAACAAGCCATAAACCATGAGAAACTTGGTTCAAATCTGATTTTTAAGAGTTGCATGATGCTTGTGTAATGGTTTGATGACAATTAGAAGTTACAATTTGCCTTGGTTCATGATTTTGCAAATTTTCCTTTTAGTGCATAACTTGAAAATTAGTGATTTTTGCCAACTTTGTCACACCATAACTTTTGATCCAAAAATGAATTAGGTCATGTTCTTGTACTTTTTGAAAAGGGAAAAATGTATCCTACAACTTTCATGACCAAAGTTTTTCCATTTGAAGCTTTTTTGGATCAAAAATCAAGGCTTGAAAAATGACCTAAAATGACATATTCTTTAAAAGTCAACTATGCCCAAAAAAAGTCAACTTTGCAAAAACTTCAAATTCTTGATTTTTGTGAACTTCAACCTTCTTCCATGATCAAATAAAGATCATATACACTCAAAATGATGAAGATCACCCCTTGGTTGGGTCATTGGGGGCCTCAGATGCCCTGATTTTGCACTGACTTGTCTGAAAAGTCAACTCTTGATCAGATGACTTCCCCATGGAATTTCTTCATGAAAATTGATATGCATACTCCCTATACCATATAGAGACCAATGGAAACAAGAATGACCAAAAAATTTGGAGTTATGGCCTCTGAAACCAAAACCCTAATTTTAGGTCAACTGTGCAGTCAAACTTGGCTCTGCATCCATACCAATCCCAGTTCTTGTGATTCTTTGGCACTTTTGACTTTTAGGGGATGTAATATGATGCTTGAACACTCAGGGATCCCTTTGAAGTGATTGATGTCCTTTGGGAGTGGCTCAAGAGGCTCTTGGATTGCTCAGATCACAAACCTTAGATGCAGATGACTTAGAAATTATGCAGTGAATTAAAAATGAGATATGAGATGATATGATCACAAGCCATGGTGTGAATGGGTGAGGGCAAATTTGGGATGTTTACAGCTGCCCCTATTCAAACATGAGTTAGCTGTGCAGGATGTAAGCATCGGCTTAACAGGCAAACAAGATAACTTGTGGTTGAATACCAAAGACAGTCCAAAATTTGCACTCACAGAATGAAGAAGAAAAGGGATATAGATTGTAAAAGAAAATAAAGTATATTGTAAAGTGTGGGCGACGGAGGACGACCGTCGAGCAGAGGACGACTGCTGGGTAAATAGCGATGACGGGGACGGCCGACATGCTGGGGATAAAAGGTAAAGCCAAGACGGGGACGGCCGACTAGCTGGGAAGAATAAAATCATGATGGGGACGGCCATCAAGATAAAGTTGTAAGATTCTCTGGGAATTGGTGAAACATGACGGGGACGGCCATCAAGTTCATAAAGTAAAGTAAACAACGATGGGGACGGCCATCGGGCTTAAAAGAGAAAAGGGACCACGACGGGGACGGCCATCGGGTTAAAGAATAAATGAAATAAACAGATGATGAGGTACGGTCATCAAAGGTGAAGGACGATCACCTAGCAGGGGACGGCTGCTCTGTTGGGGAATAAAAGAAATATGATGGGGACGGCCATCAAAGGTGGAGGACGACCACCTGGCAGGGTACGGCTGCCGAAAATATCAACGATGGGGACGGCCATCGGATAAAAGGTCAACGATGGGGACGACCATCGGACGAGCATGATGGAGGACGACCATCAAGAGGTGGAGGACGACCACCTAGCAGGGTACGGCTGCTCTCAGGTTTTATCATGACATAAAACGAATGCCAGATAACCAAAATCAACAATGGGGACGGCCATTGGATAAATGATGAAGGACGATCATCAAAAGGGTGGAGGACGACCACCTAGCAGGGGACGGCTGCTAAAAATCAACGATGGGGGACGGCCATCGGATGAGCATGATGGAGGACGACTATCAAGAGGTGGAGGACGACCACCTAGCAGGGTACGGCTGCTCTCAGAGTTTATCATGACACAGGACGAGTGTCAGATAAACAAAAAAAATTGCTTTGTTGGCGATCTACTGGGGATATAGTAAACACGGACGAGCGTTTACAACCAAGAATAGAAAGCATAAGTGTTTAGATGTTGTGTATAGATTAAAGATGCGGACGAGCATCCTTAAGACTACGATACGGACGAGTATCGGGTAGAAACAAACTGACACGTGTTCAGAGATGATGATACGGACGAGTATCAACGGGTTAACAAAGAACACGGACGAGTGTTGAATCTGAGGGGACTCCTGGGGAATAGTAGACACAGACAAATGTCTAAATTCAAGAAGACATAAGTGTTTGACACGTGTATGGATTAAAGATGCGGACGAGCATCCTTATGACTATGATACGGACGAGTATCAAGTAGAAACAAACGCTTGACGCATGCTCTGAGATGATGGTACGGACGAGTACCAACGGGTTAACAAAGAACACGGACTAGTGTTGAATCTGTGGGGATATAAATGGCATATACGAGATACGGACGAGTATCTGTATAAGTGTAACATGAGTAGTGGGTATGAGTTTTGTATGGATGAGTGTTTATCTGCTGGGGAGGGTGACACGGACGAGTGTCAAAAGGAGAAAAGTATGATATCAACAAGTATATGGGCTGTAAAGGTGTAAGCGACTGCGCTGGGGATATGACACGGACGGGTGTCAAGGAATTGTATATACAAGTATAGGTGAGTGCAAAGAGGATGTTCTTTGGCTTTCTGTTGAGGATATGACACGGACGGGTGTCAGGAAGTACCTGTAATACGGGTGATTTTGTTTGTAAAGAGTGTTCAGGCGACTTTTCTGGGGATAGATGACACGGACGGGTGTCAACTGGTGTTTGTGAATTGTGAGGCAACTGCTTTTGCTGGGACTCTGGTGGGGACAGTTTCTGTGTATTGATGAATGGTTATTATTCACAAGATCCGATTCACAACATGGCTTATGATTATGCTATGTGTTTGATTTTTGCCGTAATGCTCCGTATTAGACGGAATGCTACGCTTTGTGGGTGAATATGATGCAAATGTCATGATTATGCAAAGATACCAAACTGGGATTCGGATCCCGTTGCGAAGATCACTGGTCGATCTATTTGAAGTGGACATCCCAGCTGGGGATGAGATCATTGGCAGATCTGATGATATGTATCTGCTTGGGGATATAGGTCACTGATAGACCCATCCTGGTAATGAGGGACCCAGCTGGGGTTTGTAGAAGCCTTCTGTACTCTGTTGTGACTCCTTCATGCGTTGCTCTTCTGGATAGAGGCTGGAGATCTGTGGGGAGATGATTCCCTGGCTTCTGTATTCGACTGAGGATGAAATGGCAACTCGGCTGGGGAGAAAGAGAAATCACTGAAAGATCTCCCTAGAAATTCCGTTGAGGATGATTCTTGACTCAGCCGGGGATATGGGCGCCTTCTGGCATTGCCCTGGCAACTCTGATGGAGAGAAGTAATAATTGGCAGCTCAGCTGGGGGGAGTCATGAGAGGCAACTCAGCTGGGGAAGGGGCACGTCGGGTGCTAAAATTGAGTGTTGATTTGCCGGCTTGCTAGGATGAAGCCTACATGCCCCACGCTGCGCTTTGGATACCTGCAATCCTGCAAAGGTAGAGAAACGCACAAGTAATCCCGAGGTATCCTTTACTGGATTCCGTCATAGGAGTTTAGACACCTCTGAGAGTAAGTATATTTCCTGCAAGCATGTGTTTTTATTTTTGAAGATAAACATCTGTACTTATGCAATCAGTTTTTTAGAGACATCAGACATTTTTGCAAATAAAATGTACAAGACGAGACATTACTAAAAAATCTGATTTTACTAATTCATGTGCCCTGAATTGGCGGGATACAGTCAAAGGAACATATCCCCTGAAATGAGGAGATTGTTACAAATTGAGAAACAAAATGCTGGCAATGTTGATGACGCTTTAAGGAGCTTCCTCTTCTGCTATGACTCGTATGACTTTTGACGTTCTTCTCGTCTTGCTTTCTGAAGAAGGCTGATTCTGATTGAAGCTTGATCCTTTCGAAGCTTAACAGGTTGTAGGCGATACAGACGAATTCAGAATGCAGTTGTTCGCTTATTCCCTTATTTTGCATGGATCGCCCTTTCGGGTTTTCAATCCATCGGGATACCCATTTTTGCCTGAGTTGTCCAATGCGGCTTTTCAACTCAGCGGGTGTACACATTTTTTATTTATTTTCCCTTATTTTTGCCCGAGTCTTTTATTCTGTTTTTGACTCGTCGGGATGCCCTATTTTTGCCTGGACTTACATTCTGTTTTTATGTCCAGCGGGTCGTTTTAGGCGAAGTATTTTTAACTGCATCTGAATTCACAGGGGACGGGAAGTCTTCACCATCCATGGTGCTGAGCATCAGTGCTCCACCGGAAAAAACTTTCTTTACCACAAATGGTCCTTCATAATTTGGAGTCCATTTGCCCCTGTGGTCTGTATGAGGAGGGAGGATTCTTTTTAGCACAAGATCTCCTACTTGGTACTCTCGGTGCCTGACTTTCTGATCGAAGGCTTTCTTCATTCTTTTCTGATACAGCTGCCCATGACAGATTGCAGCCAATCTTTTCTCTTCAATCAGACTCAGTTGCTCGTATCGGGACCTAACCCACTCTGCTTCGTTCAGTTTAACATCCATCAATACTCGTAGGGAGGGTAATTCAACTTCAACCGGTAGGACTGCCTCCATACCATAGACAAGTTGATATGGTGTTGCCCCAGTGGATGTTCTGATTGACGTGCGGTACCCATGCAAGGCAAATGGTAGCATTTCATGCCAGTCTTTGTAGGTGACTACCATCTTCTGCACAATCTTCTTGATATTTTTATTCGCTGCCTCAACAGCGCCATTCATCTTTGGCCTGTAAGGAGAAGAATTGTGGTGTTGGATCTTGAAGTCCCGGCATAACTCAGCCATCATTTTGTTGTTCAAGTTGGAACCATTATCAGTAATGATTCGCTCGGGAACTCCATATCGACAGATGATATCTCTCTTCAGAAATCTGGCTACCACTTGTCTTGTAACATTGGCATAGGAAGCTGCTTCGACCCACTTGGTGAAATAATCAATGGCAACCAGGATGAATCTGTGGCCGTTTGAAGCAGTCGGTTCAATCTTTCCGATCATATCAATGCCCCACATGGCAAAGGGCCATGGTGAAGACATTATGTTCAAAGGATTGGGAGGCACATGCACCCTATCTGCATAAATCTGGCATTTATGGCATTTTCTGGCATAGGCACAACAGTCTGCATCCATTGTGATCCAGTAATAACCTGATCTTAACAGTTTTTTAGCCATGGCATGCCCTCCAGCATGGGTACCAAAAGATCCTTCGTGCACTTCATGCATCAACAAGTCTGCTTCTGTCTTATCAACGCATCTGAGGAGTACCATATCAGAGTTCCTTTTATAGAGGGAACCATCGGTGTTCAAGAAGAAACTACCAGCAAGCCTTCTCAAAGTCTTCTTATCATTGGAAGATGCCCCAGATGGGTATGTTTGATCCTCCAAGAAGCATTTAATGTCATGGAACCAAGGCTTATCATTTTTAACAACATCTGCTGCAAATACATATGCTGGCCTGTCAAGTCTGGACACTGAGATCTGAGGTACAAAGTTGGCAGCCTGAACTTTGATCATGGACGAAATGGTAGCCAGGGCATCTGCAAACTGATTCTCATCCCGAGGGATATACTCAAGCTTGACTGTCGTAAAGAAAGTCAATAACCTCCTTGTATAATCCCTGTAAGGTATCAGATGATCCTGGTGGGTGTACCATTTTCCGTTGGTTTGATTAACTACCAGAGCTGAATCTCCGAATACAGTCAATGTTTTGATCCTGAGGTCAATGGCTTCCTCAAGACCCATAATGCAAGCTTCGTATTCAGCTTCGTTGTTAGTGCAGTTGAAAGTGAGTTTTGCCGAGAAAGGCATGTGAACTCCTTTAGGTGTAATGAGTACTGCACCAACACCACGACCATTCATATTAACAGCCCCATCAAACATCATAGTCCATTCTTCTTCCGGGTCAGGCCCTTCAGTGTGAACAGGCTCTTCATGATCTTTTGATTTTATGAACATGATGTCTTCATCAGGGAAGTCAAATCTCATAGGCTGGTAGTCATCAATGGGTTGCTCAGCAAGATATTCAGATAGTACACTGCCCTTGATGGCTTTCTGAGAGGTGTACTGGATGTCGTATTCTGTGAGAATCATTTGCCATCTTGCAACCCGTCCGGTAAGAGCTGGCTTCTCGAAAATGTACTTAACTGGGTCCATCTTCGAGATCAATAAGGTAGTGTGGGTCAACATATACTGTCTTAGTCGGCGAGCAGCCCACGCTAAAGCACAGCAAGTTTTCTCGAGCAGTGAATAACGTTGTTCACAGTCGGTAAACTTTTTGCTTAGGTAGTATATTGCATACTCTTTTCGACCAGACTCGTCATGCTGGCCTAGCACACACCCCATCGACTCTTCTAATACTGTCAAGTACATTATCAGAGGTCTTCCTTCAACTGGAGGCATAAGGATTGGAGGCTCTTGCAAATACTCTTTGATCTTGTCAAAAGCCCTTTGGCAGTCTTCACTCCACCTGACCGTCTGTTCTTTTCTCAACAGCTTGAACAAGGGTTCACAGGTTGCTGTAAGGTGAGATATGAACCGTGAAATGTAGTTCAATCGACCTAAGAACCCTCGAACTTCTTTCTCAGTTTTCGGTGCGGGCATCTCTTGAATAGCTTTGACTTTATCAGGGTCAACTTCAATCCCTTTCTCGCTTACAATAAAACCCAGCAGCTTACCAGATCGCACCCCGAATGTGCATTTGTTGGGGTTCAGCTTCAATTGGTACTTCCTCAGACGCTTGAATAGCTTCAGTAGATTCACCAGGTGATCTTCCTCTGTAAGGGACTTGGCGATCATATCATCCACATAACATTCTATTTCTTTATGGATCATATCGTGGAATAATGTCACCATAGCCCGTTGATATGTTGCACCAGCATTCTTGAGCCCAAATGGCATTACTTTGTAGCAGAACGTGCCCCAGGGTGTGATGAATGTTGTCTTCTCCATGTCTTCAGGTGACATCTTGATCTGATTATATCCTGAAAATCCGTCCATGAAGGAGAATACCGAGAACTGAGCCGTATTATCCACCAATACATCAATGTGGGGTAATGGGAAATCATCTTTCGGGCTAGCTCTGTTCAGATCCCGATAGTCAACACACATTCTTACTTTGCCGTCTTTCTTAGGCACAGGCACTATATTAGCAACCCACGGTGGGTAGCTAGTCACAGCAAGGAACCCGGCGTCCCACTGCTTTTGTACCTCTTCTTTGATCTTCATTGCCATGTCTGGGCGAGTACGGCGCAACTTCTGTTTAACCGGCGGGCATTCCTCTCTCAAAGGCAGCTTATGCATGACAATGTCGGTGTCCAACCCTGGCATATCTTGGTAAGACCAAGCAAACACATCTACATACTCTTGAAGCAGGTCAATCAGTTGTCTCTTCACTGAGTCTTGCAGGCAGGCCCCGATTTTAACCTCTTTCACGTCTTCATCTGTACCAAGATTAATCACTTCAACCTCCTCCTGGTGAGGAGTAATAACCTTTTCCTCTTGTCTTAACAACCTGGCTAGCTCTTCAGGAAGCTCATATTCTTCTTCAACCCCTTCATCAGCTTGATTGATCGGATTGTCAAAGTCATACGAAGTCATAGCCGTGCTGTTGTCGGTGCTGTCTGGAAGGCAATCTCTGCAAGGGTTCAGTTTGTTCATTTTAGTGATTGATTTTAATCTTGTTTAGAAAAATGAAATAAGGTTGTCATTTTGAAAACATCGCCATTTATTTTTTGTACAAAAAGAAAAAAATGGAAAAACAGTGAACGAAAAGGAAAAAGACTCATTTGCAAAAAGATGTCTGATATTTCATTGATTAATCTTGTTTGCACAAAAAGTACAGATGGCCCGATCACAAAATGAGTCTTGTCATCTTGGGCAAGATGCAAGACTTTGATGCATGCTATAAAAGTACAGGAAATAATAATTACTCTGCATGAGTAACTCTTATAATTTCCTGGGAAGACCAGTTTGAGATACTGCTCCCCGGGATCTTTGGACAAATCCAATTCTCCAGATTGCGCTCCTCTTCCAGCTCGTCTTCCAAATTGTTGATAGCATCAGGGGTGAGCATCCCCCCACTGACAAAACCGGGCTTCTCAGCAGCCTTTGCTTGATGTTGTTGAGTTGGTCTGTAACCCAACCCAAATTTGTCTTTCTTCTCCTCCACAGATAAAACCTTGCCCCAGCCTTGGGCAGTTCCTTCCTCAACAACCTTCCGGGCTTGTTGGTAAGATGACATGGAAACTCCAGATACAGCAGATGCTTCATTAACATTCAGGGCCTCAAACCCTTGGCTCATTGTTTCATGGATCTCCCCATCCATCTCAATATACTTATAAGTAGCCAGATGGCTAACAAATATATCCTCCTCCCCACAGATAGTAACAACTTGGCCTTCCCACTCAAATTTTAACTTCTGGTGAAGGGTAGACGTTACTGCGCCAGCGGCATGAATCCATGGTCTACCCAACAAACAGCTGTAGGCAGGCTGAATGTCCATCACATAGAAGATCGTTTTGAAGGTTTGTGGGCCAATTGTCACAGGCAGCTCAATTTCTCCCAGCACCGATCTCTTAGAACCATCAAAGGCTCTTACTACCAGGTTGCTGGGACGCAATGCTAATCCTTCATGCTCTAGCTTCACCAGGGCCTTTTTGGGTAAGACATTAAGGGATGACCCTGTGTCTACCAGTACATGGGAAAGGACTGCACCTTTACATTCCATGGTGATGTGCAAGGCCTTGTTATGGTTGCGGCCTTCCGTTATCAAGTCGGTATTGGTGAACCCTAGCCCGTTGCTAGCAGTAACATTTCCAACCACGGTTTCCAATTGATTGACAGTGATCTCTTCAGGCACGTAAGCTGCGTGCAAGACTTTGAGTAATGCATTCCGATGGGCTTCGGAGCACATAAGCAGTGATAGGATAGAGATCTTGGATGGCGTCTGGTGAAGCTGATCCACTATTTTGTAATCACTCTTTTTGATGATTCTCATGAACTCATCAACTTCCTGATCGAATGGTGTTTTCAAAACTTCTTTAGCAGCTTGATCTTCCTGCACCGGGATTTTTCCTTTTGCCTTGGCAGCAGCTTCTGCTTCGGCAGTGGGTCTCTGAATTGGTGGAGCAAAGAGACGTCCGCTTCGAGTGAAGCCTCCGCCTCCTCCCACATTGTCTATTTGTGGTGCAGGTGTTGATGTATCAAGAGTGATTCTCTTTCCTTCGCAGTATACGTCAGAGCCGTAGTGCCAAGGGATGGCCCTATTGCTTTCATGAGGTATGGGTCCAGGCACCGTGACAGTGACTGGACTGATGACAGCTGCAGAAGGAACTGTGATAGTTTGTGGATCATAATAAATTGTGACTGGTGCTCTGGTGGGAGCAGCACTTTCTGAGTTGTAGGCAGAGTTGTTTTCGGGATCATAAAATATTGTGACAGTTGAGACGTCTTCAGAGTTTGTTGCTGGTGTTGTAGGAGACATTGTCGGAAGGATGGATGTTGTTGTTGTAGGAGATTCAAATTGGAGTGGTGCTGAAGTTGTAGAAGAAAAATTTGTTGATAGCTGATCAGTTGAGATGATAGATGAAGTACTTGTTGATGAAGCCGAAGAATTGTCAGGAACAATGGTTGCTGCAGTTGTAGGAGATACTGGTACTGTTGCTGATGAGATTGCTGGATTTGTTGGAAATGACGTGGTGATCTGAAGTTGGCCACTCCGAATAAGACCATCTATGCCATTCCTCAGGTTATCGCACCCATTTACTGAAATATTGCAGTAAGCACACCCTAACTCACACCCCGGGATCATTTGACATTCGAGGAGCTGAGCCTTAATTTCTACCAACGGTGTCCGAATCTGACCCACACTGGTTATTAAATAAGACGGCTTGTCTTCTTCAATAGCATTGATTCTGGGACCACCGTGGTGTGGCATAGGATTTTTGTTGACATTGGGTGGTGGTGCGAAATTCAGAGCTTTTGAGTCTACCAGGTCTTGTACCTTCATGTGCAATGCTCTGCACTTTTCTGTACTATGGCCAGGTGCATTCGAATGAAAAGCACATCTGGCGTTGGAGTCGTAATTCCTGGGTAGACTGTTGGGATCTGGAGGTGCCAATGTCCTTAGCTCAACTAGGTTGAGTTTCAGGAGTTGTGGCAGCAATGTAGCATATGGCATGGGGATCGGATCGATCACCCTGTTGGCTTGAGATGGCCTCTGCTGGAATGGCCTTTGCTGATTGTTGTTGGTGTTGCTGTTGTTGTAATTTCTCGGAGGATACTGATTCTGTTGATGGTACTGAGGTGGTTGCTGATAGTTTTGCTGCGGAGGTTGATAAGCTGGTTGTGGATGAGCTGGAGCGGGAATGGTGACTGCTGCCACAGATCTATGCACATATTGGGGCCTTCCCCTGTTGGTGTGGATAGCATTGGTCTCACCAGTTCTTCTTGGGCCCGCAAAAGGCTTTCTTGCATTACTGGATGAGCTTGCACCGTTGTCTGAGATCTTCCCCATTTTCAATAGGCTTTCAATTCTCTCCCCGGCTATGACAACATCTGCAAAGCTGGTAGATGAGAAGGCAGCTAGCCTGTCAATGTAAGTCCCCTGAAGGGTGTTCATGAACATATCAGCCATCTCCCTTTCTGACATAGGTGGCTGGACAGCAGCAGCAAGCTGTCTCCATCTTTGAGCATACTCTCGGAAGCTCTCTCTAGATGACTGTGACATTCCCATTAGGAGGGTCCTGTTGGGTGCCATATCCAGATTATACTGATACTGTCTGATGAAGGCCTCTGCCAGGTCCTTCCAGCATCTAATAGTTGCTCTTGTCAGATGGGAGTACCATTCCCTCGATGCTCCAGTTAAGCTATCCTCGAAATAAAACATCCATAGCTTCTCGTCCATGGTATAGGCCTTCAGCCTTCCCAGAAAAGATTGTAGATGGGTCCGGGGACAGGAAGTCCCATTATACTTCTCAAAGCATGGTGGCTTAAATTTGTGGGGAATCCTGACCCCGTCTACCAAGCCCATATCCATAACATCAAAACCCAAAGAGTTTTGAGACTCTAAGGATCTTAATTTCTCAGCTATCTCATCCAGCCTTCTATCATAAGCTTCTTCCCCGGCTCCCATTACTGTGAACTGGTCTTCTTGGGGGTCTTCTTGCAGCACTCTGCCTGCAGTGGCAGTCCCTTGAACATTTGCAGGGATGTTGACCTCTGGATGAAGGTGGGGTCCAAATACAGGGGGATTAACATGAGGTTGGACCCTCTCATTGTTGCTTGTTCCAGCAGTCCCTACATGGGGTTCTTCTTGATTCTGCCTTTCTACCATGGCTCTCAATCTTTCTTGGCTCTGAGCCATATTGTTCATCACTTCCATAAACTGCGTCATCTGAGTTCTCATTTCCAATCTTTCGTTTGCCATTTGATTTCTGACCTCTGCAAGGTCCTGTTGTACCTGATCCATTTGTATGCCCGGAAAATTGTTACGGGTGGGGTACCTGTGTGGTCGGTTGAGTGGAAACCCTCGTCGTCGAGCAATAATTCCTGAACACCACAACAGAGTTAGCAACAATAAAACAAACACCTGCAAAACAAACAAAGGGTTAGCATGCAATGCAGTATGCTTATTTGTTTTCAAGGTATCCGGCTTGGCATTCAGTTTTGACCCTTCCAGACCCTTTGAAGATGATGCTGTTGATGTTGCTTTCGGAGTAAACTCGGATGGAACAAACTAAACATATATTACAAAAGGCCACTGGTACATAGTTTGTTTACAAATACAAGCCCTCTGAGGGGTCAAAATATATTACAAGAAAATAAAAGTACATGGAATAAAAGCAACAACAAGCAAATGGTCAAACACCAAGACCAAACTCATCCTCCCGAACTTCCTTGAGAAGTGCTTCGGTCACAGGATCAGCCGGACGCTCCGTGAGATTCCTGATGAGGAGATTCCGGGTCGTAACAGCTGCTGTTAGCTTCTTGTGCTGACTTTGGTCCTTTGACCTCTTCACTCCTACTTTGATCTTCAGCTCTGATATCTCCCTCTGGGCTGCTGTCAGGGCTTCTTGCTGCACTTTTGCACTAGCTTCCAGTTGCTCCATCTTGTCTTGAACTCTCTTGTCCTCCAGAGTACGAGCCTCGGTGATCCTGACCCACCGAGCTTGACTCTCCTTCAGATACAAGTCTGTCCTTGCTCTCTGGAACTGGGCTTCCTTGCAAGCATTCTTCAGAATTTGTTCTCCAGCTTTAGACTTGTTGATATAATCCCCAGACTTCTCAATCTTAACCAGATGCTCCACTCTCAACTTCTCTAGCCTCTCAATCTCCATCCTGCCATCATTCCTCTCCCGGAGAGTCTTCTGCAAAGCCTGGGTTAACTTCTCGTTTCTCTCCTTCAAGCTCTCAAACTCCCCCAAACTGATAGTGGCAGGGGGTGGTGCTGAAGATGATTCAGGCATATCTTCTATGGTAAAGGGCATCCCAGAGAATTGAGCCCTGGCACGGGACCATTCATAATATTGTGCTGATGCCACATTGCTGCACTTCCCCAGAATGGTTATTCCCTTGGTTTGAACATTATCCCAGGCCCAGGCTGCCTGCCCAACAGTAGCCAGATTAAGCTTGTTCTCACAATAAAGAGTCTCAACCAAGTCCTGAGCCTTAGGAGAGTGGACCAGTGCATAGCCCAGTTGTCTTCTGAACAGCAGAGGGTTGTAATTGATACTACCCTTAACTCCTATTAGGGGCACATTGGGAAAATGCCCACAGCTGGTGATGATATCCCTGCCTTTGGTGCTTTGGGTGCACCACCTGATATCAGCTGAGGTTAGTGCAGTGAGTCTCTTAGCCCAGTTTTTCTGCTGATGAGGGTTCAAAAATGCATCTGTCCTGGGTAGATGCTTGAGAAGCCAAGTGTGGAACAATGGAGCACAACACCTCACTAATCTTCCCCTCTGCTTTTCATTCCTCTGATTCACTGAGTAGTAGAGATCCCCCAATAAAGTGGGCACCGGGTTCTTCAAGATGAAAAGATGGATTGCATTCTTGCTAATGAATCGAGGCTCATCAGCAAACAACACAATTCCATACATACTCAAGGCCAGTAAAGCACAGACAGCTTTCCACTCTCCTAAAGAAGCTTTCAGGGTAGCTTGAGAGATCAAGAAGTCCAGATGAAAACCAGGGATTCCAGCTTTGGAAGTCATATGCTATTCAATTAGGACAGGTTCCAGATGCAAAGCCCTTGCTACTTCTCCATTACCAGGAAAAACCATCTCAGGGTTAAAAGGGACTCCACCCCTGATAGGTATACCAATTAATGATGAGTATTCTTCCAATAAGGGGCCCAGCTGAAAGTCCTGAAAAGTGAAACATCTCAGTGGGGGATCATAAAACTGAAGGCAAGTGTGGATCAGGCTTCTCTGTGAGGGGTCCAGATCCATAACCATATCAAGTATATCTCCATAGTGTTCCCTGAACAGTGGTATATGGTCTAGAGTGATCAGGGTCTGAATCCTCCTGATGTCTGCTAACTCTGGCTGGAAGAAGTGGTAGGTGATGTTACTCTTTTTAGGTGCCATAATGTTGAGACTGAGTAGAGACAAGTGCTGATGGTGATACTGAAGAATGGGCCACTGGTTGGCTGAAGTAGATAACTGATAGCTGAAGCGAGTGCTGATGAAGATAGGTCAATACTGAAGATGGGGTCAAAACCAAAACCAAATGAAGATGGATACCCTGAAACACAAATAAGCAAATGTCAATATGATGCAATGATTATGTATGCAAATGATATGCAAGGGTTTGTGACTGAGCTGGATCTGATCAAGTGCTCTGACATAAGTCCATGTGTGTAAGAAATCCAGATGGAGGTCTATAAGTCCAGTAACCAAGGTGGGGGACTCAAATAAAGAGTCACATGTCCAGGGTTTAGAATCACAAGAACTGTTCCAAGATGGAGTACTCTTAAACAAACAAAGTAACAGGGTATTCTGAGGTCAAGGTACCTGCAAACCTGTAAACAGCCCAACCCCCTCACAGGTGGTGTTCTAAAACAAGGATCCTCAGACTTGGATCAGTTATGGGAAGTGTAAACACTTCTAACCCGGAGGTACAGTGTTTACAATAACCATAAAAGTTCCTCCTCTAATTCACCTCAGTTTCTGAAGGTCAAAACTAAAGGTCATCCAGACTTAGCAGGCTTCCCAGATAGCCCTAGCATTGCAGGAAATCCGCAACACAGAGTTCTCAAGAAGAAACCCATATCTGAACCGTGTTTCATATTCCCGCACCAGACCGAGATGGAATGGGAAAGAATATGATTCACTCTAGCCTAGGTGTCACTCAGGTCCCAGGTAAAGGACCTTAAACTCTCAATAGAACACCCACCCACCAAAGCAAACAACAGATCCAGCCAGCAGCACAGTATGACAATATGATATAATGCAAAGCTATAAAGAAAGCAGTAAACAACTGTACATAAAGCAAAAATAAATACAAATATACAAACACAAATAAGCACATAACACCCCAGTAAGCACAAATCAATCAAGCGCTAGGAGGAACCCACAAAAAGAACCAGAAGCCCTGGTTACAGCATAAGCGTCCCCAGCGGAGTCGCCAAGCTGTCGCTCCCAAAAGATGAGACTGAGCTCAAATGAGGTACAGACGCGAACGGTCGGCGAGAGGGACAATGAGAACACACAGCCGTGAACTCACTGGAGATGAAAAGAGTCGCCAGCTAGGCATTTTTATCCCGGAGGAAAGGCAATGCTGCATAGGTCTGGAAAGATATGGATAAGACGGTTGCGAACCAGAGAGACTGAGAAAGGGGGTTGGTTACAACCTGGGAAGGTATTAGCACCCAGATTGTCCGTCGTACTCGACGGGATCCACGCTTAAAAGGTTTGTGTTTTAAAGGGGTAGTGTCAGTGCAATTTGTGTATATAATAGCTGGAAAAGATGTACAGGTGTCAGTGCAAAAGAGAGTGAAGTGTATAAATGAAGTGTCAGTGTAAGAAGTGAATGGAATGCTCAAGATCATGAGGCTTAAAGAATAAAGCTAGAAAGAGGGGGAATGTACAGAGACTTTTGTTCGATAACTGTTAAGTTATGCCTACGTATCCTCTCGTGCAATGAGGAAGTCAGAACACCGTAGTTCGACCCAAAGAGACTGATAGGTGAATTGACTTGTGAACTGCTTGCTTGCCTATGCTCAAGTGTATGACCTGTCTGGCTCAGGTGCAAACTGTCTTGCATTAGACGGAAGAAGCAAGTTCTCGTTTATGAGTGAAGATGATGAGAAAAGAATCCCGAAGGAGACGATTATTGTTTGTTTTTGTGTTTTCAATCTTTTATTGATTTTTTTGAGTTTGTCATAAGTTAACGAGCTTAAGCCTAAACCAATGGATTTAGTAAACTCATCACATCCTCCCTCTGATTAGGGGTAATGAAAATACCTTAAGTGTGAAGTCAGATTCTCACACTTAATCACCTTTGGTGTAGGATCAAGATCATTAACCTACTTGTTGATTATTTAGATGTTTTTGTTGTTTTTGTTTAGTGTTAAGTAATGAGGTTAAGCCATAATCAAGGATTAAACAGACTCATTACACCATCCTAATAGAAGGATAATAGATGAGAATGTTTAAGCTGAGGAAAGCTCCTCAACTTAATCCATGATTAGGGATTAAGCTCATGACAAACAAGCCTTTATTAGATGGATTTTATTTAATGATATGATGATGAAGTGATTTTTATGATTTGTAAGACAACTTGAGGGGGACTTGTCCATTAACACTAGGGTTAGTCCTTCTTAACCAATTAAGGAAGAATTAGAACCCTAATGCAAGGCCCAAGTTACAAGTATGATGTCTTGATAATTATTAAGTGAATTGATTAAGAGATTTAAACACATTAAGGGTTTAACACTTAGGATTAAAGTTATACACTCCATCCTAAGAGAAGGATGCAGGCATAAGCTTAATCACAAAGCCTTAAAGCCTTTAGGGTTTAGTCCCTGATTATGAGATGAGGAGAGATGACTCAAAAGAGACACAAAGGTAAAACTAAGAGGGGAGACTAATCAGAACCCTAATCATTGTCATGCTTGGTTGTCCCTAAGGTTTGTGAGGTTTACAAGAACAATCTTCAATGGAACCACCAGGAAGCAGATGAAAGGATCAAGAGAAGCAAAGCAACTTGCTTCATTCAAGAAGTCAAGTCACTTGAAGAAAGAAAGTGGGGAAAAGAAGAATGAGCAAGCTCAATCTCAAACACAAACATAAATGCAGCAAGGATGCATAAAAAGAGATGAAGAGAAGTTATGAGAAGTGAAGGCAAATTCACTTCTCAAAGTCACTTACCACCTGAAAGATTAGAAAAGAAATGCAATGCAATGCAGAATGGGATGAGATGACATGATGAGAAACAAAACCAGAAGCAATTACATGATGCTAATGATGCTATGAGATGCTACAAACATGAGGCAGCACATGGAAATGATCATACAAGCTTATGAATGCAGATGAAACATGTTAAGAAGCATGGACATACATGAAAAGTTATGAAGTGCACATGGCATACAACATGGCAAATACATGGTGCAATGATCAAACATGCTTTCAATATGTCTCATGATGTCAAATGAATCAAATGGAAACATGGAATGTCATGGCAAGTCATGTTATGCAAGGGAATGCAAGATGTATGCAAATGGAAGCTCAAATTAGGGTTTATGAACAAAGCAACAAACAAAAACCAAAATCAGAAGCAAACACTAAGATAAAAATTGAAAATGCCACTCAAAGAACCCCTAATCCTATACTAACTCACTGCCCAAAGGGGAAGTCTCAACCCCTAACCAAGTTCAAGATATGATTTTTACAAGTTTGCTAGGGTTTTAGGGTTCCTAAACAAGAAAATTACCAAACAAATTGAAAATGGAAGATCAAAACATGGCCATTTAATCTCACAAACTACATGCTAAACACAATGCAATGCAAGAAGAATCAATGTCCAACTCCTCATGAATATGCAGAAATGATTTTTTTGAACTATGGATCAAATTAATGCACAAAAATGATTTTAATTCAATGAAAAATTCTCAAAATGCACCAAGATCAAAAAAGAAATTTGGTTTGAAGGTTGGACAATGTTTCTAAATGTCTTAGAACATTTCATGAATTTTTTTTGGTGATTTTTAAATACCTAAAAACATTTTTAATAAATTAATTTTCATTAATCAATTAAAAATAATCCTTTAAATATTTAAAAATACTTTTTTAATGCTAAAAATGAAAATAAAAATATTTTTGTGTCATAAAAATTAATGAAAGTCTTGAGAAAAAGTTTCATAATTTTTAGACAATTTTTACTATTTTTAATAAATTATGCAAAACAAAATGAGAAAAATGTGAAAATAAAATGAAAATAAATGAATTAATGAGAAGTCAGCTGATCCAAGGGCCTGAATTCAAAGTCACACGCGCGGGAGTTGACTAGGCGCGCATCTGGACGGCCTACATTCAAACTCAGCTAATCAATGCTTATGCCCTAATTACGCCGTTAAACACTTTCAGATGACCGGAACAGTGTTCCGGTCATCTTCTCCGTTCACCCCAAACCTCAAACTCCTCTAAAACGCATCTAAAACAAAATCTAAAAACACAGAAATGATCCCCACTCACTCACGAATCAAAACCCCCAATCAAAACATATTTATTTTTCCAGGAATGGCTGAATCGAAGCAAACAAGAACTAGGGCAAAAAAGTTTCAGAGACTAATTAAACTCTCATCTCTCCACCATTTTCAAAACTAAAGATACCAGAGCAATCAGTGAAGCATATAGAACAACTTAGGAACTTAAAAAATGATTTCTGGAAAAAATGTTCTTGAGCTACCTGAGTTTCGAAGCTTTCACTCTGGTAACTTTCAGACCTCCTCTCCTTGTGAAATCCACTCCTTATGACCCCTTGATGATGCTTGAATGCTTGGAAGAAATTTATGCAGGCTAGTTGAAGAGTTTGAACAGCTTCTGCTCAAGCTCAGTTGAAAATGGTGATGGTGATTCAGGCTGTTTCAGGCATGGGTGAATGGTTCTTTGTGGTCAGGGTGATGTTTTGAGAAGGTTTGTGGAGCTTGTTTGGGTGTTTGTGAGCTGTGGGAGATGTTTCGAAGGAAACTGCAGATTGGGGTGAAAATGGAGAAACAATGTTCTTGCTGGTTTCAGGCTTGGTTCTTTGTTGGTTTTGGCTCAATGGAACATGGTGAAATGATTGGTGAAGTTGGTTTGAATGTTTGTGGTTTGTGCAAAGAGTTTCGAAGAGAAAATGCAAATGGGGTGTGTTTTGTGTATGTGATGTTGTGGTGTGTTTCAGCTTGGCCTCTTGATATGTTTTGCTTGCAAATGGATAGTATAAAATAATCCTATAGGTCAGATGATTTGACCTGGCCTTTATTGATTGGTAAGTTCACTTTTGCCAAAAGTCCACTCTTTGTGTAAGGAAAGCATGGGCTTGGTTCTAGGCTAGTACAAAGCATGGGGCTGCGCAGCAAGGGTGAGGGGAAGGGCTAGCAAGGTTCAGCATTCAAGACATCAAGTTGGTGAGGTGTTATCATGAGTTTTGCAAGTTGTTTCAACTTTGGTTCACATGTGATTTCCTTGTCCAACAAGCCATAAACCATGAGAAACTTGGTTCAAATCTGATTTTTAAGAGTTGCATGATGCTTGTGTAATGGTTTGATGACAATTAGAAGTTACAATTTGCCTTGGTTCATGATTTTGCAAATTTTCCTTTTAGTGCATAACTTGAAAATTAGTGATTTTTGCCAACTTTGTCACACCATAACTTTTGATCCAAAAATGAATTAGGTCATGTTCTTGTACTTTTTGAAAAGGGAAAAATGTATCCTACAACTTTCATGACCAAAGTTTTTCCATTTGAAGCTTTTTTGGATCAAAAATCAAGGCTTGAAAAATGACCTAAAATGACATATTCTTTAAAAGTCAACTATGCCCAAAAAAAGTCAACTTTGCAAAAACTTCAAATTCTTGATTTTTGTGAACTTCAACCTTCTTCCATGATCAAATAAAGATCATATACACTCAAAATGATGAAGATCACCCCTTGGTTGGGTCATTGGGGGCCTCAGATGCCCTGATTTTGCACTGACTTGTCTGAAAAGTCAACTCTTGATCAGATGACTTCCCCATGGAATTTCTTCATGAAAATTGATATGCATACTCCCTATACCATATAGAGACCAATGGAAACAAGAATGATCAAAAAATTTGGAGTTATGGCCTCTGAAACCAAAACCCTAATTTTAGGTCAACTGTGCAGTCAAACTTGGCTCTGCATCCATACCAATCCCAGTTCTTGTGATTCTTTGGCACTTTTGACTTTTAGGGGATGTAATATGATGCTTGAACACTCAGGGATCCCTTTGAAGTGATTGATGTCCTTTGGGAGTGGCTCAAGAGGCTCTTGGATTGCTCAGATCACAAACCTTAGATGCAGATGACTTAGAAATTATGCAGTGAATTAAAAATGAGATATGAGATGATATGATCACAAGCCATGGTGTGAATGGGTGAGGGCAAATTTGGGATGTTTACAGCTGCCCCTATTCAAACATGAGTTAGCTGTGCAGGATGTAAGCATCGGCTTAACAGGCAAACAAGATAACTTGTGGTTGAATACCAAAGACAGTCCAAAATTTGCACTCACAGAATGAAGAAGAAAAGGGATATAGATTGTAAAAGAAAATAAAGTATATTGTAAAGTGTGGGCGACGGAGGACGACCGTCGAGCAGAGGACGACTGCTGGGTAAATAGCAATGACGGGGACGGCCGACATGCTGGGGATAAAAGGTAAAGCCAAGACGGGGACGGCCGACTAGCTGGGAAGAATAAAATCATGATGGGGACGGCCATCAAGATAAAGTTGTAAGATTCTCTGGGAATTGGTGAAACATGACGGGGACGGCCATCAAGTTCATAAAGTAAAGTAAACAACGATGGGGACGGCCATCGGGCTTAAAAGAGAAAAGGGACCACGACGGGGACGGCCATCGGGTTAAAGAATAAATGAAATAAACAGATGATGAGGTACGGTCATCAAAGGTGAAGGACGATCACCTAGCAGGGGACGGCTGCTCTGTTGGGGAATAAAAGAAATATGATGGGGACGGCCATCAAAGGTGGAGGACGACCACCTGGCAGGGTACGGCTGCCGAAAATATCAACGATGGGGACGGCCATCGGATAAAAGGTCAACGATGGGGACGACCATCGGACGAGCATGATGGAGGACGACCATCAAGAGGTGGAGGACGACCACCTAGCAGGGTACGGCTGCTCTCAGGTTTTATCATGACATAAAACGAATGCCAGATAACCAAAATCAACAATGGGGACGGCCATTGGATAAATGATGAAGGACGATCATCAAAAGGGTGGAGGACGACCACCTAGCAGGGGACGGCTGCTAAAAATCAACGATGGGGGACGGCCATCGGATGAGCATGATGGAGGACGACTATCAAGAGGTGGAGGACGACCACCTAGCAGGGTACGGCTGCTCTCAGAGTTTATCATGACACAGGACGAGTGTCAGATAAACAAAAAAAATTGCTTTGTTGGCGATCTACTGGGGATATAGTAAACACGGACGAGCGTTTACAACCAAGAATAGAAAGCATAAGTGTTTAGATGTTGTGTATAGATTAAAGATGCGGACGAGCATCCTTAAGACTACGATACGGACGAGTATCGGGTAGAAACAAACTGACACGTGTTCAGAGATGATGATACGGACGAGTATCAACGGGTTAACAAAGAACACGGACGAGTGTTGAATCTGAGGGGACTCCTGGGGAATAGTAGACACAGACAAATGTCTAAATTCAAGAAGACATAAGTGTTTGACACGTGTATGGATTAAAGATGCGGACGAGCATCCTTATGACTATGATACGGACGAGTATCAAGTAGAAACAAACGCTTGACGCATGCTCTGAGATGATGGTACGGACGAGTACCAACGGGTTAACAAAGAACACGGACTAGTGTTGAATCTGTGGGGATATAAATGGCATATACGAGATACGGACGAGTATCTGTATAAGTGTAACATGAGTAGTGGGTATGAGTTTTGTATGGATGAGTGTTTATCTGCTGGGGAGGGTGACACGGACGAGTGTCAAAAGGAGAAAAGTATGATATCAACAAGTATATGGGCTGTAAAGGTGTAAGCGACTGCGCTGGGGATATGACACGGACGGGTGTCAAGGAATTGTATATACAAGTATAGGTGAGTGCAAAGAGGATGTTCTTTGGCTTTCTGTTGAGGATATGACACGGACGGGTGTCAGGAAGTACCTGTAATACGGGTGATTTTGTTTGTAAAGAGTGTTCAGGCGACTTTTCTGGGGATAGATGACACGGACGGGTGTCAACTGGTGTTTGTGAATTGTGAGGCAACTGCTTTTGCTGGGACTCTGGTGGGGACAGTTTCTGTGTATTGATGAATGGTTATTATTCACAAGATCCGATTCACAACATGGCTTATGATTATGCTATGTGTTTGATTTTTGCCGTAATGCTCCGTATTAGACGGAATGCTACGCTTTGTGGGTGAATATGATGCAAATGTCATGATTATGCAAAGATACCAAACTGGGATTCGGATCCCGTTGCGAAGATCACTGGTCGATCTATTTGAAGTGGACATCCCAGCTGGGGATGAGATCATTGGCAGATCTGATGATATGTATCTGCTTGGGGATATATGTCACTGATAGACCCATCCTGGTAATGAGGGACCCAGCTGGGGTTTGTAGAAGCCTTCTGTACTCTGTTGTGACTCCTTCATGCGTTGCTCTTCTGGATATAGGCTGGAGATCTGTGGGGAGATGATTCCCTGGCTTCTGTATTCGACTGAGGATGAAATGGCAACTCGGCTGGGGAGAAAGAGAAATCACTGAAAGATCTCCCTAGAAATTCCGTTGAGGATGATTCTTGACTCAGCCGGGGATATGGGCGCCTTCTGGCATTGCCCTGGCAACTCTGATGGAGAGAAGTAATAATTGGCAGCTCAGCTGGGGGGAGTCATGAGAGGCAACTCAGCTGGGGAAGGGGCACGTCGGGTGCTAAAATTGAGTGTTGATTTGCCGGCTTGCTAGGATGAAGCCTACATGCCCCACGCTGCGCTTTGGATACCTGCAATCCTGCAAAGGTAGAGAAACGCACAAGTAATCCCGAGGTATCCTTTACTGGATTCCGTCATAGGAGTTTAGACACCTCTGAGAGTAAGTATATTTCCTGCAAGCATGTGTTTTTATTTTTGAAGATAAACATCTGTACTTATGCAATCAGTTTTTTAGAGACATCAGACATTTTTGCAAATAAAATGTACAAGACGAGACATTACTGAAAAATCTGATTTTACTAATTCATGTGCCCTGAATTGGCGGGATACAGTCAAAGGAACATATCCCCTGAAATGAGGAGATTGTTACAAATTGAGAAACAAAATGCTGGCAATGTTGATGACGCTTTAAGGAGCTTCCTCTTCTGCTATGACTCATATGACTTTTGACGTTCTTCTCGTCTTGCTTTCTGAAGAAGGCTGATTCTGATTGAAGCTTGATCCTTTCGAAGCTTAACAGGTTGTAGGCGATACAGACGAATTCAGAATGCAGTTGTTCGCTTATTCCCTTATTTTGCATGGATCGCCCTTTCGGGTTTTCAATCCATCGGGATACCCATTTTTGCCTGAGTTGTCCAATGCGGCTTTTCAACTCAGCGGGTGTACACATTTTTTATTTATTTTCCCTTATTTTTGCCCGAGTCTTTTATTCTGTTTTTGACTCGCCGGGATGCCCTATTTTTGCCTGGACTTACATTCTGTTTTTATGTCCAGCGGGTCGTTTTAGGCGAAGTATTTTTAACTGCATCTGAATTCACAGGGGACGGGAAGTCTTCACCATCCATGGTGCTGAGCATCAGTGCTCCACCGGAAAAAACTTTCTTTACCACAAATGGTCCTTCATAATTTGGAGTCCATTTGCCCCTGTGGTCTGTATGAGGAGGGAGGATTCTTTTTAGCACAAGATCTCCTACTTGGTACTCTCGGTGCCTGACTTTCTGATCGAAGGCTTTCTTCATTCTTTTCTGATACAGCTGCCCATGACAGATTGCAGCCAATCTTTTCTCTTCAATCAGACTCAGTTGCTCGTATCGGGACCTAACCCACTCTGCTTCGTTCAGTTTAACATCCATCAATACTCGTAGGGAGGGTAATTCAACTTCAACCGGTAGGACTGCCTCCATACCATAGACAAGTTGATATGGTGTTGCCCCAGTGGATGTTCTGATTGACGTGCGGTACCCATGCAAGGCAAATGGTAGCATTTCATGCCAGTCTTTGTAGGTGACTACCATCTTCTGCACAATCTTCTTGATATTTTTATTCGCTGCCTCAACAGCGCCATTCATCTTTGGCCTGTAAGGAGAAGAATTGTGGTGTTGGATCTTGAAGTCCCGGCATAACTCAGCCATCATTTTGTTGTTCAAGTTGGAACCATTATCAGTAATGATTCGCTCGGGAACTCCATATCGACAGATGATATCTCTCTTCAGAAATCTGGCTACCACTTGTCTTGTAACATTGGCATAGGAAGCTGCTTCGACCCACTTGGTGAAATAATCAATGGCAACCAGGATGAATCTGTGGCCGTTTGAAGCAGTCGGTTCAATCTTTCCGATCATATCAATGCCCCACATGGCAAAGGGCCATGGTGAAGACATTATGTTCAAAGGATTGGGAGGCACATGCACCCTATCTGCATAAATCTGGCATTTATGGCATTTTCTGGCATAGGCACAACAGTCTGCATCCATTGTGATCCAGTAATAACCTGATCTTAACAGTTTTTTAGCCATGGCATGCCCTCCAGCATGGGTACCAAAAGATCCTTCGTGCACTTCATGCATCAACAAGTCTGCTTCTGTCTTATCAACGCATCTGAGGAGTACCATATCAGAGTTCCTTTTATAGAGGGAACCATCGGTGTTCAAGAAGAAACTACCAGCAAGCCTTCTCAAAGTCTTCTTATCATTGGAAGATGCCCCAGATGGGTATGTTTGATCCTCCAAGAAGCATTTAATGTCATGGAACCAAGGCTTATCATTTTTAACAACATCTGCTGCAAATACATATGCTGGCCTGTCAAGTCTGGACACTGAGATCTGAGGTACAAAGTTGGCAGCCTGAACTTTGATCATGGACGAAATGGTAGCCAGGGCATCTGCAAACTGATTCTCATCCCGAGGGATATACTCAAGCTTGACTGTCGTAAAGAAAGTCAATAACCTCCTTGTATAATCCCTGTAAGGTATCAGATGATCCTGGTGGGTGTACCATTTTCCGTTGGTTTGATTAACTACCAGAGCTGAATCTCCGAATACAGTCAATGTTTTGATCCTGAGGTCAATGGCTTCCTCAAGACCCATAATGCAAGCTTCGTATTCAGCTTCGTTGTTAGTGCAGTTGAAAGTGAGTTTTGCCGAGAAAGGCATGTGAACTCCTTTAGGTGTAATGAGTACTGCACCAACACCACGACCATTCATATTAACAGCCCCATCAAACATCATAGTCCATTCTTCTTCCGGGTCAGGCCCTTCAGTGTGAACAGGCTCTTCATGATCTTTTGATTTTATGAACATGATGTCTTCATCAGGGAAGTCAAATCTCATAGGCTGGTAGTCATCAATGGGTTGCTCAGCAAGATATTCAGATAGTACACTGCCCTTGATGGCTTTCTGAGAGGTGTACTGGATGTCGTATTCTGTGAGAATCATTTGCCATCTTGCAACCCGTCCGGTAAGAGCTGGCTTCTCGAAAATGTACTTAACTGGGTCCATCTTCGAGATCAATAAGGTAGTGTGGGTCAACATATACTGTCTTAGTCGGCGAGCAGCCCACGCTAAAGCACAGCAAGTTTTCTCGAGCAGTGAATAACGTTGTTCACAGTCGGTAAACTTTTTGCTTAGGTAGTATATTGCATACTCTTTTCGACCAGACTCGTCATGCTGGCCTAGCACACACCCCATCGACTCTTCTAATACTGTCAAGTACATTATCAGAGGTCTTCCTTCAACTGGAGGCATAAGGATTGGAGGCTCTTGCAAATACTCTTTGATCTTGTCAAAAGCCCTTTGGCAGTCTTCACTCCACCTGACCGTCTGTTCTTTTCTCAACAGCTTGAACAAGGGTTCACAGGTTGCTGTAAGGTGAGATATGAACCGTGAAATGTAGTTCAATCGACCTAAGAACCCTCGAACTTCTTTCTCAGTTTTCGGTGCGGGCATCTCTTGAATAGCTTTGACTTTATCAGGGTCAACTTCAATCCCTTTCTCGCTTACAATAAAACCCAGCAGCTTACCAGATCGCACCCCGAATGTGCATTTGTTGGGGTTCAGCTTCAATTGGTACTTCCTCAGACGCTTGAATAGCTTCAGTAGATTCACCAGGTGATCTTCCTCTGTAAGGGACTTGGCGATCATATCATCCACATAACATTCTATTTCTTTATGGATCATATCGTGGAATAATGTCACCATAGCCCGTTGATATGTTGCACCAGCATTCTTGAGCCCAAATGGCATTACTTTGTAGCAGAACGTGCCCCAGGGTGTGATGAATGTTGTCTTCTCCATGTCTTCAGGTGACATCTTGATCTGATTATATCCTGAAAATCCGTCCATGAAGGAGAATACCGAGAACTGAGCCGTATTATCCACCAATACATCAATGTGAGGTAATGGGAAATCATCTTTCGGGCTAGCTCTGTTCAGATCCCGATAGTCAACACACATTCTTACTTTGCCGTCTTTCTTAGGCACAGGCACTATATTAGCAACCCACGGTGGGTAGCTAGTCACAGCAAGGAACCCGGCGTCCCACTGCTTTTGTACCTCTTCTTTGATCTTCATTGCCATGTCTGGGCGAGTACGGCGCAACTTCTGTTTAACCGGCGGGCATTCCTCTCTCAAAGGCAGCTTATGCATGACAATGTCGGTGTCCAACCCTGGCATATCTTGGTAAGACCAAGCAAACACATCTACATACTCTTGAAGCAGGTCAATCAGTTGTCTCTTCACTGAGTCTTGCAGGCAGGCCCCGATTTTAACCTCTTTCACGTCTTCATCTGTACCAAGATTAATCACTTCAACCTCCTCCTGGTGAGGAGTAATAACCTTTTCCTCTTGTCTTAACAACCTGGCTAGCTCTTCAGGAAGCTCATATTCTTCTTCAACCCCTTCATCAGCTTGATTGATCGGATTGTCAAAGTCATACGAAGTCATAGCCGTGCTGTTGTCGGTGCTGTCTGGAAGGCAATCTCTGCAAGGGTTCAATTTGTTCATTTTAGTGATTGATTTTAATCTTGTTTAGAAAAATGAAATAAGGTTGTCATTTTGAAAACATCGCCATTTATTTTTTGTACAAAAAGAAAAAAATGGAAAAACAGTGAACGAAAAGGAAAAAGACTCATTTGCAAAAAGATGTCTGATATTTCATTGATTAATCTTGTTTGCACAAAAAGTACAGATGGCCCGATCACAAAATGAGTCTTGTCATCTTGGGCAAGATGCAAGACTTTGATGCATGCTATAAAAGTACAGGAAATAATAATTACTCTGCATGAGTAACTCTTATAATTTCCTGGGAAGACCAGTTTGAGATACTGCTCCCCGGGATCTTTGGACAAATCCAATTCTCCAGATTGCGCTCCTCTTCCAGCTCGTCTTCCAAATTGTTGATAGCATCAGGGGTGAGCATCCCCCCACTGACAAAACCGGGCTTCTCAGCAGCCTTTGCTTGATGTTGTTGAGTTGGTCTGTAACCCAACCCAAATTTGTCTTTCTTCTCCTCCACAGATAAAACCTTGCCCCAGCCTTGGGCAGTTCCTTCCTCAACAACCTTCCGGGCTTGTTGGTAAGATGACATGGAAACTCCAGATACAGCAGATGCTTCATTAACATTCAGGGCCTCAAACCCTTGGCTCATTGTTTCATGGATCTCCCCATCCATCTCAATATACTTATAAGTAGCCAGATGGCTAACAAATATATCCTCCTCCCCACAGATAGTAACAACTTGGCCTTCCCACTCAAATTTTAACTTCTGGTGAAGGATAGACGTTACTGCGCCAGCGGCATGAATCCATGGTCTACCCAACAAACAGCTGTAGGCAGGCTGAATGTCCATCACATAGAAGATCGTTTTGAAGGTTTGTGGGCCAATTGTCACAGGCAGCTCAATTTCTCCCAGCACCGATCTCTTAGAACCATCAAAGGCTCTTACTACCAGGTTGCTGGGACGCAATGCTAATCCTTCATGCTCTAGCTTCACCAGGGCCTTTTTGGGTAAGACATTAAGGGATGACCCTGTGTCTACCAGCACATGGGAAAGGACTGCACCTTTACATTCCATGGTGATGTGCAAGGCCTTGTTATGGTTGCGGCCTTCCGTTATCAAGTCGGTATTGGTGAACCCTAGCCCGTTGCTAGCAGTAACATTTCCAACCACGGTTTCCAATTGATTGACAGTGATCTCTTCAGGCACGTAAGCTGCGTGCAAGACTTTGAGTAATGCATTCCGATGGGCTTCGGAGCACATAAGCAGTGATAGGATAGAGATCTTGGATGGCGTCTGGTGAAGCTGATCCACTATTTTGTAATCACTCTTTTTGATGATTCTCATGAACTCATCAACTTCCTGATCGAATGGTGTTTTCAAAACTTCTTTAGCAGCTTGATCTTCCTGCACCGGGATTTTTCCTTTTGCCTTGGCAGCAGCTTCTGCTTCGGCAGTGGGTCTCTGAATTGGTGGAGCAAAGAGACGTCCGCTTCGAGTGAAGCCTCCGCCTCCTCCCACATTGTCTATTTGTGGTGCAGGTGTTGATGTATCAAGAGTGATTCTCTTTCCTTCGCAGTATACGTCAGAGCCGTAGTGCCAAGGGATGGCCCTATTGCTTTCATGAGGTATGGGTCCAGGCACCGTGACAGTGACTGGACTGATGACAGCTGCAGAAGGAACTGTGATAGTTTGTGGATCATAATAAATTGTGACTGGTGCTCTGGTGGGAGCAGCACTTTCTGAGTTGTAGGCAGAGTTGTTTTCGGGATCATAAAATATTGTGACAGTTGAGACGTCTTCAGAGTTTGTTGCTGGTGTTGTAGGAGACATTGTCGGAAGGATGGATGTTGTTGTTGTAGGAGATTCAAATTGGAGTGGTGCTGAAGTTGTAGAAGAAAAATTTGTTGATAGCTGATCAGTTGAGATGATAGATGAAGTACTTGTTGATGAAGCCGAAGAATTGTCAGGAACAATGGTTGCTGCAGTTGTAGGAGATACTGGTACTATTGCTGATGAGATTGCTGGATTTGTTGGAAATGACGTGGTGATCTGAAGTTGGCCACTCCGAATAAGACCATCTATGCCATTCCTCAGGTTATCGCACCCATTTACTGAAATATTGCAGTAAGCACACCCTAACTCACACCCCGGGATCATTTGACATTCGAGGAGCTGAGCCTTAATTTCTACCAACGGTGTCCGAATCTGACCCACACTGGTTATTAAATAAGACGGCTTGTCTTCTTCAATAGCATTGATTCTGGGACCACCGTGGTGTGGCATAGGATTTTTGTTGACATTGGGTGGTGGTGCGAAATTCAGAGCTTTTGAGTCTACCAGGTCTTGTACCTTCATGTGCAATGCTCTGCACTTTTCTGTACTATGGCCAGGTGCATTCGAATGAAAAGCACATCTGGCGTTGGAGTCGTAATTCCTGGGTAGACTGTTGGGATCTGGAGGTGCCAATGTCCTTAGCTCAACTAGGTTGAGTTTCAGGAGTTGTGGCAGCAATGTAGCATATGGCATGGGGATCGGATCGATCACCCTGTTGGCTTGAGATGGCCTCTGCTGGAATGGCCTTTGCTGATTGTTGTTGGTGTTGCTGTTGTTGTAATTTCTCGGAGGATACTGATTCTGTTGATGGTACTGAGGTGGTTGCTGATAGTTTTGCTGCGGAGGTTGATAAGCTGGTTGTGGATGAGCTGGAGCGGGAATGGTGACTGCTGCCACAGATCTATGCACATATTGGGGCCTTCCCCTGTTGGTGTGGATAGCATTGGTCTCACCAGTTCTTCTTGGGCCCGCAAAAGGCTTTCTTGCATTACTGGATGAGCTTGCACCGTTGTCTGAGATCTTCCCCATTTTCAATAGGCTTTCAATTCTCTCCCCGGCTATGACAACATCTGCAAAGCTGGTAGATGAGAAGGCAGCTAGCCTGTCAATGTAAGTCCCCTGAAGGGTGTTCATGAACATATCAGCCATCTCCCTTTCTGACATAGGTGGCTGGACAGCAGCAGCAAGCTGTCTCCATCTTTGAGCATACTCTCGGAAGCTCTCTCTAGATGACTGTGACATTCCCATTAGGAGGGTCCTGTTGGGTGCCATATCCAGATTATACTGATACTGTCTGATGAAGGCCTCTGCCAGGTCCTTCCAGCATCTAATAGTTGCTCTTGTCAGATGGGAGTACCATTCCCTCGATGCTCCAGTTAAGCTATCCTCGAAATAAAACATCCATAGCTTCTCGTCCATGGTATAGGCCTTCAGCCTTCCCAGAAAAGATTGTAGATGGGTCCGGGGACAGGAAGTCCCATTATACTTCTCAAAGCATGGTGGCTTAAATTTGTGGGGAATCCTGACCCCGTCTACCAAGCCCATATCCATAACATCAAAACCCAAAGAGTTTTGAGACTCTAAGGATCTTAATTTCTCAGCTATCTCATCCAGCCTTCTATCATAAGCTTCTTCCCCGGCTCCCATTACTGTGAACTGGTCTTCTTGGGGGTCTTCTTGCAGCACTCTGCCTGCAGTGGCAGTCCCTTGAACATTTGCAGGGATGTTGACCTCTGGATGAAGGTGGGGTCCAAATACAGGGGGATTAACATGAGGTTGGACCCTCTCATTGTTGCTTGTTCCAGCAGTCCCTACATGGGGTTCTTCTTGATTCTGCCTTTCTACCATGGCTCTCAATCTTTCTTGGCTCTGAGCCATATTGTTCATCACTTCCATAAACTGCGTCATCTGAGTTCTCATTTCCAATCTTTCGTTTGCCATTTGATTTCTGACCTCTGCAAGGTCCTGTTGTACCTGATCCATTTGTATGCCCGGAAAATTGTTACGGGTGGGGTACCTGTGTGGTCGGTTGAGTGGAAACCCTCGTCGTCGAGCAATAATTCCTGAACACCACAACAGAGTTAGCAACAATAAAACAAACACCTGCAAAACAAACAAAGGGTTAGCATGCAATGCAGTATGCTTATTTGTTTTCAAGGTATCCGGCTTGGCATTCAGTTTTGACCCTTCCAGACCCTTTGAAGATGATGCTGTTGATGTTGCTTTCGGAGTAAACTCGGATGGAACAAACTAAACATATATTACAAAAGGCCACTGGTACATAGTTTGTTTACAAATACAAGCCCTCTGAGGGGTCAAAATATATTACAAGAAAATAAAAGTACATGGAATAAAAGCAACAACAAGCAAATGGTCAAACACCAAGACCAAACTCATCCTCCCGAACTTCCTTGAGAAGTGCTTCGGTCACAGGATCAGCCGGACGCTCCGTGAGATTCCTGATGAGGAGATTCCGGGTCGTAACAGCTGCTGTTAGCTTCTTGTGCTGACTTTGGTCCTTTGACCTCTTCACTCCTACTTTGATCTTCAGCTCTGATATCTCCCTCTGGGCTGCTGCCAGGGCTTCTTGCTGCACTTTTGCACTAGCTTCCAGTTGCTCCATCTTGTCTTGAACTCTCTTGTCCTCCAGAGTACGAGCCTCGGTGATCCTGACCCACCGAGCTTGACTCTCCTTCAGATACAAGTCTGTCCTTGCTCTCTGGAACTGGGCTTCCTTGCAAGCATTCTTCAGAATTTGTTCTCCAGCTTTAGACTTGTTGATATAATCCCCAGACTTCTCAATCTTAACCAGATGCTCCACTCTCAACTTCTCTAGCCTCTCAATCTCCATCCTGCCATCATTCCTCTCCCGGAGAGTCTTCTGCAAAGCCTGGGTTAACTTCTCGTTTCTCTCCTTCAAGCTCTCAAACTCCCCCAAACTGATAGTGGCAGGGGGTGGTGCTGAAGATGATTCAGGCATATCTTCTATGGTAAAGGGCATCCCAGAGAATTGAGCCCTGGCACGGGACCATTCATAATATTGTGCTGATGCCACATTGCTGCACTTCCCCAGAATGGTTATTCCCTTGGTTTGAACATTATCCCAGGCCCAGGCTGCCTGCCCAACAGTAGCCAGATTAAGCTTGTTCTCACAATAAAGAGTCTCAACCAAGTCCTGAGCCTTAGGAGAGTGGACCAGTGCATAGCCCAGTTGTCTTCTGAACAGCAGAGGGTTGTAATTGATACTACCCTTAACTCCTATTAGGGGCAAATTGGGAAAATGCCCACAGCTGGTGATGATATCCCTGCCTTTGGTGCTTTGGGTGCACCACCTGATATCAGCTGAGGTTAGTGCAGTGAGTCTCTTAGCCCAGTTTTTCTGCTGATGAGGGTTCAAAAATGCATCTGTCCTGGGTAGATGCTTGAGAAGCCAAGTGTGGAACAATGGAGCACAACACCTCACTAATCTTCCCCTCTGCTTTTCATTCCTCTGATTCACTGAGTAGTAGAGATCCCCCAATAAAGTGGGCACCGGGTTCTTCAAGATGAAAAGATGGATTGCATTCTTGCTAATGAATCGAGGCTCATCAGCAAACAACACAATTCCATACATACTCAAGGCCAGTAAAGCACAGACAGCTTTCCACTCTCCTAAAGAAGCTTTCAGGGTAGCTTGAGAGATCAAGAAGTCCAGATGAAAACCAGGGATTCCAGCTTTGGAAGTCATATGCTATTCAATTAGGACAGGTTCCAGATGCAAAGCCCTTGCTACTTCTCCATTACCAGGAAAAACCATCTCAGGGTTAAAAGGGACTCCACCCCTGATAGGTATACCAATTAATGATGAGTATTCTTCCAATAAGGGGCCCAGCTGAAAGTCCTGAAAAGTGAAACATCTCAGTGGGGGATCATAAAACTGAAGGCAAGTGTGGATCAGGCTTCTCTGTGAGGGGTCCAGATCCATAACCATATCAAGTATATCTCCATAGTGTTCCCTGAACAGTGGTATATGGTCTAGAGTGATCAGGGTCTGAATCCTCCTGATGTCTGCTAACTCTGGCTGGAAGAAGTGGTAGGTGATGTTACTCTTTTTAGGTGCCATAATGTTGAGACTGAGTAGAGACAAGTGCTGATGGTGATACTGAAGAATGGGCCACTGGTTGGCTGAAGTAGATAACTGATAGCTGAAGCGAGTGCTGATGAAGATAGGTCAATACTGAAGATGGGGTCAAAACCAAAACCAAATGAAGATGGATACCCTGAAACACAAATAAGCAAATGTCAATATGATGCAATGATTATGTATGCAAATGATATGCAAGGGTTTGTGACTGAGCTGGATCTGATCAAGTGCTCTGACATAAGTCCATGTGTGTAAGAAATCCAGATGGAGGTCTATAAGTCCAGTAACCAAGGTGGGGGACTCAAATAAAGAGTCACATGTCCAGGGTTTAGAATCACAAGAACTGTTCCAAGATGGAGTACTCTTAAACAAACAAAGTAACAGGGTATTCTGAGGTCAAGGTACCTGCAAACCTGTAAACAGCCCAACCCCCTCACAGGTGGTGTTCTAAAACAAGGATCCTCAGACTTGGATCAGTTATGGGAAGTGTAAACACTTCTAACCCGGAGGTACAGTGTTTACAATAACCATAAAAGTTCCTCCTCTAATTCACCTCAGTTTCTGAAGGTCAAAACTAAAGGTCATCCAGACTTAGCAGGCTTCCCAGATAGCCCTAGCATTGCAGGAAATCCGCAACACAGAGTTCTCAAGAAGAAACCCATATCTGAACCGTGTTTCATATTCCCGCACCAGACCGAGATGGAATGGGAAAGAATATGATTCACTCTAGCCTAGGTGTCACTCAGGTCCCAGGTAAAGGACCTTAAACTCTCAATAGAACACCCACCCACCAAAGCAAACAACAGATCCAGCCAGCAGCACAGTATGACAATATGATATAATGCAAAGCTATAAAGAAAGCAGTAAACAACTGTACATAAAGCAAAAATAAATACAAATATACAAACACAAATAAGCACATAACACCCCAGTAAGCACAAATCAATCAAGCGCTAGGAGGAACCCACAAAAAGAACCAGAAGCCCTGGTTACAGCATAAGCGTCCCCAGCGGAGTCGCCAAGCTGTCGCTCCCAAAAGATGAGACTGAGCTCAAATGAGGTACAGACGCGAACGGTCGGCGAGAGGGACAATGAGAACACACAGCCGTGAACTCACTGGAGATGAAAAGAGTCGCCAGCTAGGCATTTTTATCCCGGAGGAAAGGCAATGCTGCATAGGTCTAGAAAGATATGGATAAGACGGTTGCGAACCAGAGAGACTGAGAAAGGGGGTTGGTTACAACCTGGGAAGGTATTAGCACCCAGATTGTCCGTCGTACTCGACGGGATCCACGCTTAAAAGGTTTGTGTTTTAAAGGGGTAGTGTCAGTGCAATTTGTGTATATAATAGCTGGAAAAGATGTACAGGTGTCAGTGCAAAAGAGAGTGAAGTGTATAAATGAAGTGTCAGTGTAAGAAGTGAATGGAATGCTCAAGATCATGAGGCTTAAAGAATAAAGCTAGAAAGAGGGGGAATGTACAGAGACTTTTGTTCGATAACTGTTAAGTTATGCCTACGTATCCTCTCGTGCAATGAGGAAGTCAGAACACCGTAGTTCGACCCAAAGAGACTGATAGGTGAATTGACTTGTGAACTGCTTGCTTGCCTATGCTCAAGTGTATGACCTGTCTGGCTCAGGTGCAAACTGTCTTGCATTAGACGGAAGAAGCAAGTTCTCGTTTATGAGTGAAGATGATGAGAAAAGAATCCCGAAGGAGACGATTATTGTTTGTTTTTGTGTTTTCAATCTTTTATTGATTTTTTTGAGTTTGTCATAAGTTAACGAGCTTAAGCCTAAACCAATGGATTTAGTAAACTCATCACATCCTCCCTCTGATTAGGGGTAATGAAAATACCTTAAGTGTGAAGTCAGATTCTCACACTTAATCACCTTTGGTGTAGGATCAAGATCATTAACCTACTTGTTGATTATTTAGATGTTTTTGTTGTTTTTGTTTAGTGTTAAGTAATGAGGTTAAGCCATAATCAAGGATTAAACAGACTCATTACACCATCCTAATAGAAGGATAATAGATGAGAATGTTTAAGCTGAGGAAAGCTCCTCAACTTAATCCATGATTAGGGATTAAGCTCATGACAAACAAGCCTTTATTAGATGGATTTTATTTAATGATATGATGATGAAGTGATTTTTATGATTTGTAAGACAACTTGAGGGGGACTTGTCCATTAACACTAGGGTTAGTCCTTCTTAACCAATTAAGGAAGAATTAGAACCCTAATGCAAGGCCCAAGTTACAAGTATGATGTCTTGATAATTATTAAGTGAATTGATTAAGAGATTTAAACACATTAAGGGTTTAACACTTAGGATTAAAGTTATACACTCCATCCTAAGAGAAGGATGCAGGCATAAGCTTAATCACAAAGCCTTAAAGCCTTTAGGGTTTAGTCCCTGATTATGAGATGAGGAGAGATGACTCAAAAGAGACACAAAGGTAAAACTAAGAGGGGAGACTAATCAGAACCCTAATCATTGTCATGCTTGGTTGTCCCTAAGGTTTGTGAGGTTTACAAGAACAATCTTCAATGGAACCACCAGGAAGCAGATGAAAGGATCAAGAGAAGCAAAGCAACTTGCTTCATTCAAGAAGTCAAGTCACTTGAAGAAAGAAAGTGGGGAAAAGAAGAATGAGCAAGCTCAATCTCAAACACAAACATAAATGCAGCAAGGATGCATAAAAAGAGATGAAGAGAAGTTATGAGAAGTGAAGGCAAATTCACTTCTCAAAGTCACTTACCACCTGAAAGATTAGAAAAGAAATGCAATGCAATGCAGAATGGGATGAGATGACATGATGAGAAACAAAACCAGAAGCAATTACATGATGCTAATGATGCTATGAGATGCTACAAACATGAGGCAGCACATGGAAATGATCATACAAGCTTATGAATGCAGATGAAACATGTTAAGAAGCATGGACATACATGAAAAGTTATGAAGTGCACATGGCATACAACATGGCAAATACATGGTGCAATGATCAAACATGCTTTCAATATGTCTCATGATGTCAAATGAATCAAATGGAAACATGGAATGTCATGGCAAGTCATGTTATGCAAGGGAATGCAAGATGTATGCAAATGGAAGCTCAAATTAGGGTTTATGAACAAAGCAACAAACAAAAACCAAAATCAGAAGCAAACACTAAGATAAAAATTGAAAATGCCACTCAAAGAACCCCTAATCCTATACTAACTCACTGCCCAAAGGGGAAGTCTCAACCCCTAACCAAGTTCAAGATATGATTTTTACAAGTTTGCTAGGGTTTTAGGGTTCCTAAACAAGAAAATTACCAAACAAATTGAAAATGGAAGATCAAAACATGGCCATTTAATCTCACAAACTACATGCTAAACACAATGCAATGCAAGAAGAATCAATGTCCAACTCCTCATGAATATGCAGAAATGATTTTTTTGAACTATGGATCAAATTAATGCACAAAAATGATTTTAATTCAATGAAAAATTCTCAAAATGCACCAAGATCAAAAAAGAAATTTGGTTTGAAGGTTGGACAATGTTTCTAAATGTCTTAGAACATTTCATGAATTTTTTTGGTGATTTTTAAATACCTAAAAACATTTTTAATAAATTAATTTTCATTAATCAATTAAAAATAATCCTTTAAATATTTAAAAATACTTTTTTAATGCTAAAAATGAAAATAAAAATATTTTTGTGTCATAAAAATTAATGAAAGTCTTGAGAAAAAGTTTCATAATTTTTAGACAATTTTTACTATTTTTAATAAATTATGCAAAACAAAATGAGAAAAATGTGAAAATAAAATGAAAATAAATGAATTAATGAGAAGTCAGCTGATCCAAGGGCCTGAATTCAAAGTCACACGCGCGGGAGTTGACTAGGCGCGCATCTGGACGGCCTACATTCAAACTCAGCTAATCAATGCTTATGCCCTAATTACGCCGTTAAACACTTTCAGATGACCGGAACAGTGTTCCGGTCATCTTCTCCGTTCACCCCAAACCTCAAACTCCTCTAAAACGCATCTAAAACAAAATCTAAAAACACAGAAATGATCCCCACTCACTCACGAATCAAAACCCCCAATCAAAACATATTTATTTTTCCAGGAATGGCTGAATCGAAGCAAACAAGAACTAGGGCAAAAAAGTTTCAGAGACTAATTAAACTCTCATCTCTCCACCATTTTCAAAACTAAAGATACCAGAGCAATCAGTGAAGCATATAGAACAACTTAGGAACTTAAAAAATGATTTCTGGAAAAAATGTTCTTGAGCTACCTGAGTTTCGAAGCTTTCACTCTGGTAACTTTCAGACCTCCTCTCCTTGTGAAATCCACTCCTTATGACCCCTTGATGATGCTTGAATGCTTGGAAGAAATTTATGCAGGCTAGTTGAAGAGTTTGAACAGCTTCTGCTCAAGCTCAGTTGAAAATGGTGATGGTGATTCAGGCTGTTTCAGGCATGGGTGAATGGTTCTTTGTGGTCAGGGTGATGTTTTGAGAAGGTTTGTGGAGCTTGTTTGGGTGTTTGTGAGCTGTGGGAGATGTTTCGAAGGAAACTGCAGATTGGGGTGAAAATGGAGAAACAATGTTCTTGCTGGTTTCAGGCTTGGTTCTTTGTTGGTTTTGGCTCAATGGAACATGGTGAAATGATTGGTGAAGTTGGTTTGAATGTTTGTGGTTTGTGCAAAGAGTTTCGAAGAGAAAATGCAAATGGGGTGTGTTTTGTGTATGTGATGTTGTGGTGTGTTTCAGCTTGGCCTCTTGATATGTTTTGCTTGCAAATGGATAGTATAAAATAATCCTATAGGTCAGATGATTTGACCTGGCCTTTATTGATTGGTAAGTTCACTTTTGCCAAAAGTCCACTCTTTGTGTAAGGAAAGCATGGGCTTGGTTCTAGGCTAGTACAAAGCATGGGGCTGCGCAGCAAGGGTGAGGGGAAGGGCTAGCAAGGTTCAGCATTCAAGACATCAAGTTGGTGAGGTGTTATCATGAGTTTTGCAAGTTGTTTCAACTTTGGTTCACATGTGATTTCCTTGTCCAACAAGCCATAAACCATGAGAAACTTGGTTCAAATATGATTTTTAAGAGTTGCATGATGCTTGTGTAATGGTTTGATGACAATTAGAAGTTACAATTTGCCTTGGTTCATGATTTTGCAAATTTTCCTTTTAGTGCATAACTTGAAAATTAGTGATTTTTGCCAACTTTGTCACACCATAACTTTTGATCCAAAAATGAATTAGGTCATGTTCTTGTACTTTTTGAAAAGGGAAAAATGTATCCTACAACTTTCATGACCAAAGTTTTTCCATTTGAAGCTTTTTTGGATCAAAAATCAAGGCTTGAAAAATGACCTAAAATGACATATTCTTTAAAAGTCAACTATGCCCAAAAAAAGTCAACTTTGCAAAAACTTCAAATTCTTGATTTTTGTGAACTTCAAACTTCTTCCATGATCAAATAAAGATCATATACACTCAAAATGATGAAGATCACCCCTTGGTTGGGTCATTGGGGGCCTCAGATGCCCTGATTTTGCACTGACTTGTCTGAAAAGTCAACTCTTGATCAGATGACTTCCCCATGGAATTTCTTCATGAAAATTGATATGCATACTCCCTATACCATATAGAGACCAATGGAAACAAGAATGACCAAAAAATTTGGAGTTATGGCCTCTGAAACCAAAACCCTAATTTTAGGTCAACTGTGCAGTCAAACTTGGCTCTGCATCCATACCAATCCCAGTTCTTGTGATTCTTTGGCACTTTTGACTTTTAGGGGATGTAATATGATGCTTGAACACTCAGGGATCCCTTTGAAGTGATTGATGTCCTTTGGGAGTGGCTCAAGAGGCTCTTGGATTGCTCAGATCACAAACCCTAGATGCAGATGACTTAGAAATTATGCAGTGAATTAAAAATGAGATATGAGATGATATGATCACAAGCCATGGTGTGAATGGGTGAGGGCAAATTTGGGGTGTTTACAGCTGCCCCTATTCAAACATGAGTTAGCTGTGCAGGATGTAAGCATCGGCTTAACAGGCAAACAAGATAACTTGTGGTTGAATACCAAAGACAGTCCAAAATTTGCACTCACAGAATGAAGAAGAAAAGGGATATAGATTGTAAAAGAAAATAAAGTATATTGTAAAGTGTGGGCGACGGAGGACGAACGTCGAGCAGAGGACGACTGCTGGGTAAATAGCGATGACGGGGACGGCCGACATGCTGGGGATAAAAGGTAAAGCCAAGACGGGGACGGCCGACTAGCTGGGAAGAATAAAATCATGATGGGGACGGCCATCAAGATAAAGTTGTAAGATTCTCTGGGAATTGGTGAAACATGACGGGGACGGCCATCAAGTTCATAAAGTAAAGTAAACAACGATGGGGACGGCCATCGGGCTTAAAAGAGAAAAGGGACCACGACGGGGACGGCCATCGGGTTAAAGAATAAATGAAATAAACAGATGATGAGGTACGGTCATCAAAGGTGAAGGACGATCACCTAGCAGGGGACGGCTGCTCTGTTGGGGAATAAAAGAAATATGATGGGGACGGCCATCAAAGGTGGAGGACGACCACCTGGCAGGGTACGGCTGCCGAAAATATCAACGATGGGGACGGCCATCGGATAAAAGGTCAACGATGGGGACGGCCATCGGACGAGCATGATGGAGGACGACCATCAAGAGGTGGAGGACGACCACCTAGCAGGGTACGGCTGCTCTCAGGTTTTATCATGACATAAAACGAATGCCAGATAACCAAAATCAACAATGGGGACGGCCATTGGATAAATGATGAAGGACGATCATCAAAAGGGTGGAGGACGACCACCTAGCAGGGGACGGCTGCTAAAAATCAACTATGGGGGACGGCCATCGGATGAGCATGATGGAGGACGACTATCAAGAGGTGGAGGACGACCACCTAGCAGGGTACGGCTGCTCTCAGAGTTTATCATGACACAGGACGAGTGTCAGATAAACAAAAAAAATTTCTTTGTTGGCGATCTACTGGGGATATAGTAAACACGGACGAGCGTTTACAACCAAGAATAGAAAGCATAAGTGTTTAGATGTTGTGTATAGATTAAAGATGCGGACGAGCATCCTTAAGACTACGATACGGACGAGTATCGGGTAGAAACAAACTGACACGTGTTCAGAGATGATGATACGGACGAGTATCAACGGGTTAACAAAGAACACGGACGAGTGTTGAATCTGAGGGGACTCCTGGGGAATAGTAGACACAGACAAATGTCTAAATTCAAGAAGACATAAGTGTTTGACACGTGTATGGATTAAAGATGCGGACGAGCATCCTTATGACTATGATACGGACGAGTATCAAGTAGAAACAAACGCTTGACGCATGCTCTGAGATGATGGTACGGACGAGTACCAACGGGTTAACAAAGAACACGGACTAGTGTTGAATCTGTGGGGATATAAATGGCATATACGAGATACGGACGAGTATCTGTATAAGTGTAACATGAGTAGTGGGTATGATTTTTGTATGGATGAGTGTTTATCTGCTGGGGAGGGTGACACGGACGAGTGTCAAAAGGAGAAAAGTATGATATCAACAAGTATATGGGTTGTAAAGGTGTAAGCGACTGCGCTGGGGATATGACACGGACGGGTGTCAAGGAATTGTATATACAAGTATAGGTGAGTGCAAAGAGGATGTTCTTTGGCTTTCTGCTGAGGATATGACACGGACGGGTGTCAGGAAGTACCTGTAATACGGGTGATTTTGTTTGTAAAGAGTGTTCAGGCGACTTTTCTGGGGATAGATGACACGGACGGGTGTCAACTGGTGTTTGTGAATTGTGAGGCAACTGCTTTTGCTGGGACTCTGGTGGGGACAGTTTCTGTGTATTGATGAATGGTTATTATTCACAAGATCCGATTCACAACATGGCTTATGATTATGCTATGTGTTTGATTTTTGCCGTAATGCTCCGTATTAGACGGAATGCTACGCTTTGTGGGTGAATATGATGCAAATGTCATGATTATGCAAAGATACCAAACTGGGATTCGGATCCCGTTGCGAAGATCACTGGTCGATCTATTTGAAGTGGACATCCCAGCTGGGGATGAGATCATTGGCAGATCTGATGATATGTATCTGCTTGGGGATATAGGTCACTGATAGACCCATCCTGGTAATGAGGGACCCAGCTGGGGTTTGTAGAAGCCTTCTGTACTCTGTTGTGACTCCTTCATGCGTTGCTCTTCTGGATAGAGGCTGGAGATCTGTGGGGAGATGATTCCCTGGCTTCTGTATTCGACTGAGGATGAAATGGAAACTCGGCTGGGGAGAAAGAGAAATCACTGAAAGATCTCCCTAGAAATTCCGTTGAGGATGATTCTTGACTCAGCCGGGGATATGGGCGCCTTCTGGCATTGCCCTGGCAACTCTGATGGAGAGAAGTAATAATTGGCAGCTCAGCTGGGGGGAGTCATGAGAGGCAACTCAGCTGGGGAAGGGGCACGTCGGGTGCTAAAATTGAGTGTTGATTTGCCGGCTTGCTAGGATGAAGCCTACATGCCCCACGCTGCGCTTTGGATACCTGCAATCCTGCAAAGGTAGAGAAACGCACAAGTAATCCCGAGGTATCCTTTACTGGATTCCGTCATAGGAGTTTAGACACCTCTGAGAGTAAGTATATTTCCTGCAAGCATGTGTTTTTATTTTTGAAGATAAACATCTGTACTTATGCAATCAGTTTTTTAGAGACATCAGACATTTTTGCAAATAAAATGTACAAGACGAGACATTACTGAAAAATCTGATTTTACTAATTCATGTGCCCTGAATTGGCGGGATACAGTCAAAGGAACATATCCCCTGAAATGAGGAGATTGTTACAAATTGAGAAACAAAATGCTGGCAATGTTGATGACGCTTTAAGGAGCTTCCTCTTCTGCTATGACTCGTATGACTTTTGACGTTCTTCTCGTCTTGCTTTCTGAAGAAGGCTGATTCTGATTGAAGCTTGATCCTTTCGAAGCTTAACAGGTTGTAGGCGATACAGACGAATTCAGAATGCAGTTGTTCGCTTATTCCCTTATTTTGCATGGATCGCCCTTTCGGGTTTTCAATCCATCGGGATACCCATTTTTGCCTGAGTTGTCCAATGCGGCTTTTCAACTCAGCGGGTGTACATATTTTTTATTTATTTTCCCTTATTTTTGCCCGAGTCTTTTATTCTGTTTTTGACTCGCCGGGATGCCCTATTTTTGCCTGGACTTACATTCTGTTTTTATGTCCAGCGGGTCGTTTTAGGCGAAGTATTTTTAACTGCATCTGAATTCACAGGGGACGGGAAGTCTTCACCATCCATGGTGCTGAGCATCAGTGCTCCACCGGAAAAAACTTTCTTTACCACAAATGGTCCTTCATAATTTGGAGTCCATTTGCCCCTGTGGTCTGTATGAGGAGGGAGGATTCTTTTTAGCACAAGATCTCCTACTTGGTACTCTCGGTGCCTGACTTTCTGATCGAAGGCTTTCTTCATTCTTTTCTGATACAGCTGCCCATGACAGATTGCAGCCAATCTTTTCTCTTCAATCAGACTCAGTTGCTCGTATCGGGACCTAACCCACTCTGCTTCGTTCAGTTTAACATCCATCAATACTCGTAGGGAGGGTAATTCAACTTCAACCGGTAGGACTGCCTCCATACCATAGACAAGTTGATATGGTGTTGCCCCAGTGGATGTTCTGATTGACGTGCGGTACCCATGCAAGGCAAATGGTAGCATTTCATGCCAGTCTTTGTAGGTGACTACCATCTTCTGCACAATCTTCTTGATATTTTTATTCGCTGCCTCAACAGCGCCATTCATCTTTGGCCTGTAAGGAGAAGAATTGTGGTGTTGGATCTTGAAGTCCCGGCATAACTCAGCCATCATTTTGTTGTTCAAGTTGGAACCATTATCAGTAATGATTCGCTCGGGAACTCCATATCGACAGATGATATCTCTCTTCAGAAATCTGGCTACCACTTGTCTTGTAACATTGGCATAGGAAGCTGCTTCGACCCACTTGGTGAAATAATCAATGGCAACCAGGATGAATCTGTGGCCGTTTGAAGCAGTCGGTTCAATCTTTCCGATCATATCAATGCCCCACATGGCAAAGGGCCATGGTGAAGACATTATGTTCAAAGGATTGGGAGGCACATGCACCCTATCTGCATAAATTTGGCATTTATGGCATTTTCTGGCATAGGCACAACAGTCTGCATCCATTGTGATCCAGTAATAACCTGATCTTAACAGTTTTTTAGCCATGGCATGCCCTCCAGCATGGGTACCAAAAGATCCTTCGTGCACTTCATGCATCAACAAGTCTGCTTCTGTCTTATCAACGCATCTGAGGAGTACCATATCAAAGTTCCTTTTATAGAGGGAACCATCGGTGTTCAAGAAGAAACTACCAGCAAGCCTTCTCAAAGTCTTCTTATCATTGGAAGATGCCCCAGATGGGTATGTTTGATCCTCCAAGAAGCATTTAATGTCATGGAACCAAGGCTTATCATTTTTAACAACATCTGCTGCAAATACATATGCTGGCCTGTCAAGTCTGGACACTGAGATCTGAGGTACAAAGTTGGCAGCCTGAACTTTGATCATGGACGAAATGGTAGCCAGGGCATCTGCAAACTGATTCTCATCCCGAGGGATATACTCAAGCTTGACTGTCGTAAAGAAAGTCAATAACCTCCTTGTATAATCCCTGTAAGGTATCAGATGATCCTGGTGGGTGTACCATTTTCCGTTGGTTTGATTAACTACCAGAGCTGAATCTCCGAATACAGTCAATGTTTTGATCCTGAGGTCAATGGCTTCCTCAAGACCCATAATGCAAGCTTCGTATTCAGCTTCGTTGTTAGTGCAGTTGAAAGTGAGTTTTGCCGAGAAAGGCATGTGAACTCCTTTAGGTGTAATGAGTACTGCACCAACACCACGACCATTCATATTAACAGCCCCATCAAACATCATAGTCCATTCTTCTTCCGGGTCAGGCCCTTCAGTGTGAACAGGCTCTTCATGATCTTTTGATTTTATGAACATGATGTCTTCATCAGGGAAGTCAAATCTCATAGGCTGGTAGTCATCAATGGGTTGCTCAGCAAGATATTCAGATAGTACACTGCCCTTGATGGCTTTCTGAGAGGTGTACTGGATGTCGTATTCTGTGAGAATCATTTGCCATCTTGCAACCCGTCCGGTAAGAGCTGGCTTCTCGAAAATGTACTTAACTGGGTCCATCTTCGAGATCAATAAGGTAGTGTGGGTCAACATATACTGTCTTAGTCGGCGAGCAGCCCACGCTAAAGCACAACAAGTTTTCTCGAGCAGTGAATAACGTTGTTCACAGTCGGTAAACTTTTTGCTTAGGTAGTATATTGCATACTCTTTTCGACCAGACTCGTCATGCTGGCCTAGCACACACCCCATCGACTCTTCTAATACTGTCAAGTACATTATCAGAGGTCTTCCTTCAACTGGAGGCATAAGGATTGGAGGCTCTTGCAAATACTCTTTGATCTTGTCAAAAGCCCTTTGGCAGTCTTCACTCCACCTGACCGTCTGTTCTTTTCTCAATAGCTTGAACAAGGGTTCACAGGTTGCTGTAAGGTGAGATATGAACCGTGAAATGTAGTTCAATCGACCTAAGAACCCTCGAACTTCTTTCTCAGTTTTCGGTGCGGGCATCTCTTGAATAGCTTTGACTTTATCAGGGTCAACTTCAATCCCTTTCTCGCTTACAATAAAACCCAGCAGCTTACCAGATCGCACCCCGAATGTGCATTTGTTGGGGTTCAGCTTCAATTGGTACTTCCTCAGACGCTTGAATAGCTTCAGTAGATTCACCAGGTGATCTTCCTCTGTAAGGGACTTGGCGATCATATCATCCACATAACATTCTATTTCTTTATGGATCATATCGTGGAATAATGTCACCATAGCCCGTTGATATGTTGCACCAGCATTCTTGAGCCCAAATGGCATTACTTTGTAGCAGAACGTGCCCCAGGGTGTGATGAATGTTGTCTTCTCCATGTCTTCAGGTGACATCTTGATCTGATTATATCCTGAAAATCCGTCCATGAAGGAGAATACCGAGAACTGAGCCGTATTATCCACCAATACATCAATGTGAGGTAATGGGAAATCATCTTTCGGGCTAGCTCTGTTCAGATCCCGATAGTCAACACACATTCTTACTTTGCCGTCTTTCTTAGGCACAGGCACTATATTAGCAACCCACGGTGGGTAGCTAGTCACAGCAAGGAACCCGGCGTCCCACTGCTTTTGTACCTCTTCTTTGATCTTCATTGCCATGTCTGGGCGAGTACGGCGCAACTTCTGTTTAACCGGCGGGCATTCCTCTCTCAAAGGCAGCTTATGCATGACAATGTCGGTGTCCAACCCTGGCATATCTTGGTAAGACCAAGCAAACACATCTACATACTCTTGAAGCAGGTCAATCAGTTGTCTCTTCACTGAGTCTTGCAGGCAGGCCCCGATTTTAACCTCTTTCACGTCTTCATCTGTACCAAGATTAATCACTTCAACCTCCTCCTGGTGAGGAGTAATAACCTTTTCCTCTTGTCTTAACAACCTGGCTAGCTCTTCAGGAAGCTCATATTCTTCTTCAACCCCTTCATCAGCTTGATTGATCGGATTGTCAAAGTCATACGAAGTCATAGCCGTGCTGTTGTCGGTGCTGTCTGGAAGGCAATCTCTGCAAGGGTTCAGTTTGTTCATTTTAGTGATTGATTTTAATCTTGTTTAGAAAAATGAAATAAGGTTGTCATTTTGAAAACATCGCCATTTATTTTTTGTACAAAAAGAAAAAAATGGAAAAACAGTGAACGAAAAGGAAAAAGACTCATTTGCAAAAAGATGTCTGATATTTCATTGATTAATCTTGTTTGCACAAAAAGTACAGATGGCCCGATCACAAAATGAGTCTTGTCATCTTGGGCAAGATGCAAGACTTTGATGCATGCTATAAAAGTACAGGAAATAATAATTACTCTGCATGAGTAACTCTTATAATTTCCTGGGAAGACCAGTTTGAGATACTGCTCCCCGGGATCTTTGGACAAATCCAATTCTCCAGATTGCGCTCCTCTTCCAGCTCGTCTTCCAAATTGTTGATAGCATCAGGGGTGAGCATCCCCCCACTGACAAAACCGGGCTTCTCAGCAGCCTTTGCTTGATGTTGTTGAGTTGGTCTGTAACCCAACCCAAATTTGTCTTTCTTCTCCTCCACAGATAAAACCTTGCCCCAGCCTTGGGCAGTTCCTTCCTCAACAACCTTCCGGGCTTGTTGGTAAGATGACATGGAAACTCCAGATACAGCAGATGCTTCATTAACATTCAGGGCCTCAAACCCTTGGCTCATTGTTTCATGGATCTCTCCATCCATCTCAATATACTTATAAGTAGCCAGATGGCTAACAAATATATCCTCCTCCCCACAGATAGTAACAACTTGGCCTTCCCACTCAAATTTTAACTTCTGGTGAAGGGTAGACGTTACTGCGCCAGCGGCATGAATCCATGGTCTACCCAACAAACAGCTGTAGGCAGGCTGAATGTCCATCACATAGAAGATCGTTTTGAAGGTTTGTGGGCCAATTGTCACAGGCAGCTCAATTTCTCCCAGCACCGATCTCTTATAACCATCAAAGGCTCTTACTACCAGGTTGCTGGGACGCAATGCTAATCCTTCATGCTCTAGCTTCACCAGGGCCTTTTTGGGTAAGACATTAAGGGATGACCCTGTGTCTACCAGCACATGGGAAAGGACTGCACCTTTACATTCCATGGTGATGTGCAAGGCCTTGTTATGGTTGCGGCCTTCCGTTATCAAGTCGGTATTGGTGAACCCTAGCCCGTTGCTAGCAGTAACATTTCCAACCACGGTTTCCAATTGATTGACAGTGATCTCTTCAGGCACGTAAGCTGCGTGCAAGACTTTGAGTAATGCATTCCGATGGGCTTCGGAGCACATAAGCAGTGATAGGATAGAGATCTTGGATGGCGTCTGGTGAAGCTGATCCACTATTTTGTAATCACTCTTTTTGATGATTCTCATGAACTCATCAACTTCCTGATCGAATGGTGTTTTCAAAACTTCTTTAGCAGCTTGATCTTCCTGCACCGGGCTTTTTCCTTTTGCCTTGGCAGCAGCTTCTGCTTCGGCAGTGGGTCTCTGAATTGGTGGAGCAAAGAGACGTCCGCTTCGAGTGAAGCCTCCGCCTCCTCCCACATTGTCTATTTGTGGTGCAGGTGTTGATGTATCAAGAGTGATTCTCTTTCCTTCGCAGTATACGTCAGAGCCGTAGTGCCAAGGGATGGCCCTATTACTTTCATGAGGTATGGGTCCAGGCACCGTGACAGTGACTGGACTGATGACAGCTGCAGAAGGAACTGTGATAGTTTGTGGATCATAATAAATTGTGACTGGTGCTCTGGTGGGAGCAGCACTTTCTGAGTTGTAGGCAGAGTTGTTTTCGGGATCATAAAATATTGTGACAGTTGAGACGTCTTCAGAGTTTGTTGCTGGTGTTGTAGGAGACATTGTCGGAAGGATGGATGTTGTTGTTGTAGGAGATTCAAATTGGAGTGGTGCTGAAGTTGTAGAAGAAAAATTTGTTGATAGCTGATCAGTTGAGATGATAGATGAAGTACTTGTTGATGAAGCCGAAGAATTGTCAGGAACAATGGTTGCTGCAGTTGTAGGAGATACTGGTACTGTTGCTGATGAGATTGCTGGATTTGTTGGAAATGACGTGGTGATCTGAAGTTGGCCACTCCGAATAAGACCATCTATGCCATTCCTCAGGTTATCGCACCCATTTACTGAAATATTGCAGTAAGCACACCCTAACTCACACCCCGGGATCATTTGACATTCGAGGAGCTGAGCCTTAATTTCTACCAACGGTGTCCGAATCTGACCCACACTGGTTATTAAATAAGACGGCTTGTCTTCTTCAATAGCGTTGATTCTGGGACCACCGTGGTGTGGCATAGGATTTTTGTTGACATTGGGTGGTGGTGCGAAATTCAGAGCTTTTGAGTCTACCAGGTCTTGTACCTTCATGTGCAATGCTCTGCACTTTTCTGTACTATGGCCAGGTGCATTCGAATGAAAAGCACATCTGGCGTTGGAGTCGTAATTCCTGGGTAGACTGTTGGGATCTGGAGGTGCCAATGTCCTTAGCTCAACTAGGTTGAGTTTCAGGAGTTGTGGCAGCAATGTAGCATATGGCATGGGGATCGGATCGATCACCCTGTTGGCTTGAGATGGCCTCTGCTGGAATGGCCTTTGCTGATTGTTGTTGGTGTTGCTGTTGTTGTAATTTCTCGGAGGATACTGATTCTGTTGATGGTACTGAGGTGGTTGCTGATAGTTTTGCTACGGAGGTTGATAAGCTGGTTGTGGATGAGCTGGAGCGGGAATGGTGACTGCTGCCACAAATCTATGCACATATTGGGGCCTTCCCCTGTTGGTGTGGATAGCATTGGTCTCACCAGTTCTTCTTGGGCCCGCAAAAGGCTTTCTTGCATTACTGGATGAGCTTGCACCGTTGTCTGAGATCTTCCCCATTTTCAATAGGCTTTCAATTCTCTCCCCGGCTATGACAACATCTGCAAAGCTGGTAGATGAGAAGGCAGCTAGCCTGTCAATGTAAGTCCCCTGAAGGGTGTTCATGAACATATCAGCCATCTCCCTTTCTGACATAGGTGGCTGGACAGCAGCAGCAAGCTGTCTCCATCTTTGAGCATACTCTCGGAAGCTCTCTCTAGATGACTGTGACATTCCCATTAGGAGGGTCCTGTTGGGTGCCATATCCAGATTATACTGATACTGTCTGATGAAGGCCTCTGCCAGGTCCTTCCAGCATCTAATAGTTGCTCTTGTCAGATGGGAGTACCATTCCCTCGATGCTCCAGTTAAGCTATCCTCGAAATAAAACATCCATAGCTTCTCGTCCATGGTATAGGCCTTCAGCCTTCCCAGAAAAGATTGTAGATGGGTCCGGGGACAGGAAGTCCCATTATACTTCTCAAAGCATGGTGGCTTAAATTTGTGGGGAATCCTGACCCCGTCTACCAAGCCCATATCCATAACATCAAAACCCAAAGAGTTTTGAGACTCTAAGGATCTTAATTTCTCAGCTATCTCATCCAGCCTTCTATCATAAGCTTCTTCCCCGGCTCCCATTACTGTGAACTGGTCTTCTTGGGGGTCTTCTTGCAGCACTCTGCCTGCAGTGGCAGTCCCTTGAACATTTGCAGGGATGTTGACCTCTGGATGAAGGTGGGGTCCAAATACAGGGGGATTAACATGAGGTTGGACCCTCTCATTGTTGCTTGTTCCAGCAGTCCCTACATGGGGTTCTTCTTGATTCTGCCTTTCTACCATGGCTCTCAATCTTTCTTGGCTCTGAGCCATATTGTTCATCACTTCCATAAACTGCGTCATCTGAGTTCTCATTTCCAATCTTTCGTTTGCCATTTGATTTCTGACCTCTGCAAGGTCCTGTTGTACCTGATCCATTTGTATGCCCGGAAGATTGTTACGGGTGGGGTACCTGTGTGGTCGGTTGAGTGGAAACCCTCGTCGTCGAGCAATAATTCCTGAACACCACAACAGAGTTAGCAACAATAAAACAAACACCTGCAAAACAAACAAAGGGTTAGCATGCAATGCAGTATGCTTATTTGTTTTCAAGGTATCCGGCTTGGCATTCAGTTTTGACCCTTCCAGACCCTTTGAAGATGATGCTGTTGATGTTGCTTTCGGAGTAAACTCGGATGGAACAAACTAAACATATATTACAAAAGGCCACTGGTACATAGTTTGTTTACAAATACAAGCCCTCTGAGGGGTCAAAATATATTACAAGAAAATAAAAGTACATGGAATAAAAGCAACAACAAGCAAATGGTCAAACACCAAGACCAAACTCATCCTCCCGAACTTCCTTGAGAAGTGCTTCGGTCACAGGATCAGCCGGACGCTCCGTGAGATTCCTGATGAGGAGATTCCGGGTCGTAACAGCTGCTGTTAGCTTCTTGTGCTGACTTTGGTCCTTTGACCTCTTCACTCCTGCTTTGATCTTCAGCTCTGATATCTCCCTCTGGGCTGCTGCCAGGGCTTCTTGCTGCACTTTTGCACTAGCTTCCAGTTGCTCCATCTTGTCTTGAACTCTCTTGTCCTCCAGAGTACGAGCCTCGGTGATCCTGACCCACCGAGCTTGACTCTCCTTCAGATACAAGTCTGTCCTTGCTCTCTGGAACTGGGCTTCCTTGCAAGCATTCTTCAGAATTTGTTCTCCAGCTTTAGACTTGTTGATATAATCCCCAGACTTCTCAATCTTAACCAGATGCTCCACTCTCAACTTCTCTAGCCTCTCAATCTCCATCCTGCCATCATTCCTCTCCCGGAGAGTCTTCTGCAAAGCCTGGGTTAACTTCTCGTTTCTCTCCTTCAAGCTCTCAAACTCCCCCAAACTGATAGTGGCAGGGGGTGGTGCTGAAGATGATTCAGGCATATCTTCTATGGTAAAGGGCATCCCAGAGAATTGAGCCCTGGCACGGGACCATTCATAATATTATGCTGATGCCACATTGCTGCACTTCCCCAGAATGGTTATTCCCTTGGTTTGAACATTATCCCAGGCCCAGGCTGCCTGCCCAACAGTAGCCAGATTAAGCTTGTTCTCACAATAAAGAGTCTCAACCAAGTCCTGAGCCTTAGGAGAGTGGACCAGTGCATAGCCCAGTTGTCTTCTGAACAGCAGAGGGTTGTAATTGATACTACCCTTAACTCCTATTAGGGGCACATTGGGAAAATGCCCACAGCTGGTGATGATATCCCTGCCTTTGGTGCTTTGGGTGCACCACCTGATATCAGCTGAGGTTAGTGCAGTGAGTCTCTTAGCCCAGTTTTTCTGCTGATGAGGGTTCAAAAATGCATCTGTCCTGGGTAGATGCTTGAGAAGCCAAGTGTGGAACAATGGAGCACAACACCTCACTAATCTTCCCCTCTGCTTTTCATTCCTCTGATGCACTGAGTAGTAGAGATCCCCCAATAAAGTGGGCACCGGGTTCTTCAAGATGAAAAGATGGATTGCATTCTTGCTAATGAATCGAGGCTCATCAGCAAACAACACAATTCCATACATACTCAAGGCCAGTAAAGCACAGACAGCTTTCCACTCTCCTAAAGAAGCTTTCAGGGTAGCTTGAGAGATCAAGAAGTCCAGATGAAAACCAGGGATTCCAGCTTTGGAAGTCATATGCTATTCAATTAGGACAGGTTCCAGATGCAAAGCCCTTGCTACTTCTCCATTACCAGGAAAAACCATCTCAGGGTTAAAAGGGACTCCACCCCTGATAGGTATACCAATTAATGATGAGTATTCTTCCAATAAGGGGCCCAGCTGAAAGTCCTGAAAAGTGAAACATCTCAGTGGGGGATCATAAAACTGAAGGCAAGTGTGGATCAGGCTTCTCTGTGAGGGGTCCAGATCCATAACCATATCAAGTATATCTCCATAGTGTTCCCTGAACAGTGGTATATGGTCTAGAGTGATCAGGGTCTGAATCCTCCTGATGTCTGCTAACTCTGGCTGGAAGAAGTGGTAGGTGATGTTACTCTTTTTAGGTGCCATAATGTTGAGACTGAGTAGAGACAAGTGCTGATGGTGATACTGAAGAATGGGCCACTGGTTGGCTGAAGTAGATAACTGATAGCTGAAGCGAGTGCTGATGAAGATAGGTCAATACTGAAGATGGGGTCAAAACCAAAACCAAATGAAGATGGATACCCTGAAACACAAATAAGCAAATGTCAATATGATGCAATGATTATGTATGCAAATGATATGCAAGGGTTTGTGACTGAGCTGGATCTGATCAAGTGCTCTGACATAAGTCCATGTGTGTAAGAAATCCAGATGGAGGTCTATAAGTCCAGTAACCAAGGTGGGGGACTCAAATAAAGAGTCACATGTCCAGGGTTTAGAATCACAAGAACTGTTCCAAGATGGAGTACTCTTAAACAAACAAAGTAACAGGGTATTCTGAGGTCAAGGTACCTGCAAACCTGTAAACAGCCCAACCCCCTCACAGGTGGTGTTCTAAAACAAGGATCCTCAGACTTGGATCAGTTATGGGAAGTGTAAACACTTCTAACCCGGAGGTACAGTGTTTACAATAACCATAAAAGTTCCTCCTCTAATTCACCTCAGTTTCTGAAGGTCAAAACTAAAGGTCATCCAGACTTAGCAGGCTTCCCAGATAGCCCTAGCATTGCAGGAAATCCGCAACACAGAGTTCTCAAGAAGAAACCCATATCTGAACCGTGTTTCATATTCCCGCACCAGACCGAGATGGAATGGGAAAGAATATGATTCACTCTAGCCTAGGTGTCACTCAGGTCCCAGGTAGAGGACCTTAAACTCTCAATAGAACACCCACCCACCAAAGCAAACAACAGATCCAGCCAGCAGCACAGTATGACAATATGATATAATGCAAAGCTATAAAGAAAGCAGTAAACAACTGTACATAAAGCAAAAATAAATACAAATATACCAACACAAATAAGCACATAACACCCCAGTAAGCACAAATCAATCAAGCGCTAGGAGGAACCCACAAAAAGAACCAGAAGCCCTGGTTACAGCATAAGCGTCCCCAGCGGAGTCGCCAAGCTGTCGCTCCCAAAAGATGAGACTGAGCTCAAATGAGGTACAGACGCGAACGGTCGGCGAGAGGGACAATGAGAACACACAGCCGTGAACTCACTGGAGATGAAAAGAGTCGCCAACTAGGCATTTTTATCCCGGAGGAAAGGCAATGCTGCATAGGCCTGGAAAGATATGGATAAGACGGTTGCGAACCAGAGAGACTGAGAAAGGGGGTTGGTTACAACCTGGGAAGGTATTAGCACCCAGATTGTCCGTCGTACTCGACGGGATCCACGCTTAAAAGGTTTGTGTTTTAAAGGGGTAGTGTCAGTGCAATTTGTGTATATAATAGCTGGAAAAGATGTACAGGTGTCAGTGCAAAAGAGAGTGAAGTGTATAAATGAAGTGTCAGTGTAAGAAGTGAATGGAATGCTCAAGATCATGAGGCTTAAAGAATAAAGCTAGAAAGAGGGGGAATGTACAGAGACTTTTGTTCGATAACTGTTAAGTTATGCCTACGTATCCTCTCGTGCAATGAGGAAGTCAGAACACCGTAGTTCGACCCAAAGAGACTGATAGGTGAATTGACTTGTGAACTGCTTGCTTGCCTATGCTCAAGTGTATGACCTGTCTGGCTCAGGTGCAAACTGTCTTGCATTAGACGGAAGAAGCAAGTTCTCGTTTATGAGTGAAGATGATGAGAAAAGAATCTCGAAGGAGACGATTATTGTTTGTTTTTGTGTTTTCAATCTTTTATTGATTTTTTTGAGTTTGTCATAAGTTAACGAGCTTAAGCCTAAACCAATGGATTTAGTAAACTCATCACATCCTCCCTCTGATTAGGGGTAATGAAAATACCTTAAGTGTGAAGTCAGATTCTCACACTTAATCACCTTTGGTGTAGGATCAAGATCATTAACCTACTTGTTGATTATTTAGATGTTTTTGTTGTTTTTGTTTAGTGTTAAGTAATGAGGTTAAGCCATAATCAAGGATTAAACAGACTCATTACACCATCCTAATAGAAGGATAATAGATGAGAATGTTTAAGCTGAGGAAAGCTCCTCAACTTAATCCATGATTAGGGATTAAGCTCATGACAAACAAGCCTTTATTAGATGGATTTTATTTAATGATATGATGATGAAGTGATTTTTATGATTTGTAAGACAACTTGAGGGGGACTTGTCCATTAACACTAGGGTTAGTCCTTCTTAACCAATTAAGGAAGAATTAGAACCCTAATGCAAGGCCCAAGTTACAAGTATGATGTCTTGATAATTATTAAGTGAATTGATTAAGAGATTTAAACACATTAAGGGTTTAACACTTAGGATTAAAGTTATACACTCCATCCTAAGAGAAGGATGCAGGCATAAGCTTAATCACAAAGCCTTAAAGCCTTTAGGGTTTAGTCCCTGATTATGAGATGAGGAGAGATGACTCAAAAGAGACACAAAGGTAAAACTAAGAGGGGAGACTAATCAGAACCCTAATCATTGTCATGCTTGGTTGTCCCTAAGGTTTGTGAGGTTTACAAGAACAATCTTCAATGGAACCACCAGGAAGCAGATGAAAGGATCAAGAGAAGCAAAGCAACTTGCTTCATTCAAGAAGTCAAGTCACTTGAAGAAAGAAAGTGGGGAAAAGAAGAATGAGCAAGCTCAATCTCAAACACAAACATAAATGCAGCAAGGATGCATAAAAAGAGATGAAGAGAAGTTATGAGAAGTGAAGGCAAATTCACTTCTCAAAGTCACTTACCACCTGAAAGATTAGAAAAGAAATGCAATGCAATGCAGAATGGGATGAGATGACATGATGAGAAACAAAACCAGAAGCAATTACATGATGCTAATGATGCTATGAGATGCTACAAACATGAGGCAGCACATGGAAATGATCATACAAGCTTATGAATGCAGATGAAACATGTTAAGAAGCATGGACATACATGAAAAGTTATGAAGTGCACATGGCATACAACATGGCAAATACATGGTGCAATGATCAGACATGCTTTCAATATGTCTCATGATGTCAAATGAATCAAATGGAAACATGGAATGTCATGGCAAGTCATGTTATGCAAGGGAATGCAAGATGTATGCAAATGGAAGCTCAAATTAGGGTTTATGAACAAAGCAACAAACAAAAACCAAAATCAGAAGCAAACACTAAGATAAAAAATTGAAAATTCCACTCAAAGAACCCCTAATCCTATACTAACTCACTGCCCAAAGGGGAAGTCTCAACCCCTAACCAAGTTCAAGATATGATTTTTACAAGTTTGCTAGGGTTTTAGGGTTCCTAAACAAGAAAATTACCAAACAAATTGAAAATGGAAGATCAAAACATGGCCATTTAATCTCACAAACTACATGCTAAACACAATGCAATGCAAGAAGAATCAATGTCCAACTCCTCATGAATATGCAGAAATGATTTTTTTGAACTATGGATCAAATTAATGCACAAAAATGATTTTAATTCAATGAAAAATTCTCAAAATGCACCAAGATCAAAAAAGAAATTTGGTTTGAAGGTTGGACAATGTTTCTAAATGTCTTAGAACATTTCATGAATTTTTTTGGTGATTTTTAAATACCTAAAAACATTTTTAATAAATTAATTTTCATTAATCAATTAAAAATAATCCTTTAAATATTTAAAAATACTTTTTTAATGCTAAAAATGAAAATAAAAATATTTTTGTGTCATAAAAATTAATGAAAGTCTTGAGAAAAAGTTGCATAATTTTTAGACAATTTTTACTATTTTTAATAAATTATGCAAAACAAAATGAGAAAAATGTGAAAATAAAATGAAAATAAATGAATTAATGAGAAGTCAGCTGATCCAAGGGCCTGAATTCAAAGTCACACGCGCGGGAGTTGACTAGGCGCGCATCTGGACGGCCTACATTCAAACTCAGCTAATCAATGCTTATGCCCTAATTACGCCGTTAAACACTTTCAGATGACCGGAACAGTGTTCCGGTCATCTTCTCCGTTCACCCCAAACCTCAAACTCCTCTAAAACGCATCTAAAACAAAATCTAAAAACACAGAAATGATCCCCACTCACTCACGAATCAAAACCCCCAATCAAAACATATTTATTTTTCCAGGAATGGCTGAATCGAAGCAAACAAGAACTAGGGCAAAAAAGTTTCAGAGACTAATTAAACTCTCATCTCTCCACCATTTTCAAAACTAAAGATACCAGAGCAATCAGTGAAGCATATAGAACAACTTAGGAACTTAAAAAATGATTTCTGGAAAAAATGTTCTTGAGCTACCTGAGTTTCGAAGCTTTCACTCTGGTAACTTTCAGACCTCCTCTCCTTATGAAATCCACTCCTTATGACCCCTTGATGATGCTTGAATGCTTGGAAGAAATTTATGCAGGCTAGTTGAAGAGATTGAACAGCTTCTGCTCAAGCTCAGTTGAAAATGGTGATGGTGATTCAGGCTGTTTCAGGCATGGGTGAATGGTTCTTTGTGGTCAGGGTGATGTTTTGAGAAGGTTTGTGGAGCTTGTTTGGGTGTTTGTGAGCTGTGGGAGATGTTTCGAAGGAAACTGCAGATTGGGGTGAAAATGGAGAAACAATGTTCTTGCTGGTTTCAGGCTTGGTTCTTTGTTGGTTTTGGCTCAATGGAACATGGTGAAATGATTGGTGAAGTTGGTTTGAATGTTTGTGGTTTGTGCAAAGAGTTTCGAAGAGAAAATGCAAATGGGGTGTGTTTTGTGTATGTGATGTTGTGGTGTGTTTCAGCTTGGCCTCTTGATATGTTTTGCTTGCAAATGGATAGTATAAAATAATCCTATAGGTCAGATGATTTGACCTGGCCTTTATTGATTGGTAAGTTCACTTTTGCCAAAAGTCCACTCTTTGTGTAAGGAAAGCATGGGCTTGGTTCTAGGCTAGTACAAAGCATGGGGCTGCGCAGAAAGGGTGAGGGGAAGGGCTAGCAAGGTTCAGCATTCAAGACATCAAGTTGGTGAGGTGTTATCATGAGTTTTGCAAGTTGTTTCAACTTTGGTTCACATGTGATTTCCTTGTCCAACAAGCCATAAACCATGAGAAACTTGGTTCAAATCTGATTTTTAAGAGTTGCATGATGCTTGTGTAATGGTTTGATGACAATTAGAAGTTACAATTTGCCTTGGTTCATGATTTTGCAAATTTTCCTTTTAGTGCATAACTTGAAAATTAGTGATTTTTGCCAACTTTGTCACACCATAACTTTTGATCCAAAAATGAATTAGGTCATGTTCTTGTACTTTTTGAAAAGGGAAAAATGTATCCTACAACTTTCATGACCAAAGTTTTTCCATTTGAAGCTTTTTTGGATCAAAAATCAAGGCTTGAAAAATGACCTAAAATGACATATTCTTTAAAAGTCAACTATGCCCAAAAAAAGTCAACTTTGCAAAAACTTCAAATTCTTGATTTTTGTGAACTTCAACCTTCTTCCATGATCAAATAAAGATCATATACACTCAAAATGATGAAGATCACCCCTTGGTTGGGTCATTGGGGGCCTCAGATGCCCTGATTTTGCACTGACTTGTCTGAAAAGTCAACTCTTGATCAGATGACTTCCCCATGGAATTTCTTCATGAAAATTGATATGCATACTCCCTATACCATATAGAGACCAATGGAAACAAGAATGACCAAAAAATTTGGAGTTATGGCCTCTGAAACCAAAACCCTAATTTTAGGTCAACTGTGCAGTCAAACTTGGCTCTGCATCCATACCAATCCCAGTTCTTGTGATTCTTTGGCACTTTTGACTTTTAGGGGATGTAATATGATGCTTGAACACTCAGGGATCCCTTTGAAGTGATTGATGTCCTTTGGGAGTGGCTCAAGAGGCTCTTGGATTGCTCAGATCACAAACCCTAGATGCAGATGACTTAGAAATTATGCAGTGAATTAAAAATGAGATATGAGATGATATGATCACAAGCCATGGTGTGAATGGGTGAGGGCAAATTTGGGGTGTTTACAGCTGCCCCTATTCAAACATGAGTTAGCTGTGCAGGATGTAAGCATCGGCTTAACAGGCAAACAAGATAACTTGTGGTTGAATACCAAAGACAGTCCAAAATTTGCACTCACAGAATGAAGAAGAAAAGGGATATAGATTGTAAAAGAAAATAAAGTATATTGTAAAGTGTGGGCGACGGAGGACGAACGTCGAGCAGAGGACGACTGCTGGGTAAATAGCGATGACGGGGACGGCCGACATGCTGGGGATAAAAGGTAAAGCCAAGACGGGGACGGCCGACTAGCTGGGAAGAATAAAATCATGATGGGGACGGCCATCAAGATAAAGTTGTAAGATTCTCTGGGAATTGGTGAAACATGACGGGGACGGCCATCAAGTTCATAAAGTAAAGTAAACAACGATGGGGACGGCCATCGGGCTTAAAAGAGAAAAGGGACCACGACGGGGACGGCCATCGGGTTAAAGAATAAATGAAATAAACAGATGATGAGGTACGGTCATCAAAGGTGAAGGACGATCACCTAGCAGGGGACGGCTGCTCTGTTGGGGAATAAAAGAAATATGATGGGGACGGCCATCAAAGGTGGAGGACGACCACCTGGCAGGGTACGGCTGCCGAAAATATCAACGATGGGGACGGCCATCGGATAAAAGGTCAACGATGGGGACGGCCATCGGACGAGCATGATGGAGGACGACCATCAAGAGGTGGAGGACGACCACCTAGCAGGGTACGGCTGCTCTCAGGTTTTATCATGACATAAAACGAATGCCAGATAACCAAAATCAACAATGGGGACGGCCATTGGATAAATGATGAAGGACGATCATCAAAAGGGTGGAGGACGACCACCTAGCAGGGGACGGCTGCTAAAAATCAACGATGGGGGACGGCCATCGGATGAGCATGATGGAGGACGACTATCAAGAGGTGGAGGACGACCACCTAGCAGGGTACGGCTGCTCTCAGAGTTTATCATGACACAGGACGAGTGTCAGATAAACAAAAAAAATTGCTTTGTTGGCGATCTACTGGGGATATAGTAAACACGGACGAGCGTTTACAACCAAGAATAGAAAGCATAAGTGTTTAGATGTTGTGTATAGATTAAAGATGCGGACGAGCATCCTTAAGACTACGATACGGACGAGTATCGGGTAGAAACAAACTGACACGTGTTCAGAGATGATGATACGGACGAGTATCAACGGGTTAACAAAGAACACGGACGAGTGTTGAATCTGAGGGGACTCCTGGGGAATAGTAGACACAGACAAATGTCTAAATTCAAGAAGACATAAGTGTTTGACACGTGTATGGATTAAAGATGCGGACGAGCATCCTTATGACTATGATACGGACGAGTATCAAGTAGAAACAAACGCTTGACGCATGCTCTGAGATGATGGTACGGACGAGTACCAACGGGTTAACAAAGAACACGGACTAGTGTTGAATCTGTGGGGATATAAATGGCATATACGAGATACGGACGAGTATCTGTATAAGTGTAACATGAGTAGTGGGTATGATTTTTGTATGGATGAGTGTTTATCTGCTGGGGAGGGTGACACGGACGAGTGTCAAAAGGAGAAAAGTATGATATCAACAAGTATATGGGCTGTAAAGGTGTAAGCGACTGCGCTGGGGATATGACACGGACGGGTGTCAAGGAATTGTATATACAAGTATAGGTGAGTGCAAAGAGGATGTTCTTTGGCTTTCTGCTGAGGATATGACACGGACGGGTGTCAGGAAGTACCTGTAATACGGGTGATTTTGTTTGTAAAGAGTGTTCAGGCGACTTTTCTGGGGATAGATGACACGGACGGGTGTCAACTGGTGTTTGTGAATTGTGAGGCAACTGCTTTTGCTGGGACTCTGGTGGGGACAGTTTCTGTGTATTGATGAATGGTTATTATTCACAAGATCTGATTCACAACATGGCTTATGATTATGCTATGTGTTTGATTTTTGCCGTAATGCTCCGTATTAGACGGAATGCTACGCTTTGTGGGTGAATATGATGCAAATGTCATGATTATGCAAAGATACCAAACTGGGATTCGGATCCCGTTGCGAAGATCACTGGTCGATCTATTTGAAGTGGACATCCCAGCTGGGGATGAGATCATTGGCAGATCTGATGATATGTATCTGCTTGGGGATATAGGTCACTGATAGACCCATCCTGGTAATGAGGGACCCAGCTGGGGTTTGTAGAAGCCTTCTGTACTCTGTTGTGACTCCTTCATGCGTTGCTCTTCTGGATAGAGGCTGGAGATCTGTGGGGAGATGATTCCCTGGCTTCTGTATTCGACTGAGGATGAAATGGCAACTCGGCTGGGGAGAAAGAGAAATCACTGAAAGATCTCCCTAGAAATTCCGTTGAGGATGATTCTTGACTCAGCCGGGGATATGGGCGCCTTCTGGCATTGCCCTGGCAACTCTGATGGAGAGAAGTAATAATTGGCAGCTCAGCTGGGGGGAGTCATGAGAGGCAACTCAGCTGGGGAAGGGGCACGTCGGGTGCTAAAATTGAGTGTTGATTTGCCGGCTTGCTAGGATGAAGCCTACATGCCCCACGCTGCGCTTTGGATACCTGCAATCCTGCAAAGGTAGAGAAACGCACAAGTAATCCCGAGGTATCCTTTACTGGATTCCGTCATAGGAGTTTAGACACCTCTGAGAGTAAGTATATTTCCTGCAAGCATGTGTTTTTATTTTTGAAGATAAACATCTGTACTTATGCAATCAGTTTTTTAGAGACATCAGACATTTTTGCAAATAAAATGTACAAGACGAGACATTACTGAAAAATCTGATTTTACTAATTCATGTGCCCTGAATTGGCGGGATACAGTCAAAGGAACATATCCCCTGAAATGAGGAGATTGTTACAAATTGAGAAACAAAATGCTGGCAATGTTGATGACGCTTTAAGGAGCTTCCTCTTCTGCTATGACTCGTATGACTTTTGACGTTCTTCTCGTCTTGCTTTCTGAAGAAGGCTGATTCTGATTGAAGCTTGATCCTTTCGAAGCTTAACAGGTTGTAGGCGATACAGACGAATTCAGAATGCAGTTGTTCGCTTATTCCCTTATTTTGCATGGATCGCCCTTTCGGGTTTTCAATCCATCGGGATACCCATTTTTGCCTGAGTTGTCCAATGCGGCTTTTCAACTCAGCGGGTGTACACATTTTTTATTTATTTTCCCTTATTTTTGCCCGAGTCTTTTATTCTGTTTTTGACTCGCCGGGATGCCCTATTTTTGCCTGGACTTACATTCTGTTTTTATGTCCAGCGGGTCGTTTTAGGCGAAGTATTTTTAACTGCATCTGAATTCACAGGGGACGGGAAGTCTTCACCATCCATGGTGTTGAGCATCAGTGCTCCACCGGAAAAAACTTTCTTTACCACAAATGGTCCTTCATAATTTGGAGTCCATTTGCCCCTGTGGTCTGTATGAGGAGGGAGGATTCTTTTTAGCACAAGATCTCCTACTTGGTACTCTCGGTGCCTGACTTTCTGATCGAAGGCTTTCTTCATTCTTTTCTGATACAGCTGCCCATGACAGATTGCAGCCAATCTTTTCTCTTCAATCAGACTCAGTTGCTCGTATCGGGACCTAACCCACTCTGCTTCGTTCAGTTTAACATCCATCAATACTCGTAGGGAGGGTAATTCAACTTCAACCGGTAGGACTGCCTCCATACCATAGACAAGTTGATATGGTGTTGCCCCAGTGGATGTTCTGATTGACGTGCGGTACCCATGCAAGGCAAATGGTAGCATTTCATGCCAGTCTTTGTAGGTGACTACCATCTTCTGCACAATCTTCTTGATATTTTTATTCGCTGCCTCAACAGCGCCATTCATCTTTGGCCTGTAAGGAGAAGAATTGTGGTGTTGGATCTTGAAGTCCCGGCATAACTCAGCCATCATTTTGTTGTTCAAGTTGGAACCATTATCAGTAATGATTCGCTCGGGAACTCCATATCGACAGATGATATCTCTCTTCAGAAATCTGGCTACCACTTGTCTTGTAACATTGGCATAGGAAGCTGCTTCGACCCACTTGGTGAAATAATCAATGGCAACCAGGATGAATCTGTGGCCGTTTGAAGCAGTCGGTTCAATCTTTCCGATCATATCAATGCCCCACATGGAAAAGGGCCATGGTGAAGACATTATGTTCAAAGGATTGGGAGGCACATGCACCCTATCTGCATAAATCTGGCATTTATGGCATTTTCTGGCATAGGCACAACAGTCTGCATCCATTGTGATCCAGTAATAACCTGATCTTAACAGTTTTTTAGCCATGGCATGCCCTCCAGCATGGGTACCAAAAGATCCTTCGTGCACTTCATGCATCAACAAGTCTGCTTCTGTCTTATCAACGCATCTGAGGAGTACCATATCAAAGTTCCTTTTATAGAGGGAACCATCGGTGTTCAAGAAGAAACTACCAGCAAGCCTTCTCAAAGTCTTCTTATCATTGGAAGATGCCCCAGATGGGTATGTTTGATCCTCCAAGAAGCATTTAATGTCATGGAACCAAGGCTTATCATTTTTAACAACATCTGCTGCAAATACATATGTTGGCCTGTCAAGTCTGGACACTGAGATCTGAGGTACAAAGTTGGCAGCCTGAACTTTGATCATGGACGAAATGGTAGCCAGGGCATCTGCAAACTGATTCTCATCCCGAGGGATATACTCAAGCTTGACTGTCGTAAAGAAAGTCAATAACCTCCTTGTATAATCCCTGTAAGGTATCAGATGATCCTGGTGGGTGTACCATTTTCCGTTGGTTTGATTAACTACCAGAGCTGAATCTCCGAATACAGTCAATGTTTTGATCCTGAGGTCAATGGCTTCCTCAAGACCCATAATGCAAGCTTCGTATTCAGCTTCGTTGTTAGTGCAGTTGAAAGTGAGTTTTGCCGAGAAAGGCATGTGAACTCCTTTAGGTGTAATGAGTACTGCACCAACACCACGACCATTCATATTAACAGCCCCATCAAACATCATAGTCCATTCTTCTTCCGGGTCAGGCCCTTCAGTGTGAACAGGCTCTTCATGATCTTTTGATTTTATGAACATGATGTCTTCATCAGGGAAGTCAAATCTCATAGGCTGGTAGTCATCAATGGGTTGCTCAGCAAGATATTCAGATAGTACACTGCCCTTGATGGCTTTCTGAGAGGTGTACTGGATGTCGTATTCTGTGAGAATCATTTGCCATCTTGCAACCCGTCCGGTAAGAGCTGGCTTCTCGAAAATGTACTTAACTGGGTCCATCTTCGAGATCAATAAGGTAGTGTGGGTCAACATATACTGTCTTAGTCGGCGAGCAGCCCACGCTAAAGCACATCAAGTTTTCTCGAGCAGTGAATAACGTTGTTCACAGTCGGTAAACTTTTTGCTTAGGTAGTATATTGCATACTCTTTTCGACCAGACTCGTCATGCTGGCCTAGCACACACCCCATCGACTCTTCTAATACTGTCAAGTACATTATCAGAGGTCTTCCTTCAACTGGAGGCATAAGGATTGGAGGCTCTTGCAAATACTCTTTGATCTTGTCAAAAGCCCTTTGGCAGTCTTCACTCCACCTGACCGTCTGTTCTTTTCTCAACAGCTTGAACAAGGGTTCACAGGTTGCTGTAAGGTGAGATATGAACCGTGAAATGTAGTTCAATCGACCTAAGAACCCTCGAACTTCTTTCTCAGTTTTCGGTGCGGGCATCTCTTGAATAGCTTTGACTTTATCAGGGTCAACTTCAATCCCTTTCTCGCTTACAATAAAACCCAGCAGCTTACCAGATCGCACCCCGAATGTGCATTTGTTGGGGTTCAGCTTCAATTGGTACTTCCTCAGACGCTTGAATAGCTTCAGTAGATTCACCAGGTGATCTTCCTCTGTAAGGGACTTGGCGATCATATCATCCACATAACATTCTATTTCTTTATGGATCATATCGTGGAATAATGTCACCATAGCCCGTTGATATGTTGCACCAGCATTCTTGAGCCCAAATGGCATTACTTTGTAGCAGAACGTGCCCCAGGGTGTGATGAATGTTGTCTTCTCCATGTCTTCAGGTGACATCTTGATCTGATTATATCCTGAAAATCCGTCCATGAAGGAGAATACCGAGAACTGAGCCGTATTATCCACCAATACATCAATGTGAGGTAATGGGAAATCATCTTTCGGGCTAGCTCTGTTCAGATCCCGATAGTCAACACACATTCTTACTTTGCCGTCTTTCTTAGGCACAGGCACTATATTAGCAACCCACGGTGGGTAGCTAGTCACAGCAAGGAACCCGGCGTCCCACTGCTTTTGTACCTCTTCTTTGATCTTCATTGCCATGTCTGGGCGAGTACGGCGCAACTTCTGTTTAACCGGCGGGCATTCCTCTCTCAAAGGCAGCTTATGCATGACAATGTCGGTGTCCAACCCTGGCATATCTTGGTAAGACCAAGCAAACACATCTACATACTCTTGAAGCAGGTCAATCAGTTGTCTCTTCACTGAGTCTTGCAGGCAGGCCCCGATTTTAACCTCTTTCACGTCTTCATCTGTACCAAGATTAATCACTTCAACCTCCTCCTGGTGAGGAGTAATAACCTTTTCCTCTTGTCTTAACAACCTGGCTAGCTCTTCAGGAAGCTCATATTCTTCTTCAACCCCTTCATCAGCTTGATTGATCGGATTGTCAAAGTCATACGAAGTCATAGCCGTGCTGTTGTCGGTGCTGTCTGGAAGGCAATCTCTGCAAGGGTTCAGTTTGTTCATTTTAGTGATTGATTTTAATCTTGTTTAGAAAAATGAAATAAGGTTGTCATTTTGAAAACATCGCCATTTATTTTTTGTACAAAAAGAAAAAAATGGAAAAACAGTGAACGAAAAGGAAAAAGACTCATTTGCAAAAAGATGTCTGATATTTCATTGATTAATCTTGTTTGCACAAAAAGTACAGATGGCCCGATCACAAAATGAGTCTTGTCATCTTGGGCAAGATGCAAGACTTTGATGCATGCTATAAAAGTACAGGAAATAATAATTACTCTGCATGAGTAACTCTTATAATTTCCTGGGAAGACCAGTTTGAGATACTGCTCCCCGGGATCTTTGGACAAATCCAATTCTCCAGATTGCGCTCCTCTTCCAGCTCGTCTTCCAAATTGTTGATAGCATCAGGGGTGAGCATCCCCCCACTGACAAAACCGGGCTTCTCAGCAGCCTTTGCTTGATGTTGTTGAGTTGGTCTGTAACCCAACCCAAATTTGTCTTTCTTCTCCTCCACAGATAAAACCTTGCCCCAGCCTTGGGCAGTTCCTTCCTCAACAACCTTCCGGGCTTGTTGGTAAGATGACATGGAAACTCCAGATACAGCAGATGCTTCATTAACATTCAGGGCCTCAAACCCTTGGCTCATTGTTTCATGGATCTCCCCATCCATCTCAATATACTTATAAGTAGCCAGATGGCTAACAAATATATCCTCCTCCCCACAGATAGTAACAACTTGGCCTTCCCACTCAAATTTTAACTTCTGGTGAAGGGTAGACGTTACTGCGCCAGCGACATGAATCCATGGTCTACCCAACAAACAGCTGTAGGCAGGCTGAATGTCTATCACATAGAAGATCGTTTTGAAGGTTTGTGGGCCAATTGTCACAGGCAGCTCAATTTCTCCCAGCACCGATCTCTTAGAACCATCAAAGGCTCTTACTACCAGGTTGCTGGGACGCAATGCTAATCCTTCATGCTCTAGCTTCACCAGGGCCTTTTTGGGTAAGACATTAAGGGATGACCCTGTGTCTACCAGCACATGGGAAAGGACTGCACCTTTACATTCCATGGTGATGTGCAAGGCCTTGTTATGGTTGCGGCCTTCCGTTATCAAGTCGGTATTGGTGAACCCTAGCCCGTTGCTAGCAGTAACATTTCCAACCACGGTTTCCAATTGATTGACAGTGATCTCTTCAGGCACGTAAGCTGCGTGCAAGACTTTGAGTAATGCATTCCGATGGGCTTCAGAGCACATAAGCAGTGATAGGATAGAGATCTTGGATGGCGTCTGGTGAAGCTGATCCACTATTTTGTAATAACTCTTTTTGATGATTCTCATGAACTCATCAACTTCCTGATCGAATGGTGTTTTCAAAACTTCTTTAGCAGCTTGATCTTCCTGCACCGGGCTTTTTCCTTTTGCCTTGGCAGCAGCTTCTGCTTCGGCAGTGGGTCTCTGAATTGGTGGAGCAAAGAGACGTCCGCTTCGAGTGAAGCCTCCGCCTCCTCCCACATTGTCTATTTGTGGTGCAGGTGTTGATGTATCAAGAGTGATTCTCTTTCCTTCGCAGTATACGTCAGAGCCGTAGTGCCAAGGGATGGCCCTATTACTTTCATGAGGTATGGGTCCAGGCACCGTGACAGTGACTGGACTGATGACAGCTGCAGAAGGAACTGTGATAGTTTGTGGATCATAATAAATTGTGACTGGTGCTCTGGTGGGAGCAGCACTTTCTGAGTTGTAGGCAGAGTTGTTTTCGGGATCATAAAATATTGTGACAGTTGAGACGTCTTCAGAGTTTGTTGCTGGTGTTGTAGGAGACATTGTCGGAAGGATGGATGTTGTTGTTGTAGGAGATTCAAATTGGAGTGGTGCTGAAGTTGTAGAAGAAAAATTTGTTGATAGCTGATCAGTTGAGATGATAGATGAAGTACTTGTTGATGAAGCCGAAGAATTGTCAGGAACAATGGTTGCTGCAGTTGTAGGAGATACTGGTACTGTTGCTGATGAGATTGCTGGATTTGTTGGAAATGACGTGGTGATCTGAAGTTGGCCACTCCGAATAAGACCATCTATGCCATTCCTCAGGTTATCGCACCCATTTACTGAAATATTGCAGTAAGCACACCCTAACTCACACCCCGGGATCATTTGACATTCGAGGAGCTGAGCCTTAATTTCTACCAACGGTGTCCGAATCTGACCCACACTGGTTATTAAATAAGACGGCTTGTCTTCTTCAATAGCGTTTATTCTGGGACCACCGTGGTGTGGCATAGGATTTTTGTTGACATTGGGTGGTGGTGCGAAATTCAGAGCTTTTGAGTCTACCAGGTCTTGTACCTTCATGTGCAATGCTCTGCACTTTTCTGTACTATGGCCAGGTGCATTCGAATGAAAAGCACATCTGGCGTTGGAGTCGTAATTCCTGGGTAGACTGTTGGGATCTGGAGGTGCCAATGTCCTTAGCTCAACTAGGTTGAGTTTCAGGAGTTGTGGCAGCAATGTAGCATATGGCATGGGGATCGGATCGATCACCCTGTTGGCTTGAGATGGCCTCTGCTGGAATGGCCTTTGCTGATTGTTGTTGGTGTTGCTGTTGTTGTAATTTCTCGGAGGATACTGATTCTGTTGATGGTACTGAGGTGGTTGCTGATAGTTTTGCTGCGGAGGTTGATAAGCTGGTTGTGGATGAGCTGGAGCGGGAATGGTGACTGCTGCCACAGATCTATGCACATATTGGGGCCTTCCCCTGTTGGTGTGGATAGCATTGGTCTCACCAGTTCTTCTTGGGCCCGCAAAAGGCTTTCTTGCATTACTGGATGAGCTTGCACCGTTGTCTGAGATCTTCCCCATTTTCAATAGGCTTTCAATTCTCTCCCCGGCTATGACAACATCTGCAAAGCTGGTAGATGAGAAGGCAGCTAGCCTGTCAATGTAAGTCCCCTGAAGGGTGTTCATGAACATATCAGCCATCTCCCTTTCTGACATAGGTGGCTGGACAGCAGCAGCAAGCTGTCTCCATCTTTGAGCATACTCTCGGAAGCTCTCTCTAGATGACTGTGACATTCCCATTAGGAGGGTCCTGTTGGGTGCCATATCCAGATTATACTGATATTGTCTGATGAAGGCCTCTGCCAGGTCCTTCCAGCATCTAATAGTTGCTCTTGTCAGATGGGAGTACCATTCCCTCGATGCTCCAGTTAAGCTATCCTCGAAATAAAACATCCATAGCTTCTCGTCCATGGTATAGGCCTTCAGCCTTCCCAGAAAAGATTGTAGATGGGTCCGGGGACAGGAAGTCCCATTATACTTCTCAAAGCATGGTGGCTTAAATTTGTGGGGAATCCTGACCCCGTCTACCAAGCCCATATCCATAACATCAAAACCCAAAGAGTTTTGAGACTCTAAGGATCTTAATTTCTCAGCTATCTCATCCAGCCTTCTATCATAAGCTTCTTCCCCGGCTCCCATTACTGTGAACTGGTCTTCTTGGGGGTCTTCTTGCAGCACTCTGCCTACAGTGGCAGTCCCTTGAACATTTGCAGGGATGTTGACCTCTGGATGAAGGTGGGGTCCAAATACAGGGGGATTAACATGAGGTTGGACCCTCTCATTGTTGCTTGTTCCAGCAGTCCCTACATGGGGTTCTTCTTGATTCTGCCTTTCTACCATGGCTCTCAATCTTTCTTGGCTCTGAGCCATATTGTTCATCACTTCCATAAACTGCGTCATCTGAGTTCTCATTTCCAATCTTTCGTTTGCCATTTGATTTCTGACCTCTGCAAGGTCCTGTTGTACCTGATCCATTTGTATGCCCGGAAGATTGTTACGGGTGGGGTACCTGTGTGGTCGGTTGAGTGGAAACCCTCGTCGTCGAGCAATAATTCCTGAACACCACAACAGAGTTAGCAACAATAAAACAAACACCTGCAAAACAAACAAAGGGTTAGCATGCAATGCAGTATGCTTATTTGTTTTCAAGGTATCCGGCTTGGCATTCAGTTTTGACCCTTCCAGACCCTTTGAAGATGATGCTGTTGATGTTGCTTTCGGAGTAAACTCGGATGGAACAAACTAAACATATATTACAAAAGGCCACTGGTACATAGTTTGTTTACAAATACAAGCCCTCTGAGGGGTCAAAATATATTACAAGAAAATAAAAGTACATGGAATAAAAGCAACAACAAGCAAATGGTCAAACACCAAGACCAAATGAGGTACAGACGCGAACGGTCGGCGAGAGGGACAATGAGAACACACAGCCGTGAACTCACTGGAGATGAAAAGAGTCGCCAGCTAGGCATTTTTATCCCGGAGGAAAGGCAATGTTGCATAGGCCTGGAAAGATATGGATAAGACGGTTGCGAACCAGAGAGACTGAGAAAGGGGGTTGGTTACAACCTGGGAAGGTATTAGCACCCAGATTGTCCGTCGTACTCGACGGGATCCACGCTTAAAAGGTTTGTGTTTTAAAGGGGTAGTGTCAGTGCAATTTGTGTATATAATAGCTGGAAAAGATGTACAGGTGTCAGTGCAAAAGAGAGTGAAGTGTATAAATGAAGTGTCAGTGTAAGAAGTGAATGGAATGCTCAAGATCATGAGGCTTAAAGAATAAAGCTAGAAAGAGGGGGAATGTACAGAGACTTTTGTTCGATAACTGTTAAGTTATGCCTACGTATCCTCTCGTGCAATGAGGAAGTCAGAACACCGTAGTTCGACCCAAAGAGACTGATAGGTGAATTGACTTGTGAACTGCTTGCTTGCCTATGCTCAAGTGTATGACCTGTCTGGCTCAGGTGCAAACTGTCTTGCATTAGACGGAAGAAGCAAGTTCTCGTTTATGAGTGAAGATGATGAGAAAAGAATCCCGAAGGAGACGATTATTGTTTGTTTTTGTGTTTTCAATCTTTTATTGATTTTTTTTGAGTTTGTCATAAGTTAACGAGCTTAAGCCTAAACCAATGGATTTAGTAAACTCATCACATCCTCCCTCTGATTAGGGGTAATGAAAATACCTTAAGTGTGAAGTCAGATTCTCACACTTAATCACCTTTGGTGTAGGATCAAGATCATTAACCTACTTGTTGATTATTTAGATGTTTTTGTTGTTTTTGTTTAGTGTTAAGTAATGAGGTTAAGCCATAATCAAGGATTAAACAGACTCATTACACCATCCTAATAGAAGGATAATAGATGAGAATGTTTAAGCTGAGGAAAGCTCCTCAACTTAATCCATGATTAGGGATTAAGCTCATGACAAACAAGCCTTTATTAGATGGATTTTATTTAATGATATGATGATGAAGTGATTTTTATGATTTGTAAGACAACTTGAGGGGGACTTGTCCATTAACACTAGGGTTAGTCCTTCTTAACCAATTAAGGAAGAATTAGAACCCTAATGCAAGGCCCAAGTTACAAGTATGATGTCTTGATAATTATTAAGTGAATTGATTAAGAGATTTAAACACATTAAGGGTTTAACACTTAGGATTAAAGTTATACACTCCATCCTAAGAGAAGGATGCAGGCATAAGCTTAATCACAAAGCCTTAAAGCCTTTAGGGTTTAGTCCCTGATTATGAGATGAGGAGAGATGACTCAAAAGAGACACAAAGGTAAAACTAAGAGGGGAGACTAATCAGAACCCTAATCATTGTCATGCTTGGTTGTCCCTAAGGTTTGTGAGGTTTACAAGAACAATCTTCAATGGAACCACCAGGAAGCAGATGAAAGGATCAAGAGAAGCAAAGCAACTTGCTTCATTCAAGAAGTCAAGTCACTTGAAGAAAGAAAGTGGGGAAAAGAAGAATGAGCAAGCTCAATCTCAAACACAAACATAAATGCAGCAAGGATGCATAAAAAGAGATGAAGAGAAGTTATGAGAAGTGAAGGCAAATTCACTTCTCAAAGTCACTTACCACCTGAAAGATTAGAAAAGAAATGCAATGCAATGCAGAATGGGATGAGATGACATGATGAGAAACAAAACCAGAAGCAATTACATGATGCTAATGATGCTATGAGATGCTACAAACATGAGGCAGCACATGGAAATGATCATACAAGCTTATGAATGCAGATGAAACATGTTAAGAAGCATGGACATACATGAAAAGTTATGAAGTGCACATGGCATACAACATGGCAAATACATGGTGCAATGATCAGACATGCTTTCAATATGTCTCATGATGTCAAATGAATCAAATGGAAACATGGAATGTCATGGCAAGTCATGTTATGCAAGGGAATGCAAGATGTATGCAAATGGAAGCTCAAATTAGGGTTTATGAACAAAGCAACAAACAAAAACCAAAATCAGAAGCAAACACTAAGATAAAAAATTGAAAATGCCACTCAAAGAACCCCTAATCCTATACTAACTCACTGCCCAAAGGGGAAGTCTCAACCCCTAACCAAGTTCAAGATATGATTTTTACAAGTTTGCTAGGGTTTTAGGGTTCCTAAACAAGAAAATTACCAAACAAATTGAAAATGGAAGATCAAAACATGGCCATTTAATCTCACAAACTACATGCTAAACACAATGCAATGCAAGAAGAATCAATGTCCAACTCCTCATGAATATGCAGAAATGATTTTTTTGAACTATGGATCAAATTAATGCACAAAAATGATTTTAATTCAATGAAAAATTCTCAAAATGCACCAAGATCAAAAAAGAAATTTGGTTTGAAGGTTGGACAATGTTTCTAAATGTCTTAGAACATTTCATGAATTTTTTTGGTGATTTTTAAATACCTAAAAACATTTTTAATAAATTAATTTTCATTAATCAATTAAAAATAATCCTTTAAATATTTAAAAATACTTTTTTAATGCTAAAAATGAAAATAAAAATATTTTTGTGTCATAAAAATTAATGAAAGTCTTGAGAAAAAGTTTCATAATTTTTAGACAATTTTTACTATTTTTAATAAATTATGCAAAACAAAATGAGAAAAATGTGAAAATAAAATGAAAATAAATGAATTAATGAGAAGTCAGCTGATCCAAGGGCCTGAATTCAAAGTCACACGCGCGGGAGTTGACTAGGCGCGCATCTGGACGGCCTACATTCAAACTCAGCTAATCAATGCTTATGCCCTAATTACGCCGTTAAACACTTTCAGATGACCGGAACAGTGTTCCGGTCATCTTCTCCGTTCACCCCAAACCTCAAACTCCTCTAAAACGCATCTAAAACAAAATCTAAAAACACAGAAATGATCCCCACTCACTCACGAATCAAAACCCCCAATCAAAACATATTTATTTTTCCAGGAATGGCTGAATCGAAGCAAACAAGAACTAGGGCAAAAAAGTTTCAGAGACTAATTAAACTCTCATCTCTCCACCATTTTCAAAACTAAAGATACCAGAGCAATCAGTGAAGCATATAGAACAACTTAGGAACTTAAAAAATGATTTCTGGAAAAAATGTTCTTGAGCTACCTGAGTTTCGAAGCTTTCACTCTGGTAACTTTCAGACCTCCTCTCCTTGTGAAATCCACTCCTTATGACCCCTTGATGATGCTTGAATGCTTGGAAGAAATTTATGCAGGCTAGTTGAAGAGTTTGAACAGCTTCTGCTCAAGCTCAGTTGAAAATGGTGATGGTGATTCAGGCTGTTTCAGGCATGGGTGAATGGTTCTTTGTGGTCAGGGTGATGTTTTGAGAAGGTTTGTGGAGCTTGTTTGGGTGTTTGTGAGCTGTGGGAGATGTTTCGAAGGAAACTGCAGATTGGGGTGAAAATGGAGAAACAATGTTCTTGCTGGTTTCAGGCTTGGTTCTTTGTTGGTTTTGGCTCAATGGAACATGGTGAAATGATTGGTGAAGTTGGTTTGAATGTTTGTGGTTTGTGCAAAGAGTTTCGAAGAGAAAATGCAAATGGGGTGTGTTTTGTGTATGTGATGTTGTGGTGTGTTTCAGCTTGGCCTCTTGATATGTTTTGCTTGCAAATGGATAGTATAAAATAATCCTATAGGTCAGATGATTTGACCTGGCCTTTATTGATTGGTAAGTTCACTTTTGCCAAAAGTCCACTCTTTGTGTAAGGAAAGCATGGGCTTGGTTCTAGGCTAGTACAAAGCATGGGGCTGCGCAGCAAGGGTGAGGGGAAGGGCTAGCAAGGTTCAGCATTCAAGACATCAAGTTGGTGAGGTGTTATCATGAGTTTTGCAAGTTGTTTCAACTTTGGTTCACATGTGATTTCCTTGTCCAACAAGCCATAAACCATGAGAAACTTGGTTCAAATCTGATTTTTAAGAGTTGCATGATGCTTGTGTAATGGTTTGATGACAATTAGAAGTTACAATTTGCCTTGGTTCATGATTTTGCAAATTTTCCTTTTAGTGCATAACTTGAAAATTAGTGATTTTTGCCAACTTTGTCACACCATAACTTTTGATCCAAAAATGAATTAGGTCATGTTCTTGTACTTTTTGAAAAGGGAAAAATGTATCCTACAACTTTCATGACCAAAGTTTTTCCATTTGAAGCTTTTTTGGATCAAAAATCAAGGCTTGAAAAATGACCTAAAATGACATATTCTTTAAAAGTCAACTATGCCCAAAAAAAGTCAACTTTGCAAAAACTTCAAATTCTTGATTTTTGTGAACTTCAACCTTCTTCCATGATCAAATAAAGATCATATACACTCAAAATGATGAAGATCACCCCTTGGTTGGGTCATTGGGGGCCTCAGATGCCCTGATTTTGCACTGACTTGTCCGAAAAGTCAACTCTTGATCAGATGACTTCCCCATGGAATTTCTTCATGAAAATTGATATGCATACTCCCTATACCATATAGAGACCAATGGAAACAAGAATGACCAAAAAATTTGGAGTTATGGCCTCTGAAACCAAAACCCTAATTTTAGGTCAACTGTGCAGTCAAACTTGGCTCTGCATCCATACCAATCCCAGTTCTTGTGATTCTTTGGCACTTTTTACTTTTAGGGGATGTAATATGATGCTTGAACACTCAGGGATCCCTTTGAAGTGATTGATGTCCTTTGGGAGTGGCTCAAGAGGCTCTTGGATTGCTCAGATCACAAACCCTATATGCAGATGACTTAGAAATTATGCAGTGAATTAAAAATGAGATATGAGATGATATGATCACAAGCCATGGTGTGAATGGGTGAGGGCAAATTTGGGGTGTTTACAGATGTACCTGGGCCATCCACAGCACCACCTCCAGCAACTGTCAGCCTGGAAGAGTTTGAGAAACTGAAAGAGAGGAATGAGAATTTGACTCAAGCTCTGCAGAAGACCCTCTGGGAGAGGAGTGATGGTTGTCTGGACATTGAGAGGTTAGAAAAGCTAAAGGTGGAGCATCTAGCCAGGATTGAGAGGTCAGAAGACTACATCAAGAAGTCAAGGGCTGGAGAGCAGATTTTGAAGAATGCCTGTAAGGAGGCTCAGTTTCAGAAGGCCAGGACTGACCTCTATCTGAAAGAGAGTCAAGCTAGGTGGGTCAGGATCACTAAAGCTCGCACTCAGGAGGATAAGAGAACTCAGGACAAGATTGAGCAGTTGGAGGCTAATGCAAAGGAACAACAGGAAGCCCTTCTAGCAGCCCAGAAGGAGATCTCAGAGTTGAAGATTAGGGTTGGTGTGAAGAGGTCAAAGGACCAGGGCAGACACAAGAAGCTAACTGCAGCTATTGCCACCAGGAATCTTCTCATCAGGAATCTCACAGAGCATCCAGCTGACCCTGTGACTGAAGCACTTCTGAAGGAAGTTCAGGAGGATGAGTTTGGCCTTGATGTCTGACTTTTGCTTGTTGTCGCTTTCATTTCATGTACTTTTCTTTTTCTTATGTTGTATTTTGACCCCTCAGAGGGCATGTATTGTAAAAAACAAACTATGTATGATTCACCGTTTGTAATATATTCATTAGTTTGTTTCATTTGAATCTCTCTCTCCTAAGCAACATCAAACAGCATCTTCCTCAGGGTCTGGAAAGGTCAAAACCAAAACGTCGAGCCGGATACCTTGGAAACAAATAAGCATACTGCATTGCATACTAACCTTTTGTTTTGTTTTGTAGGTTTTTGTTTTGTTGTTACTAACTCTTTTGTGGTTCAGGAACTATTGCTCGACGTCGGGTGTTCCCACTCAACCGTCCACACAGATATCCCACTCGCAACAACCTTCCGGGTATACAAATGGACCAAGTACAGCAGGACCTTACAGAGGTCAGGACTCAAATGGCCAATGAGAGACTGGAAATGAGAAATCAGATGACCCAGTTTATGGAGGTGATGAATGGATTGGCACAGAGCCAAGAGAGATTAAGGGCATTAGTAGAAAGGCAGACTCAGGAGGAACCCCATCTAGGGACTGGGGGAACAAGCAACAATGAGAGGGTTCAGCCTCATGTTAATCCTCCAGTGTATGGGTCTCACCTTCATCCAGAGATCAACATCCCTGTTAATGTGCAGGGGAATGCCACTGCAGGCAGAGTATTACAAGAAGACCCCCAGGAAGATCAATTTACTGTGATGGGAGCTGGGGATGAAGCCTATGACAGGAGGCTAGATGAAATTGCTGAGAAATTGAGATCCCTGGAGTCTCAGAATTCCTTGGGCTTTGATGTTATGGACATGGGTCTAGTGGACGGGGTAAGGATTCCCCACAAGTTTAAACCTCCGTGCTTCGAGAAGTACAACGGAACTTCCTGTCCACGAACCCATTTACAATCCTTTTTAGGGAGGCTGAAGGCATATACCATGGATGAAAAGCTATGGATGTTTTATTTTGAAGATAGCTTAACAGGAGCTTCAAGGGAATGGTACTCTCACCTGACTAGAGCAACCATCAGATGCTGGAAGGACCTAGCTAAGGCCTTTATCAGACAGTACCAGTACAACTTGGATATGGCTCCTAACAGGACCTTCCTGATGGGAATGTCTCAGTCATCCAGGGAGAGCTTCCGGGAATACGCCCAGAGGTGGAGACAGCTTGCTGCTGCTGTCCGGCCACCCATGTCGGAAAGGGAAATGGCCGACATGTTTATGAACACCCTCCAAGGGACATACATTGATAGGCTAGCTGCCTTTTCTTCCACTAGCTTTGCTGACGTAGTCATAGCCGGGGAAAGAATTGAGAGCCTATTAAAGATGGGCAAGATTTCTGACAATGGTGCGAGCTCGTCCAGCAACCCCAGAAAACCTTTTGTAGGTCCAAGAAGAACCGGTGAGACTAATGCTATTCAGGCCAGTAGGGGCAGACCATAATATGTTCATAGGTCAGTGGCAGTAGTCACCATTCCCACTCCAATGCCTCAACAACCAGCTTATCAACCACAACAACAACCCCATTACCAGCAACAAACTCAGTATCCTCCTCAGAGAAACTACAACAACAACAACAACAGTCAGCAAAGACCATTTCAACAGAGACCATCTCAGGCCAATAGGATGATTGATCCGATCCCTATGCCTTATGCCGCTTTACTGCCACAGCTCCTGAAGCTCAACCTGGTTGAGTTAAGGACGTTGGCACCACCAGATCCTTCCAGTTTGCCAAGAAATTACGACGCCAACGCCAGATGCGCTTTTCACTCCAACGCACCTGGCCACAGTACAGAGAAGTGCAGAGCTTTACAGATGAAGGTGCAAGACCTGGTAGATTCTAAAGCTCTAAACTTTGCACCACCGCCAAATGTTAACAAGAACCCTATGCCCAACCATGGAGGGCCCAGAATTAATGCTATTGAGGAAGATAAGCCGTCTTTCTTAATAACCAGTGTTGGGCAAATTAGGACACCCCTGGTAGAGATTAAAGCTCAACTCCTTGAATGCCAGATATTCCCGGGGTGTGAGCTCGGGTGCGGTTATTGCAACATTTCGATAAATGGATGTGACAATTTGAGAAGCGGCATAGACAGTCTTATCCAGAATGGTCTACTTCAAGTCACAACATCAATACCTTCAAATCCGACAATCCCTCCGACAACAGTTCCAGAGTCTCCTACAACTGCAACAACAATTATTCCAAACAATTCTTCAGTTTCATCAACAAATGCTTCAAATATCACTTCAACAAGTCAGACGTCAGCAAACATCTCTTCTACAACGTCAGCACCCCTCTATTCAGAATCTTCTCCTACAACACCAGCAAATATCTCAGCAGTCACTATCTATTATGATCCGTCAAATATTCCTCCGAACAGCAATTTTCAACAACAAACAGTGGCATCTCCTGCCATATCACCAGTTACTATCTACTATGATCCACATACTATTGCAACACCCTCCTCTACTGCAGTCAGCCCGGTTACCATCACGGTACCTGGGCCCGTTCCATATGAAAGCAGCAATGCCATCCCTTGGCATTACGGCTCAGATCTATACTGCGAAGGGCAGAAAATCACTCTTGAATCATCAACTTCTTCACCACAAATAGACAATGTGGGGGGAGGCGGAGGCTTCACTCGAAGCGGACGTCTTTTTGCCCCACAAATTCCAAGAGCCATTGCTGAGGCAGAAGCTGCAGCCAAGGCAAAAGGGAAGAGCATGGTGCAAGAAGAACAAGCTGCTAAAGAAGCTTTAAAGACCCCTTTTGATCAAGAGGTTGATGAATTCATGAGAATCATCAAGAAAAGTGATTATAAGATAGTGGACCAGCTTCACCAGACACCTTCCAAGATCTCCATTTTATCATTGCTAATGTGCTCCGAGGCTCATCGGAACGCACTATTAAAAGTCTTGCACGTAGCTTATGTGCAAGAGGAGATTACCGTCAATCAGTTGGAAGCTGTAGTTGGAAATGTTAACGCTAGTCATGGACTAGGATTTACCAACACTGATTTGACAACGGAAGGCCGCAATCACAACAAGGCTTTGCACATTACCTTGGAGTGTAAGGGTGCAGTTCTTTCTCATGTATTGGTGGACACAGGGTCATCCCTCAATGTCCTACCTAAGAAAGCCCTTGTGAAGCTGGAGTATGAAGGATTGGCATTACGCCCCAGCAACTTGGTAGTAAGAGCCTTTGACGGTTCTAAGAGATCAGTTCTGGGAGAGATTGAGTTGCCTATAACGATTGGCCCACAGACTTTCAAAACGACCTTCTTCGTGATGGATATACAGCCTGCCTACAGCTGTCTATTGGGTAGACCATGGATACACGCCGCTGGCGCCGTGACCTCAACCCTTCACCAGAAGTTAAAATTCGAGTGGAAGGGCCAAGTCGTTACTATTTGTGGAGAAGAGGATATTTTTGTTAGCCATCTGGCTACATACAAATACATTGAGATGGATGGGGAGATCCATGAAACCATGAGTCAGGGATTTGAAGCCCTGAACATCAACGAAGCATCTGCCGTACTTGGGACTTCCATGACATCCTACCAGCAAGCCAGGAAGGTTGTTGAAGAGGGGAATGCTCAAGGCTGGGGCAAGCTGTTGCCTGTGGAAAAGAAAGAGGACAGATTTGGGTTGGGTTACAAACCAACTCAACAAGATCAATCGGAGGCTGCTAAGAAGCCCAGTTTTGTTAGTGGGGGGATGCTCACCCCCGATGCAGTAAACAACTTGGAAGATGAGTCGGAAGATGAGCGCAACCTGGAGAGCTGGATACGTCCAAGGATCCCGGGGAGCCGTATCTCAAACTGGTCTTCCCAGGAAATTATAAGGGTTACTCCTACAGAGTAATTATTATTTCCTGTATATTTTAAGCATGCATCAAAGTCTTGCATCTTGCCCAAGATGACAAGACTCATTTTGTAATTGGGCCATCTGTAATTTTGTGCAAACAGATCAATCAATGATAATCAGACATCTTTTGCAAATGAGTCTTTTTCCTTTCCGTTCACTGTTTTTCCATTTTTCTTTTTGTACAAAAATAAATGGCAATGTTTTCAAAATGATAACTTCATTTCACTCTATTTAAACAAGATTAAAATCAATCACTAAAATGAACAAACTGAACCCTTGCAGAGAGTGCCTTCCAGACCGCACCGACAACAGCACGGCTATGACTTCGTATGAATTTGATAATCCAATCAATCAAGCTGATGAAGGGGTTGAAGAAGATTTTGAGCTTCCTGAAGAGCTAGCCAGGTTGTTAAGGCAAGAGAAGAAGGTTATCACTCCTCATCAGGAGGAGATTGAAACAGTTAATCTTGGTACGGATGAAGATGTGAAAGAGGTTAAGATCGGAGCCTGCCTGCAAAACTCAGTGAAAGAACAACTGATTGATTTGCTTCGGGAGTATGCAGATGTGTTTGCCTGGTCTTACCAGGATATGCCAGGGTTGGACACTGATATCGTCATGCACAAGATGCCTTTGAAAGAGGACTGCCCGCCAGTAAAACAGAAGCTGCGCCGTACTCGCCCGGATATGGCAATGAAGATAAAGGAAGAGGTACAAAAGCAGTGGGACGCCGAGTTCCTTGCTGTAACTAGCTATCCGCCGTGGGTCGCTAATATTGTGCCAGTACCTAAGAAAGACGGTAAGGTGAGAATGTGTGTGGACTACCGGGATCTGAACAGAGCCAGCCCGAAGGATGATTTTCCATTACCTCACATTGACGTATTGGTTGATAATACGGCTCAGTTCTCGGTATTCTCCTTCATGGACGGATTTTCAGGATACAATCAGATCAAGATGTCACCTGAAGACATGGAGAAGACAACTTTCATCACACCTTGGGGCACGTTCTGTTACAAGGTGATGCCATTCGGACTGAAGAATGCTGGTGCAACCTATCAACGGGCTATGGTAACATTATTCCACGATATGATCCATAAAGAAATCGAATGTTATGTGGATGACATGATTGCCAAGTCCCTCACAGAAGAAGACCACCTGGTGAATCTGCTGAAACTATTCAAGCGTCTGAGGAAGTACCAACTGAAGTTGAACCCCAACAAGTGCACGTTCGGGGTGAGATCTGGTAAGCTGTTGGGATTTATTGTAAGCGAGAAAGGGATTGAAGTTGACCCCGATAAAGTCAAAGCCATTCAAGAAATGCCTGCACCGAAAACTGAGAAAGAAGTTCGAGGGTTTCTAGGTAGATTGAACTACATTTCTAGGTTCATATCTCACCTTACAGCAACCTGTGAACCCTTGTTCAAGCTGTTAAGAAAAGAACAGACGGTCAGGTGGAACGAAGACTGCCAGAGGGCTTTTGACAAGGTCAAAGAATATTTGCAAGAACCACCAATCCTTATGCCTCCAGTTGAAGGAAGACCTCTGATAATGTACTTGACAGTATTAGAAGAGTCAATGGGGTGTGTGCTGGGCCAGCATGACGAGTCCGGTCGAAAAGAGTACGCAATGTACTACCTAAGCAAAAAGTTTACCGACTGTGAACAACGTTATTCACTGCTCGAGAAAACTTGCTGCGCTTTAGCGTGGGCTGCTCGCCGACTGAGACAGTATATGTTGACCCACACTACTCTATTGATCTCCAAGATGGACCCAGTCAAGTACATTTTCGAGAAGCCAGCTCTTACCGGACGGGTTGCAAGATGGCAGATGATCCTCACAGAATATGACATCCAGTACACATCTCAGAAAGCCATCAAGGGCAGTGTATTGTCTGATTATCTTGCTGAGCAACCTATTGATGATTACCAGCCTATGAGATTTGACTTCCCTGATGAAGACATCATGTTCATAAAAGCAAAAGATCATGAAGAGCCTATTCACACTGAAGGGCCTGACCCGGAAGAAGAATGGACTATGATGTTTGATGGGGCTGTTAATATGAATGGTCGTGGTGTTGGTGCAGTACTCATTACACCTAAGGGAGTTCACATGCCTTTCTCGGCAAAACTCACCTTTAACTGCACTAACAACGAAGCTGAATACGAAGCTTGCATTATGGGTCTTGAGGAAGCCATTGACCTCAGGATCAAAACATTGACTGTATTCGGAGATTCAGCTCTGGTAGTTAATCAAACCAACGACAAATGGTACACCCACCAGGATCATCTGATACCTTACAGGGATTATACAAGAAGGTTATTGACTTTCTTCACAACGGTCAAGCTTGAGTATATCCCTCGGGACGAGAATCAGTTTGCGGATGCTCTGGCTACCATTTCATCCATGATCAAAGTTCAAGCTGCCAACTTTGTGCCTCGGATTTCAGTGTCCAGACTCGATAGACCAGCATATGTATTTGCAGCAGATATTGTCAAAGATGATAAGCCTTGGTTCCATGACATTAAGTGTTTCTTGGAGGATCAAACATACTCACTTGGGGCATCTTCCAATGACAAGAAGACTCTAAGAAGGCTTGCTGGTAGTTTCTTCCTGAACACTGATGGTTCCCTGTACAAAAGAAACTTTGATATGGTACTCCTCAGATGCGTTGATAGAACAGAAGCAGGCTTGTTGATGCACGAGGTGCACGAAGGATCCTTTGGTACCCACGCAGGAGGGCATGCCATGGCTAAAACGTTGTTAAGATCAGGCTATTACTGGATCACTATGGATGCCGACTGCTGTGCCTATGCCAGAAAATGCCATAAATGCCAGATTTATGCGGATAAGGTGCATGTGCCTCCCAATCCTCTGAATGTGATGTCTTCACCATGGCCCTTTGTTATGTGGGGCATTGACATGATTGGCAAGATTGAGCCGACTGCTTCAAACGGCCACAGATTCATCTTGGTAGCCATTGACTATTTTACCAAGTGGGTTGAAGCAGCTTCCTATGCAAATGTTACAAGGAAAGTGGTAGCCCGATTTCTAAAAAAGGACATCATCTGTCGATACGGAGTTCCCGAGCGAATCATTACTGACAATGGTTCCAACTTGAACAACAAAATGATGGCAGAGCTGTGCCGGGACTTCAAGATCCAACACCACAATTCTTCTCCTTACAGGCCAAAGATGAATGGCGCTGTTGAGGCGGCTAATAAGAATATCAAGAAGATTGTGCAGAAGATGGTAGTCACCTACAAAGACTGGCATGAAATGCTACCGTTTGCCTTGCATGGGTACCGCACGTCAGTCAGAACATCCACTGGGGCAACACCGTACCAACTTGTGTATGGTATGGAGGCAGTCCTACCTGTTGAAGTTGAATTACCCTCCCTGCGGGTACTGATGGATGTTAAGCTAAGCGAAGCAGAATGGGTCCGATCCCGATACGAGCAACTGAGTCTGATCGAAGAGAAAAGATTGGCTGCAATCTGTCATGGGCAGTTGTATCAGAAAAGAATGAAGAAGGCCTTCGATCAGAAAGTTAGGCTCCGAGAGTACCAAGTAGGAGATCTTGTGCTGAAAAGAATCCTCCCTCCTCATACAGACCACAGGGGCAAGTGGACTCCGAACTATGAAGGACCATTCGTAGTCAAGAAAGTTTTCTCTGGTGGAGCGCTGATGCTCAGCACCATGGATGGTGAAGACTTCCCGTCCCTTGTGAATTCAGATGCAGTTAAAAAATACTTCGCATAAAAAATGACCCGCTGGACATAAAAACAGAATATAAGTCCAGGCAAAAATAGGGCATCCCGGCAAGTCAAAAACAGAATAAAAGACTCGGGCAAAAATAAGGGAAAATAAACAAAAAATGTACACCCGCTGAGTTGAAAAGCCGCATTGGACAGCTCAGGCAAAAATGGGTATCCCGATGGATTGAAAACCCGAAAGGGCGATCCATACAAAATAAGGGAATAAGCGAACAATTGCATCCTGAATTTGTCTGTACCACTTACAACTTGGGAAGCTTCGAAAGGATCAAGCTTCTTTCAGAATCAGCCTTCTTCAGAAAGCAAGACGAGAAGAACGTCAAATGTCATACGAGTCATAGCAAGAGGAAAGCTCCTTGAAGCGTCATCAACATTGCCAACATTTTGTTTCTCAATTTGTAACAATCTCCTCATTCTAGGGGATACGTTTCTTTGACTGTATCTTGCCAATTCAGGGCATATGAATTAATAAAATCAGATTTTCAGTCATGTCTCGTACATTTCTTCATTTGCAAAATGTCTGATGTCTTTAAAATACTGATTGCATAAATACAAATGCTTCTTTTAAAGGACACATGCTTGCAAGAAATATATTTACTCCCAGGTGTGTCTAAACTCCTATGATGGAATCCGGTAAGGAATGCCTTGGGATTACTTGTACGTTCCTATCTTTGCAGGATTGCAGGTATTCAAAGCGCAGCATGGGGCACAAAAACTTCACTCCCAGCAAGCTGGCAAGTCAATACTCACCCAGTCTTAGCACCCAAAGTGCTTTCTCCCCAGCTGAGTTGCCACTTGTTATTTCTCCCTAGCCGAGGTGCCAATCATTCTTCCTCCACAGCCAGGTGCAAGGCCGGAGAACCATCTCCCCACAGAGTCTCAGCCTCTATCCAGAAGAGCAGCACACGAAGGAATCACAACAGAGTGACGAAAGCTTCTACAAACCCCAGCTGGGTCCCCCATTTACTGGAATAAGTCTATCGGTGACCTATTTCACCAAGCAGATACATCCCATCAGATCTACCAATGATCTCATCCCCGGCTGGGATGTCCATTTCAAGCAGATCGACCGGAAATCTTCACAGCAACGGGATCCGAATCCCGAATCAGTATCTTTGCATAATCATAGCATTTGCATCATATTCCCCACAAAGCGTAGCATTTCGTCTAATACGGAGCATTACGGCAAAAATCAAACATATTGCATAATCATAAGCCATGTTCTGAATCAAATACTTGTGGATAATAACAGTCCATCAACAATATACCGAATGCTCACCAAATTCCCCGGCAGAGAGCCCAAACATTTCTCTCACAAAACAAATACCTCCTTGTGGCACCCGTCCGTGTCATATCCCTAGCAGAAAGCCAAAGCATCCTCTTTGCACTCACATGTACATATATATATACAAATCCTTGACATCCGTCCGTGTCACTTTCCCCAGCACAGTAACCTAAACACTTTGTTAAGCATATATTTGTTTATATTACACTTTTCTCTCCTGACACGCGTCTGTGTCACTCTCCCCAGCAAGTTGAACACTCATCTATACACCACTCATACTTATTTTACTTATATAGATACTCATCTGTATCTTGTATACACCATTTACATCCCCGCAGATTCGACACTCGTCCGTGTTCTCTGTTAACCAGTTGGTACTCGTCCGTACCATCATCTCAGAACATGCGTCAAGCGTTTGTTTCTACTTGATACTCGTCCGTATCACAGTCCTAAGGATGCTCGTCCGCATCTTTAATCCATACACTGTGTCAAAAACTTTTGGCTTCTTGAATTTAGACACTCGTCTGTGTCTGCTTTTCCCCCAGAAGAGTCCCCTCAGAATCAACACTCGTCCGTGTTCCTTGTTAACCAGTTGATACTCGTCCGTATCATCATCTCTGAACACGTGTCAGTATTTGTTTTTACCTGATACTCGTCTGTATCATAGTCTTAAGGATGCTCGTCCGCATCTTTAATCTATACACAACACCAAACACTTGTACCTTTTATTTCTTGGATATAAACACTCGTCCGTGTTTACTATTCCCTAGTAGATCGCCTGCAAAGCAAAATTTCTTTTTTATCTGACATTCATCCTATGTCATGATAAACCTTGGGAGCAGCCGTCCCCTACTAGGTGATCGTCCTTCACCTCTTGATGATCGTCCTTCATCATGCTCATCCGATGGCCGTCCCCATCGTCGACCTTTTATCCGACATTCGTCCTATGTCGTGATGTTTAGCAGCCGTCCCCTGCTAGGTGATCATCCTTCACCTCTTGATGATCGTCCTTCATCATGCTCGTCCGATGGCCGTCCCCATCGTTGACCTTTTATCCGGCATTCGTCCTATGTCGCGATATTTTCGGCAGTCGTACCCTGCCAGGTGATCGTCCTTCACCTTAGATGACCGTCCCTCATCTTATCCCCCAACAGAGCAGCCGTCCCCTGCTAGGTGATCGTCCTTCACCTTTTATGACCGTCCCTCATCATTTTTTCATTTATTCTTTAACCCGATGGCCGTCCCCGTCGTGGTCCCTTTTTCTTTTTCAGTTTAGCCCGATGGCCGTCCCCATCGTTGGTTACCTTACTTTATGAACTTGATGGCCGTCCCCATCATTTTTCATTAATCCCCAGAGAATCTTATAGCTCTACTTGATGGCCGTCCCCATCATAATATCTTATATCCCCAGCATGTCGGCCGTCCCCGTCATTGCTTTATTTCCCGCATTTTCCCCAGCATGTCGGCCGTCCCCGTCATTGCCCTTTCCCCAGCAGTCGTCCTCTGCTCGACGGTCGTCCTCCGTCGCCCGCACTTTATATTATACTTTATTTTCTTTTACAATCTATATCCCTTTTCTTCTTCATTCTGTGAGTACAAATTTTGGACTGTCTTTGGTATTCAACCACAAGTTATCTTGTTGGCCTGTTAAGCCGCTGCTTACATCCTGCACAGCTAACTCATGTTTGAATAGGGGCAGCTGTAAACACCCCAAATTTTCCCTCACCCATTCACACCATGGCTTGTGATCATTTCATATGCATAAACTCAATCATAGCATCTCATATTACATTTTTGATTCACTGCATTGATTCAAAGTCATCTGCACCTAGGGTTTGTGATCTGAGCAATCCAAGAGCTTTTTGAGCCACTCCAAAGGTCATCAATCACATCAAAGGGGTCCATGTATGCTCAAGCATCATATTATATCCTTTCAAAGTCAAGAATGTCAAAGAATCACAAGAACTGAGAATGGTATGGAAGCAGAGCCAGGTTTGACTGCACAGATGACCTAGAATTAGGGTTTTGGTTTCAGAGGTCATAACTCCAAATTTTTTGGTCATTCTTGTTTCTATTGGTCTCTATATGGTATAGGGATCATGCATGTCAATTTTCATGAAGAAATTCCATAGGGAAGTCATCTGATCAAGAGTTGACTTTCTAAGCAAGTCAGTGTAAAATCAGGGCATCTGAGGCCCCCAATGACCCAACCAAAGGGTGTTCTTCATCATTTTGATTGTGTATGATCTTTATTTGATCATAGAAGATGTTGGAAGTTCACAAAATTGAAGAATTTCAAGTCATTTGCAAAGTTGACTTTTTGGGAAAGTTTGACTTTTGATGAAATTGCCATTTTGGGAAACGTTTTCAACCCTTGCTTTTTGATTCAAAAATGCTTCAAATGGAAAAACTTTGGTGATGAAAGTTGTAGAATAGATCATTCCCTTTTCAAAAAGTACAAGAACATGACCTAATTCATTTTGGATCAAAAGTTATGGCTTGTCAAAGTTGGCTAAAATCACAAAATTTGAAGTTTTCTACCAAAGAGACATTTTGCAAAATGGTTTGTTCAAGTGTTCTAAAGGCCTCAAATGTGTACCATTTCTTCACAACATGATCATATGACCTCTAAAATTCAGAATGGGCCAAGGGATCACTCATCTTCATGACTTATGGAGCAAGATTTCTCAAAGGAAACAAAAGTGAGGCAAGTTGCAAAAACTCACTCAAGTATGAATCCACTTGCTTGCTGACTTCACAAACAATCCAAGGGCTCTCCACACATCTTGCTGCGCAGGACACCCCATCTGTCCTTGGCTAGCAAGTAGCCCATGCCTCTCTTACACAACTTTGACATTTTGGCAACTTGAGCCATACCAATCACAAAAGCACACATCAACTCATCTGACCAATCCCATTAGTTTATACAAACAAAAAGCAAGCCAAAGCACATACAACACAAAGCCTGAAAGTATCCAGAACTCAGCACTCTCATTTTCCACCCCATTGGCAAAACCCTTCGAAACACTCAGCACAAGCCTCAAACACACAAACCAACTTCACAAATCAACTCAGCACACTTCCCTGGTCACAAACCACCCCTCACCATAGCCTGAAACTCATTGAAACAAAAACACGATCACCACCTTCCATTGAACAGAACTTCTGCCATCTCTCAAACCACCCATTATAAACTTCAAACAAGCATTGAAAGCTTCTCAGGGGGTCCAGTGGAGTTGATTGAAAGCAAGAAACCAGCCAGAAAGTACCAGAAACCAAAGCTTCAGTTCAGGTAGCCATCTCAAACTTTTTTTCCAGAAACTCCATTTTAAGTTCTTAAATGCTTCTATGCACTCCCCTGATCATGGGGATATGATTATTTTTGAAAATGGTTGAGAAACCAGGATGTATGAATGCTCTGAAACTTTTTGCCCTAGGAATGTTTTGCTTCGATTTGGCTGATTGATGAATGAAAAATGATGTTTGTTAGGGGGTTTTGATTCAGTGTTGAATGGGGATGAATTCTGGGCAGTTAGATTTCATTTTTATTGCGTGTAGAGAGAGTTAGAGATTTGGCTTGCCGGAGAAGACGACCGGAACAGTGTTCCGGTCGCCTGAAAGTCATTAGGGTTAATTAATTAGGGTTTAGTCTTAATTGCGTGAATTTGAATTTTGGCCGTCCAGATGCGCGCCAGGTCCACTCCCGCGCGTGTGAGTTTGAATTCTAGCCATTGATCTTGCTGACTTTCTCATTTTCAGTTTTATTTCATTTTATTTTTCATTTAATTGCATTTGTTTTCTCCATTTTATTAAAAATAGTAAAACATTTATAAAAATTCTGAAATTTTTTGTCAAAGTTTCAATTAATTTTCAGAAACCAAAAACATTTTTATTTTTATTTTTTGCATTTAAAAATATTTTTTAAATCATTTAAAAGTTTATTTTTAATTAATTAATGGGAATTAATTAATTAAAAATACTTTTAGGTATTTAAAAATCACCAAAAAATTCATGAAACCTTTAAAATCATTTAGAAACATTGTCCAACCCTCAAACCAAATTTCTTTTTTGATCTTGATGTCTTTTGACAATTTTTCATAGAATTAATTTCATTTCAAGGCATTATTTTGATCCAATCTTTGAAAATTCATTTCTGCCTAGTCTTTAAGAGTTGGACTTTGATTCTTTTTGCATTGTGTCTTGCATATCATGTAGTTCATAGGATTAAATTGGCATGATTTGATTTTGCATTTTCATTTTGTTTGACATTTTTCTTGACAAGGTACCTTAAAACCCTAGCATTCTTAAGAAATTCATAACCCTCATTAGGTTAAAAGTTAGAACCCCTCCTTTGGGCAGTGAGTTTGTATAGGTTTAGGGTTCCCTTGGATGCATTTTCAATTTTTTATCTTGATGTTTGCTTCTGGTTTTGGTTTTTGTTTGGTGCATTGATCATAAACCCTAATTTGGGCTTCCTTTTGCATTCATCTTCCAATTGCTTGCATACCATGACTTGCCATGACATTTTATGCATCCATTTGATTCATTAGACATCTTAAGACATATTAGAATCATGTTTGATCATTGCATCTTTCATTTGCCATGTTGTATGTCATTTTCATCTCATAACTTTTCATGTATGATCATGGTTTTAAGCATGCTTCTCTTGCATCCATATGTTCATATGATCATCCTCATGCCTTGATTCATGTTTGCATCATCTCATAGCATCATTAAGCATCATACTTATGCTTCTGGTTTTGATTTGCATCATGCCATTTCATCTCATTTTGCATTGCATTGCATTTCTTTCACTAACTTTTCAGGTGGTAAGTCACTTTGAGAAGTGAATTTGCCTTCACTTCTCACAATTTCTTTTCATCCCTCTTATGCATCATTGCTGCATTTTTTGTCTTGTGTTTGAGATTGAGCTTGCTCATTCTTTCTTCATCTTACTTTCTTCCTTCAAGTGACTTGTCTTCTCAAGTGAAGCAAGTTACTTTGCTTCTCTTGGCTCCTTTCATCTGCTTCCTTCCTGGTGGTTCCTCTGAAGACTTTCTTGCAAACCTCATAAACCCTAGGAACAACCAAGCATGACAATAATTAGGTCTTAATTAGTCCCCCACTTAGATTTTACCTTTGTGTCATCTTTGAGTCTTCTCTTCTCATCTCATAATCAAGGACTAAACCCTAAAGGCTTTAAGGCTTTGTGGTTAAGCTTATGCCTGCATCCTTCTATTAGGATGGAGTGTGTAACTTTAATCCTAAGTGTTAAACCCTTAATGTGTTTAAATCCTTTAATCAATCCACCTAATAATCATCAAGACATCAAGCTTGTAACTTGGGCCTTGCATTAGGGTTCTAATTCTTCCTTAATTGGTTAAGAAGGACTAACCCTAATGTTAATGGACAAGTCCCCCTCAAGTTGTCTTACAAACCCTAAAACTCACTTCATCATCTTATCATTAACTAAAATCCACTTAATAAAGGCTTTGTTTTATCATGAAGTTAATCCCTAATCATGGATTAAGTTGAGGAGCTTTCCTCAGCTTAAACATTTTCATCTATTATCCTTCTATTAGGATGGTGTAATGAGTCTGTTTAATCCCTGATTATGGCTTAATCTCATTACTTAACACTAAACAAAAACACCAAAAACATCTAAATAATCACAAGTAGGTTAATGATCTTAATCCTGCACCCTGGTGATTAAGTGTGAGAAGCTGACTTCACACTTAAGGTATTCTCATTACCCCTAATCAGAGGGAGGATGTGATGAGTTTACTAATCCATTGGTTTAGGCTTAAGCTCATTAACCTATGACACACTTTCAAAAGCAATAAAAGACTGAAAATACAAAAAAAAAAAAACAATAATCGTCTCCTCCGGGATTCTCTTCTCATCATCTTCATTCACAAACGAGAACTTGCTTCTTCCGTCTAATGCAAGACAGTTTGCACCTGAGCCAGACAGGTCATACACTTGAGGATAGACAAGTAAGCAGTTCACAAGTCATTTTATCTTTCAGTCTCTTTGGGTCGAACTACGGTGTTCTGACTTCCTCATTGCACGAGAGGATACGTAGGCATAACTTAACAGTTATCGAACAAAAGTCTCTGTATATTCCCCCTTTTTCCAGCATTATTCTTTCAACCTCATAGTCATGAGCATTTCATCTTTGTTCTTACACTGACACTTCACTTATCACACATCACTTTCTTTTACACTGACACCTGTACATCCTTTTCCAGCTCTTTTATACACAGATTGCACTGACACTACCCCTTTAAAACACAAATCTTTTAAGCGTGGATCCCGTCGAGTACGACGGACAATCTGGGTGCTAATACCTTCCCAGGTTGTAACCAACCCCCTTTCTCAGTCTCTCTGGTTCGCAACCGTCTTATCCATATCTTTTCTTAGGTTTATGCAGCATTACCTTTCCTTCGGGATAAAAATGCCTAGCTGGCGACTCTATTCATTTCCCGTGAGTTCACTCCTGTGTGTTCTCATTTCATCCTTTCGCCGACCGTTCGCGTCTGTACCTCATTTGAGATCCTGTCTCATTTGGTGGGAGCGACACATTTCATCTGGAAAATCAAACTTGATTGGTTGGTAATCATCAATCGGTTGATGTGCCAAATAGTCAGCCAAGATACTACTTTTTATAGCTTTTTGAGTTCAGTACTCGATATCATATTCTGATAATAACATTTGCCAACGAGCAATCCTCCCAGTTAAAGCAGGCTTTTCAAAGATATACTTGATTGGATCCATTTTAGAGATCAACCAAGTCGTATGATTCAGCATATACTGGCGAAGACGATTTGCAGCCCGAGCTAAGGCACAACAAGTTTTTTCAAGCATGGAGTACCGAGACTCACAATCAGTGAATTTCTTACTCAAGTAGTAAATTGCATGTTCTTTTCTTCCAGATTCATCTTGCTGACCAAGCACACAACCCATGGAATCTTCCAACACAGTCAAGTACATGATCATCGGTCTACCTTCCACTGGAGGAGACAAGATAGGAATTTCAAGCAGATATTCTTTGATACTTTCAAACGCTTTCTGACAATCATCTGTCCAGACACAGCCTTTATCTTTTCGAAGCAACTTGAAAATCGGAGCACATGTGGCAGTCATGTGAGAGATAAACCTCGAAATATAATTCAAGCGGCCCAAGAATCCTCTTACTTACTTTTCGGTTCTTGGAGCAGGCATTTCCTGAATAACTTTCACTGTATCAGGATCAACTTCAATGCCTCTTTGGCTGACAATGAAACCTAGCAATTTTCCAGAACGTACACCAAAAGTGCACTTGTTCGGATTCAAATGAAGCTTATACTTCCTCAACCTTTGAAACAAATTCAGCAAATGTTCAACATGATCCTCTTCAGTCTTCGACTTAGCGATCATATCATCAACATATACTTCAATTTCTTTATGCATCATATCATGGAAAAGTGTAGTCATAGCTCTTTGGTACGTCGCACCAGCATTCTTCAATCCAAAGGGCATCACTCTGTAACAGAATGTTCCCCATGGTATAATAAATGTGGTCTTTTCCATATCCTCGGGTGCCATCTTTATTTGATTATAACTGGAAAATCCGTCCATAAAAGAGAACACATCAAACTTAGCCGTATTATCTACCAACATATCAATGTGTGGCAAAGGAAAATCATCTTTCGGACTGGCTTTGTTCAAATCTCTGTAATCAACGCACATTCGGACTTTTCCGTCTTTCTTTGGAACAGGAACGATATTGGCCACCCATTCAGGATAAGTTGACGTCACAAGAAAACCTGCATCAATCTGCTTTTGAACCTCCTCTTTGATTTTTACTGCCATGTCTGGATGAGTTCTTCTAAGCTTCTGCTTTACAGGTGTACATTCAGGCTTCAACGACAATCTATGCTCCACAATATCAGTATCAAGACCTGGCATGTCTTGATAAGACCAAGCAAATACATCAACATATTCTCTGAGAAGCTCTACAATCCTCTTCTTAACATCAGGACCAAGCAATGCTCCAACTTTGACTTCTTTCTTTTCATCTTCAGAACCCAAGTTGACCATCTCTATAGACTCTCCATGAGGCTGAATAATCTTCTCCTCGTGCTCAAGCAACCGAGAAATTTCATCAGGAATCTCTTCAACATCCTCTTCCTCAGCTTCAAACACAGGGAATTCAAAGTTGGGAGAGGGCATAGGATCATTGTTTTCAATGGGTTTATCAATCAATTTGCACAATGATTTTATTTTTATTTTAGAATATGAACAAAAGTGCAAACAATATGCAGATAAACAATTATTATATTTTGGGTTTTTTATGTTACCATTTTTCAGAATAAAGCAAAAAGGAAAAACACATATGGAAATAACAAAATAACATTTTATTGATGATGATAAAATTTGAAACAAAGCCCGACAAACATCACTTTCACCTTGGGCAGAGTGAAAGGATTTTTGAAAGAAAATAAAAACAAATTACTTTGAAGAATGAACGATAAAAGGAACATCAACAGCAATCCAGTTCTGGCAAATCTTTCCATGCGTAACAAAGTCAGGCATTTCTTCATCTTCATCATCTTCAATGATGGCAGCAGCGGAATGATCGTTGATAAATCCAGCACTTCGGAAGCCTTCTTGAATAGTCTTTGGATCTTGGATAACTGCACCAGGTGCAAAGCCGATACCAAAACCTTCCTTGTTGTTGACAGCATCAATAATTCGCCCCCAACCATCAGACTGACCAACTTCAAGCACTCGCAGAGCATCTTTGAAAGAAGACATGGGCATGGCATTCTTCTTAGCAACATTATCCACAACAGAAAGAGCTTGAAACGAAGTTCCCACCTCTTCCTCAGCATCAATATAGGGAAAAGAAGACAAATTGCTCACAAGCATCGCCATCTCACCTTCAATGGTCACCAATTTCCCTTCTCTCACAAACTTCAGCTTCTGATGAAGAGTGGATGTCACAGCTCCTGCCTCGTGGATCCAGGGTCTTCCGAGGAGACAACTGTATGCGGGACGTATATCCATTACTTGAGAAGTAATCTTGAATATAAACGGTCCAATAAGAATAGGAAGATCCACCTCTCCAATCACTGTCTTCTTCGACCCATCAAACGCTTTTACAATTATCCCACTGTGCCTCATGGGAGCACCTTGAAACGCAAGCTTTGACAATGTCGACTTTGGCATAACATTCAGAGACGATTCAGTATCAACTAGCACCTTGGACATAGCATCCTCTTGACAATTCACAGAAATATGCAGAGCCAAGTTATGATTTCTTCCTTCTTCAGGCAGATCGTCATCACAGAAGCTCAAATTGTTGCATGACGTGATATTAGCCACAATGCTATCAAATTGATCAACAGTCACATCATGGTCAACATAAGCTTGATCCAGAATCTTCTGCAACGACTGCCTATGAGCCTCAGAACTCATCAAGAGCGATAAAACCGATATCTTCGATGGTGTCTGCAATAACTGCTCCGTGATGTTATACTCACTCTTTTTTATCAACTTTAGCACTTCATCTTCACTATTACCAGATTGGCCCGATTGGACAACAGCATCCATAATCTGTTTACTTGCACTTGTATCTTCAACTCTCTTCGGAGGATCTGAAGCATACACTCTACCACTTCGGGTAACCTTCGTTACATCAGCAATGCTAACCACAGACTTTGGAGTAGGAAGAGGAACTTCCCTACCATTTTCTATCATCATAGCATTATACCGATACGGAACAGCTTTATCAGACTCATACGGCATTGGACCAGGCACATTAATCACCAATGGAGTAACAGCAGTCTTGCGACTATCGAAAGAAATAACCACCCTCTCAGGAGCAACCCTCTCAGGAAGATTGAACTGAGGCATAATGACATTCACTTCATTCTCATATTCATCTCTTTTTGTTGTTACTTCAATCAGCTTATCATCCATCATCTTTTGGATATCTCTCTTGACAATCACGCAACCACGAGGATTCACCGAGCATATACAACATCCAGCATAATCATGATCAATATCGTGATATTCACTCAAGAAAGCATGCATCTCAACCAAAGACCTTCGAATATGACGGACCTCATAGATCTTGAACAAACCAGGACAGCCAACAACCATATTCACAGACGCATTACCATGCTTCGGCAACGGATTTTTCTGCACATTTGGATTAACATCATTGAAATACAGAACATTGTTCCTCATCAATTTCTGTACTTCGAACTTCAATGGATAACAATTCTCAATATCATGCCCCGAGGCACCTTGATGAAAAGCACAGCGAGCCTCTGGCTTATACCACCATGGGATAATCTCTGGAACTGGAGGTGGAAGACGAGTTTGCACAAGATTCTTCGCAATTAAGGATGGAAGCAAGTCTGCATACGACATTGGAATAGGATCAAAGCTTGGCTTAGCCCGAGCTTGTTGATTACCACCTTGTTGCACAGAAGGTTGCGGATAACGAGGTTGATACTTTGGAACTACCGGCACAGTTGGAGCCACGTTAATCATCGGTGTTACATAAGCCACATGCTGTGAATGGTGATTCCCACAATTGTGAGGTCTTCTATAACTTTCACGGGATACTACATTAGTCTCATTTTCTTTCTTTTTCCCAAAGTTGAACCTTCTAGAGCTTGAGCCATTGCTATTCTCTTGACTCAACTGTCCCTCACGGACACCTTCTTCTAAACGCATCCCCATACTCACCATCTCAGTGAAATCGGAAGGAGCGCTTGTTATCATCCTCTCATAATAAAAAAAACCCAACGTCTTCAAGGAGATCTTCGTCATTTCTTTTTCTTCCAACGGAGGAATAATCTGGGCTGCCAACTCTCTCCATCTCTGCGCATATTCTTTAAAAGTCTCTTTGTCCTTCTGGGACATAGCACAAAGTTGATCTCTATCAGGCGCCATATCAACGTTGTACTTGTATTGCCTCACAAACGCTTCTCCCAAATCATTGAAGGTCTTGATTTGGCTATTATCCAGACTCATATACCACCTCATGGGTGCCCCGGTCAAACTGTCCTGGAAATAGTGAATCAGCAGCTTATCATTATCAGTCTGAGCAGACATCTTCCTTGCATACATAGTTAAATGGCTCAACGGACAAGTGTTGCCTTTGTATTTCTCAAACTCAGGCAACTTGAATTTGTAAGGAACTTTGACATTAGGGACCAGACAAAGGTAATACGCATCTTTTCCGAACAAATCCTTATGCTTCAAGGCTCTCATCTCCCTCTGGATCTCAACAAAGTGCCCCTGAAAGTCATCAAGTCTTTCAGCCACTCCAGCACCTTCACTGGGCTCAGCATGGTAAATCATTTCATCATGATGTGGAATAGTATGCACAACAGGCGGTACAGTAGTCATAATTGGAGGAAGAGTAGTCCACACTGGAGGTGGGAGAGTGTTAAATGCATCAGTCTTAGGCTGATGAGGAGGACGATAACCAGCAGGAAAAAAATCAACTGGCAAGCCCCAAGGTGTGCTAGCAGGCATACGATAGCGAGGAGAAATAATGGTCTCAACAGGAATTGATGCGGTAATAACCTCGGAGATGACAGTATTCTGAACAGGAGGACTATGAGGTGGCTGATTCTGAGCAGCCACCAAACTTTCCATCATAGCAGAAACTCTTTCCAAGATTTTCCTCAGATAAGTAACCTCTTCGCGCAGCTCGCGATTCTCTTGTTGCAAAGTTTCCATCACTCTTCTCCGATTAGCTCGAGTATCAAAATGGTGAATCAGCTTGACAGGAGAACTGGATGAAGACCAAGAAACAACAATAAGATCCCTGGAGAACACTCAAAAAGCAAGACAAATGCAAGTATGATGCATGCTATGCATATGCAAATGCAAAGATTTCAAAGGATTATAAGATAACTTGCAATATTTATAAAGAAACATTTTTGAAATACTTAAAAACTCATTCTCATTAAGATCAAAGTGAGGATTACAAATGAAGTACAAACATCCATAATCCTAATACATAAGAGCAAGAGTATACTAGGCCTAGGGAATCATATCCTAAGAAATCCCGAATCCTGGCTGATACTTCATACGAATCCTCTTGATCTCATTCTTGTACCGATCTTCCATATCTTCCTTATCCTTCACCAACTTGTCAACAATGGCCTTCCAAGCACCGGAAGTAGGAGGAATAGTAGCTGGAGTGCTAGAGGAAAATAAATCCTCTCTCGGCCTCTTCGTGACGCGTCGCTCAAGTAGCTCAATAAGATCATCCTTCTCCTTAAGCTACTCCTGCATAGTAATCCTCTCAAGTAACCATTCTTCTTTCTCTTTCTTCATCTTCTCTAACTCTTCTTGAAGAGCCACCTTCTCATCAACGGGAGGAAGAAAAGCAGACAAAGGCAATATGGGAAACATAGGCTCCTCAGGTGGATAAGGCATCTTGAGCTTGGAAGCTCTAGATCGAACCCACTGAATATAACATTCGGAAGGAGGAAGGTGTTGTCTTCCCAACTGACCCTTCTCTTTCCGGTGAACAGCATGCCAAGAATGAGCAATCCTTTTCTTCATCTCTATATGATCAACACCATTAAGAAAGAAGAAACGGGATAAAGCAAGATTGTTTGGAACATCCTTCAAACAATAACCGAACTGTCGTCTAGCCAAAATGGGGTTGTAGCTAATTCCCCCACGTGTACCAAGAAGAGGTACATTAGGAAATTCTCCACAACTATCAATAAGAACTCCAGTGTCATAATGAGAACTATACCATGTCATGTCCTTATGAGAAAGTGACATCAACCTTTGAGACCATCTTCGATTCTCTCTATTGTCCTTGAAAACATCCGACTTCGGTAGGTGCGAAATAAACCACCTATAAAGAAGAGGCGCACAACATACAATCTCTCCGTCACCTTTGGAGGTCCTATAGTGAAAAGCATGATACATATCTCCAAGCAAAGTAGGAATCGGGTTCTTCTTCAAGAAGATCTGAATAGCATTCTCATCCACAATACCATCCAAGTTCGGAAACAAGACAATCCCTTAAATAAGCAAAGCAAGAATAGCCTCAAATGCATCCTTATGACCCAAAGTAAGTGAAGTAGAAGCCTTTCCCATCAAGAACTTAGCATTAATACCACTAACACTCCCCTTTGGAAGAAACTTCCCATTAAGATCGGATTCCTTAAGAAAAAGTGCTTTGGCGATGACCTTGATAGTAAGCTCCTTCTCTAAACCAGTGAAAAGAAACTCCTTGTCCAGAATAGGCAAACCTAACCAATGAGAATACTCCTCCAAGGTCGGCACAAACTGATAATCCGGAAAAGTGAAACAATGATGCAACGGATCATAGAACTGAGCTAAAGTAGGGAGAATCCCCTCAGGCACATCAGTATCCAACATATACAAAAGCTTCCCATGACATCTTCGGAACTCTTGGGTATCGACAACCAAAGCTCCTAGCTTTTTCAACTCTACAATATTAGGATTCTTGAAGGTGTACTTCTTTGTGTTCCTCCTTTCAAAATTCATAGCCATGGACATCTGAAATTTTGCAAAAGTTCCTTATAAGTCCTTTGAAATCTTACGAACAATGCTCATGAATGTATGATGGCATGTATGAAACAAACACAAACAAGATCACACAAGGCACACGGGCTTAGGTTCCGAGTCACGAGCATGAAGTCAAGGTAACAGAACCAACCCACACAGGTAAGTACTAAGGTTTTGTCTTCATTGTACCTGCAGAAAACCAAAAGGGTGTTAACAGAGGTGCCCGGAGTTAACAGCCATCTTTAGAATATCATCGGTACGTTGGATTACTCCCCAACCGATAACATTCTTAAAATAGACCTCGTCCAAGTGTAGTATCGCGTGACAACCGCCTTAGATTTACACCCAGACAGCTTCCGCACTACGTTCCTAAATTGGCTTAGATGGGTTAAGGGTTCTAAGGTCCTCAGTATGATCAGCTCAAGGTCGGAAAATAATGCCACGTACGATTACTCGTCATGACATTGATAGTCCAAGAGAGCCTAACCGAGTGGAGATTATCAAATTGATATTGCTTTGGACTACTCCATCACATATCGCTTCGAATATCGCCGTCCTATCATAAGTGTCACTCAGATCCGGGTTAGAATCTATCTCACACAGAGGATCACCTAAACCGAAACAGAACAACCAAGTAACAAACAAATCAAACCAAAGCAGTAAATAAATCAAAGTAGGTTGAATCCGCTTAGAGATTACTCCCCAGCAGAGTCGCCACTTTTCTGTAGCGGTAAAATCGTGAGTGTAAGCTATTGATTAACTTAACTCGATGAACACAGAGTCGCCACCGCGCTTTTCTTTATTTTCGAAAGGAAAAAGGTAAAAGAACGAATAAAAACCTAGGAATCTAAAAGCAAAAAGCAAAAAGAAACAAACAGAGAATGGGTAAGGGGATTGGTTACGAACCGGGAAGGTTTTAGGCACCCGACTCGTCCGTGGTACTCCACGGGAGCCCTTTGAAATATTTATTGCTTTTTGGTCTGAAATTGGTTTGCTTGAAAAGATGGAAGAGATGAGGAGAAGAATATTTTTTAATGATTTTGTGTTTGATGAGGTTTTAACGCCTCATGCCTACGTACCCACAAAGTGCAATGCGAGATCAAAACCTCGTAGTTCGTGGTACAAAATTTGAAAAGAAACAATGAGTTGAATTGATTTTAAAATGTAGAGATAAGTCGTCATCCTTTAGCGAATAATTCCGCTAGAAAAGATGAATCATATCTAAACATGTGAAAAAAAGAAAAGGTGCACAAAGGCACAAAAACAATTGAGTGAGTTTTGAGTTTTTTAAAGTATGTAAGAAAATGGTTTTGATATATTTACATGGATTAACATTTGCTTAAGAAAATAAAGGGAAAAGGTTAAAAATCGCTTGACCGAAGTCAAGGTTTGATTATGAAAGTGTTTGAAGTTTTAAAAAAAACAAGAAGATTTTTGAAATAGGAAGAAGTTTTGAAAATTAAAGAACGGGGAGGAGATGAAGGGACTAATCCTAATGCTTGAATTAAAAGTTAAAAGAAGAGATACCAAACCATAATATGCACAATTCTTCAAAGTTCGGAATTCCCTCTTCAAAGGCTAATGAAATAACTTGAGGCCGAGGTTTCTAATCCATTCCAACTTGAGCAAGGGGGAAGATCTTAAAGTCTAAGTCCATTCTCCAAAAGCAAGGGATAGTAACCATAGTCCAAAGTTAGAAGTCACAAGTCTTTTAAGTGTTCAATCCTTTATTAGTGTTTTGATATCCAAATGGACAAAATAAAAAAAAAACAAGCACAATATGAACATAAACAAATGATATATGATATAATATGATAAAGCATAATAAAGGAGATAAAGGAGCAAGAGATTAAAATAAAAGGATAAGGTGCGAGAGATTAAATTTAAACGGATTATTATATTCACAATATTATAATATTTACAATATAAAGTGGTATGATGAACTTAATCAAACACAACCACGAAAAGAGAAATAAAATCGAGGCAACCGGATCCAAATGGATCTTAATCCGAATCGGGACAACTTTAGGTCTATGTTAAGAAATCGCCGAGTAATTTACGAAGTAATTACCCTACAAATGAGGCCGGCCACCACTAATTAAAGTGGAAAATATTCGTGTTAATACATGTTAGAGAAACGATATTATGGATCGTTCTCCGAAAACATGCCACACTAAAAGAAAAAGGAAGGTCTAATCTTAATCGAGATTTTCGTTGAATTTCATCGAAAAGCAACCTATCACGGTCTCAAAGTATGGAGAATGATCCAAATGATCATTCATCCATAGATTTGAAATAATGAAGGTTAAACTCATCGAAAATCAACAATCCCGAATCGGAGATTGTCATCGACCAAAAGAGAAAAAGATGAAGAAAAATGGATCTAAAAGATAAATCCAAAAAGGAAATAGAAATATATTTTTAAATCCTTTTCTTAAAAAATTCTTTTCTAAACATTTTTTTTTTAAATATCTTTTCTAAAAAAATCCTAAGATATGTTTCTAAAATAATTTCTATAAGCTTCTTAAATCAAAAAAGAAAATAATAGAACCATTTTAAAACCAACTAAAAGAAAAGTTAATGAAAAAAAACAAAGAAAAGAATGAGGTGGAGGGATGACCCGCGGATAGGGTGGTTGGATCAGCAACAAAACCAATGGCCTTAGGCCCAACATCCAATCTCCATATCTTTAGTTCCTTTTTCTTAAAATAAATTTAAAAAAAAAACAAAATAAATAGAAAAACAAAATACAGAAGAACAAGGTCTATCTCCTTCTTCACATTCGCGCAAGCCGAAACGAACAAAATCAAACAGGTGAAAGGAAAGAACACGGATCGCGGTGGAATAAATCTCCTCCTCACCTTCACGAAAACACTTCTTCTCCTTCTTAATCGCAATCCTTTCTTATTCTTCTTCTTCTTTGGATTTCTCTTCCTCTCTTTCAATTCGGTTTAGGGATTAATTCAAGGAATTGAAGTTGAAGGTTGAAGGTGATTTGAGGGAGATTGAATTGAAGATTTGGTTCTGAGGTTTTTCGAATTGCAGGTAAGGTAAGTATTTGAAGAAGGTTATGAAAGTTGGGATTATGAAGCTTGAACAATGGCGGTGAGATTCCGGCAGAGTTTTTGTGGCTATTTGGAGCTTGCTATTGAAAGTGAGAAGGGGGTTGCTTTTATAGGAGAAGAGGGCTGAAGAAGTGAATTGCCATTTTGAGAAGATTTTGGGCGTTTTGGTGCCGGTGAGATTCTCGTGTTCACTGAGTTTTGATTTGTGTTTGCTGGCTTTGCGTTTCGTTGCTTTTGGTGTGCGTTTTGATTTTGTGAAATTCTCGTGTGCTTGCGTCAATTCGTTTTGCTGCGTTTTGTTTCATTTGTTGTGCGTTTCGATTTTGATTTTCAGGTGCTAAATCTGTGTTTCAAGTGTGCGGGATGCGGCTTGCTGTGGTGGGCTGATGCACGTGCAGTATATGCGGATTGCTTCGGCTGGATCTTTGGCTTGCAACTGTGGCTAGCTTGTGTTGAAAGGCCGTACGAAAAGGCTTGCTGGAGTTTGCACTTGGCTTGTGCAGCTGGACGCGTGAGGCTGGATTGAATTGTTTTCATTTCGGCTTGTTTCATTTTGTTTGGAAAGCTTGGCTGTAATTTTGTTGGCTTGAGGGATTTATTTTCATGTTGCGGCTTGCAGTGAATGTTGGCTGTTGTTTTTGCTTATGAGGCTTGAAGGTTGGCGTGGAGAAGCTAGTGATGACTTGAGAGCTGGCAGGCAAGGCAAAAGGAAAAAGGGCGTACGGTTTGGGGGCTAGTGGGCTGACGTGATGGCTTTGAAAATTGGCTTTTGGTTACGGATTACGCGTTTGAAATTGTTGGAGGCTTGCTGGAGTTTGGTACGGCTTGTCATGTGGGAGTTTGGCTGTTGCTTTGTGGGAAAGTGTGAGGAAACTGTGTGTGGCTGGCAAAAGCTGAGGTGACATGAGGCTTTGCTTCAGCTGGCGTGCGGGATGAGGCTTGCAGGCTAGGAGCATTGGCTTGGCAAGTGTTTTTTTTCATATGTACTTGGCTAGCTGGAAGTTGTTTGAACAAGGCTTGGTGTGGGCCTTGCTCTTTTTTGTTTGTAATTTTGTGATAACAATTTTGTAATGGGCTCATGGAAGCTGAATTGGATTTGGATTTAAAGGTAATTGAAAGAAATAAAAAAAAATTGAAAAAAAACATTTGGTTTAAAAAGAAAAGATGGATTAAAGGGATAAACATTGTTATGGTTATTTGGTAATGGATTTGAAAATATATAAAAAAAAATGGTTTAGAATAATGGATAGAAAAATGAGTTTATGGATGAAAAGGAAACAAAAATGAGAAAAAAATGGAAATTGGATAGAGAAAGGATATTTTGTGGAAAATGAAAAAAACTCGAAAAATGAATAAAAGAAATGGACAATATATAGATTGAAAAAAAAACGAAAAAAAGAAATGAAGATATGGAAATGATTATAAGAAATGGAATACGGGTGGATAAATGGATCATTATAATTTGGAATTTTTGTGAATAATAGAAAAATGGATAATCAGGTAATTGAACTAGAAAAATGGTTATTGAAGATTTGGATAAAATAGTTTGATCAAGAAAAGGATAACGGATGGAATTTGGTTTTCAAGCCCTCAACAAATCTCGATTATTCTTTCACAAGCCTCTGATGAAATGAATACAACCACTCATAGAACCACTGATCAATTTGCCAATTCAACCCTAGCCACTGAAATCGTCTGAAAACTTCCCTGATGATTTGAATATGTGCTGAGGAAAATAAATCGACAGACGAATCAAAGATGCACTGAACTGATGCATATTCAAACCAAACCTCGCACAAAATACTGTCTGACAACTGATAACCTTTGAAAACACACTGTCTAAACCACTGGCACACACAACTGGCAGTCGAAACAAATCTTTTGATAGTTTGACCAATATTAGGTCAAACATCCATTTGAAACCGAATTGTGACTGAACAAACGTATCTAAATGAAAGCATTGCCCTGTCTTTGAAATCCTGCAACACAGAGAAGAAGAAGAATACTGCAACATATTTTTGGTATTTTGGTTAGAAGTCAGTAAATATAAACAAATAATGAAGTAAAAACAATGGCGATCCCCTGCGAAGCATAGACCCTATATCTGAGGAGAAACTCGAAAGCCAGTGCGATCTTGTTTGTATGCAAAATGCAGATGATATGCGAAGAAATCTCAGGGCAAAAATTAGGGTGTTACACCAAGATACTACCTTTTATAGCTTTTTGAGCTCGGTACTCGATATCATATTCTGATAACAACATTTGCCAACGAGCAATCCTCCCATTCAAAGCAGGATTTTCAAATATATACTTGATTGGATCCATTTTAGAGATCAACCAAGTTGTATGATTCAGCATATACTGGCGAAGACGCTTTGCAGCCCAAGCTAAGGCACAACAATTTTTTTCAAGCATGGAATACCGAGACTCACAATCAGTGAATTTCTTACTTAAGTAGTAAATTGCATATTCTTTTCTTCCAGATTCATCTTGCTGACCAAGCACACAACCCATGGAATCTTCCAACACAGTCAAGTACATGATCATTGGTCTACCTTCCACCGACGGAGACAAGATAGGAGGTTCAAGCAGATATTCTTTGATACTTTCGAACGCTTTCTGACAATCATCTGTCCAGACACAACCTTTATCTTTTCGAAGCAACTTGAAGATCAGAGCACATGTGGCAGTCATGTGAGAGATAAACCTCGAAATATAATTCAAACGGCCCAAGAATCCTCTTACTTGCTTTTCATTTCTTGGAGCAGGCATTTCCTGAATAACTTTCACTTTATCAGGATCAACTTCAATGCCTCTTTGGCTGACAATGAAACCTAACAACTTTCCAAAATGTACACCAAATGTGCACTTGTTCGGATTCAAACGAAGCTTAAACTTCCTTAACCTCTGAAACAACTTCAGCAAATGTTCAACATGATCCTCTTCAGTCCTCGACTTAGCGATCATATCATCAACATATACTTCGATTTCTTTGTGCATCATATCCTTGAAAAGTGTAGTCATAGCTCTTTGGTATGTCGCACCAGCATTCTTCAATCCAAAGGGCATCACTCTGTAGCAGAATGTTCCCCATGGTGTAATAAATGTGGTCTTTTCCATGTCCTCGGGTGCCATCTTTATTTGATTATAACCGGAAAATCCGTCCATAAAAGAGAACACATCAAACTTAGCTGTATTATCTACCAACATATCAATGTGTGGCAATGGAAAATCATCTTTTGGAATGGCTTTGTTCAAATCTCTATAATCAACGCACATTCGGACTTTTCCGTCCTTCTTTGGAACAGGCACAATATTGGCCACCCATTGAGGATAAGTTGTCGTCACAAGAAAACCTGCATCAATATGCTTTTGAACCTCTTCTTTGATCTTTACTGCCATGTCAGGATGAGTTCTTCTCAGCTTTTGCTTTACAGGTGGACATTCAGGCTTCAACGGCAATCTATGCTCCACAATATCAGTATCAAGACCTGGCATGTCTTGATAAGACCAAGAAAATACATCAACATACTCTCTGAGAAGCTCTACAATCCTCTTCTTAACATCAGGACCAAGCAATGCTCCGATTTTGACTTCTTTCTTATCATCCTCAGAACCCAAGTTGACCATCTCTATAGACTCTCCATGAGGCTGAATAACCTTCTCCTCGTGCTCAAGCAACCGAGAAATCTCGTCAGGAATCTCTTCAACATCCTCTTCCTCAGCTTCAAACACAGGGAATTCAAAGTTGGGAGAGGGCATAGGATCATTGTTTTCAATGGGTTTATCAATCAATCTGCACAATGATTTTATTTTTTTTAGAGTATGAACAAAAGTGCAAACATTATGCAAATAAACAATTATTATTATTTTGGGTTTTTTTTGTTACCATTTTTCAGAATAAAGCAAAAAGGAAAAACACATATGGAAATCAAAATAGCATTTTATTGATGATGATAAAATTTGAAACAAAGCCCGACAAACATCACTTTCACCTTGGGCAGAGTGAAAGAATTTTTGAAAGAAAATAAAACAAATTACTTTGAAGCATAAACAATAAAAGGAACATCAACAGCAATCCAGTTCTGGCAAATCTTTCTGTGCGTAACAAAGTTAGGCATTTCTTCATCTTCATCGTCTTCAATGATGGCAGCAGCGGAATGATCATTGATAAACCCAGCACTTCGGAAACCTTCTTGAATAGTTTTCGGGTCATTGAGAACCACGCCTGGTGCAAAGCCGATACCAAATCCTTCCTTGTTGTCGACAGCATCAATAATTCGCCCCCAACCATTAGATTGACCAGTTTCAAGCATACGCAGAGCATCCTTGAAAGAAGACATAGGCATGGCATTCTTAGCAACATTATCCACAACAGAAAGAGCTTGAAATGAAGTTCCCACCTCTTCTTCAGCATCAATATAGGAGAAAGAAGACAAATTGCTCACAAGCATCGCCCTTTCACCTCCAATGGTCACCAATTTCCCCTCTTTCATAAACTTCAGCTTCTGATGAAGAGTGGATGTCACAGCTCCTGCCTCATGAATCCAGGGTCTTCCGAGGAGACAACTGTAAGCGGGACGTATATCCATTACTTGAAAAGTAATTTGGAATATAAACGGTCCAATAAGAATAGGAAGATCCACTTCACCAATCACTATCTTCTTCGATCCGTCAAACGCTTTCACAATAATCCCACTATGCCTCATGGGAGCACCTTGATACGCAAGCTTTGACAAAGTCGACTTCGGCATCACGTTCAGAGAAGATCCAATATCAACTAGCACCTTGGACATAGCATCTTCCTGACAGTTTACTGAAATATGCAAAGCCAAGTTATGATTCCTTCCTTCTCCAGGCAAATCATCATCACAGAAACTTAAATTGTTGCACAATGTGATATTAGCCACAATACTATCAAACTGATCAATAGTCACATCGTGGTCAACATAAGCTTGATCAAGAATCTTCTGCAAAGACTGCCTATGAGCCTCAGAGCACATTAAGAGTGATAAAACTGATATCTTCGACGGAGTATGCAACAACTGCTCATTAACGTTGTACTCACTCTTCTTTATCAATTTCAACACCTCATCTTCACTATCACCAAATTGGCCTGATCGGGCAACAACATCCATAATCTGTTTACTTGCACTTGTATCTTCAACTCTCTTTGGAGGGTCTGAAGCATAAACTCTACCACTTCGAGTAACCTTTGTCACATCAGCAATGCTAACTACAGACTTTGGAATAGGAACATCCCTACCATTTTCTATCATCGTAGCATCATACCGGTACGGAATAGCTTTATCAGACTCATATGGCACTGGACCAGGCAAATTAATCACCAATGGAGTAACAGCATATTTACGACTATCAAAAGAAATAACCACTCTCTCAGGAACAACCCTCTCAGAAAGATTGAACTGAGGCATAATAACATTCACTTCATTTTCATACTCATCTCTTTTTGCTGTCACTTCAATCAACTTATCATCCATCATCTTTTGAATGTCTCTCTTGACAATCACGCAACCACGAGGGTTCACCGAGCAGATGCAACATCCAGTATAATCGTGATCAACATCGTGATATTCACTTAAGAAAGCATGCATCTCAAATATTCATAGAAGCATTACCATGCTTCGGCAGCGGATTTGTCTTCACATTTGGATTAACATCATTGAAAAACAGAACATTGTTCCTCATCAATTTCTGTACTTCAAACTTCAATGGATAATAGTTCTCAACATCATGCCCCGGGGCACCTTGATGAAAAGCACAGCGAGCCTCTGGCTTATACCACCATGGGATAGTCTCTGGAACTGGAGGTGGAGGATGTGTTTGCACAAGATTCTTTGCAATCAAAGATGGAAGCAAGTCCGCATACAACATCGGAATAGGATCAAAACTTGGCTTAGCCCGAACTTGTTGATTACCACCTTGTTGCACAAAAGGTTGTTGATAACGAGGTTGGTACTTTGGAGCTGTTGGCCCAATTGGAGCCACATTAATCATCGGAGTTACATAAGCCACATGTTGCGGATGGAGATTCCCACGACCATGAGGTCTTCTATAACTTTCACGAGACACAACATTAGTTTCACCTTCTTTCTTTTTTCCAAAGTTGAACCTCCTAGATCTTGAGCCATTACTATTCTCTTGACTTAACCGTCCCTCATGGACACCTTCTTCTAAACGCATCCCCATACTCACCATTTCAGTGAAATCAAAAGGAGCACTTGCTATCATCCTCTCATAGTAGAAAGAACCTAAAGTCTTCAAGAAGATCTTCGTCATTTCTTTCTCTTCCAGTGGAGGAACAATCTGAGCTGCCAGCTCGCGCCATCTCTGCGCATATTCTTTGAAAGTCTCTTTGTCCTTCTGGGACATAGCACGAAGTTGATCTCTATCTGGTGCCATATCAACGTTATACTTGTATTGCCTCACAAAAGCCTCTCCCAGATCATTGAAGGTCTTGATTTGGCTATTATCCAAACTCATATACCATCTCATGGCTGCATCGGTCAAACTATCCTGGAAATAGTGAATCAGCAGCTTATCATTGTCTGTCTGAGCAGACATCTTTCTAGCATACATAGTCAAATGACTCAAAGGACAAATGTTGCCTTTATACTTCTCGAACTCAGGAAACTTGAATTTGTACGGAACTTTAACATTAGGGACCAAACAAAGATCATAAGCATCTTTTTCGAACAAATCCTTATGCTTCAAGGCTCTCATCTCCTTCTGTATCTCAGCAAAGCGTCCTTGGAAATCATCAAGTCTTTCGATCACTCCAGCACCTTCACTGGGTTCAGCATGATAAATCATTTCATCATGGTGCGGAATAGTGTGCATCACAGGCGGTGCAATAGTCATAACTGGAGGAAGAGTATTCATCACTGGTGGGAGAGTATTAAATGCAGTAGTCTCAGGTGGAGGAGGATGATAACCAGCAGGAATGAAATCAACCGGCATGCCCCAAGGGGTGCTAGCAGGCATACGATAGCGAGGAGAAATGACAGTTTCAACAGGAATTGATGCAGTAACAATCTCGGAGATGACTGTATTCTAAACAGGAGAATTAGGAGGAGGCTGCTGATTCTGAGCAGCCACCAAGCCTTCCATCATGGCAGAAACTCTTTCCAAGTTTTCCCTCAGATATGCAACCTCTTCGTGCAGCTCTCAATTTTCTTGTTGTAGGGTTTCCATCACCTTCTTCTGATTAGCTCGAGTATCAAATCGGTGAGTCAGCTTGACAGGGGAACTGAATGAAGACCAAGAAACAACATAAGATCCTTGGAGAACACTCAAAAAGCAAGACAAATGCGGGTATGATGCATGGTATGCAAATGCAAAGATTTCAAAGGACTATAAGATAACTTGCAATATTCATAAAGAAACGCTTTTTGAAGTACTTAAAAAAAACTCATTCTCATTAAAATCAACGTAAGGATTACAAGTGAAGTACAAGCCTCAACAATCCTAATACATGAGAGAGAAAGTAAACTAGGCCTAGGGAATCATATCCGAAGAAGATCCGAATCCTGGCTGATACTTCATGTGAATCCTCTTAATCTCTTTCTTGTACCGATCTTCCATGTCTTCCTTATCCTTCACCAACTTGTCAACAATGGCCTTCCAAGCACCGGATGTAGGAGGAATGGTAGATGGAGTACTAGAGGAAAATAAATCCTCTCTTGGCCTCTTCGTAACATGCCGCTCAAGTAACTCAATGAGATCATCCTTCTCCTTCAGTTGCTCTTGCATCATAGTCTTCTCAAGTAGCCCTTCTTCTTTCTCTTTCTTCATCTTGTCCAACTCTTCTTGAAGAGCCACCTTCTCATCAACGGGAGGAAGAAAAGCAGACAATGGTAATATAGGAAACAGAGGCTCCTCGGGTGGATAAGGCATCTTGAGCTTGGAAGCCCTAGATCGAACCCACTGAATGTAACATTCGGAAAGATCAAGGTGTTGTCTTCCCAATTGACCTTTCTCTTTCCGATGAACTGCATGCCAAGAATGAGCAATCCTTTTCTTCATTTCTACATGATCTACACCATTAAGAAAGAAGAAACGGGATAAGGAAAGATTGTTTGGTATGTCCTTCAAACAATATCCCAACTGTCTCCTAGCAAGAATAGGGTTGTAACTAATTCCCCCACGTGTACCAAGAAGAGGTACATTAGGAAATTCTCCACAACAATCAATAAGCACTCCAGTATCATAATGAGAACAATACCATGTCATATCCTTATGAGAAAGTGACATAATCCTTTGAGACCATCTTCGATTCTCTCTATTATCCTTGAAGACATCGGACTTTGGTAGGTGAGAAATAAACCACCTATAGAGAAGAAGCGCACAACACACAATCTCTCCATCACCTTTGGAGGTCCTATAATGAAAAGCATGATACATATCTCCAAGCAAAGTAGGCACCGGATTCTTCTTCAAGAAAATCTGAATAGCATTTTCATCCACAATACCATCTCAGTTAGGAAACAAGACAATCCCATAAATGAGCAAAGCAAGAATAGCCTCAAATGCATCCTTATGACCCAAAGTAAGTGAAGTAGAAGCTTTCCCCATCAAGAACTTAGCATTAATACCACGAACACTCCCTTTTGGAAGAAACTTCCCATTAAGATCGGACTCCTTAAGAAAAAGGGCTTTGGCGATGACTTTGATAGTAAGCTCTTTCTCTAAACCACTAAAAAGAAATTCCTTGTCCAAAATAGGTAAACCTATCCAATGAGAGTACTCCTCCAAAGTCGGCACAAGCTGATAATCAGGAAAGGTGAAACAATGATGCAACGGATCATAAAACTGAGCTAAGGTAGGGAGAATCCCCTCTGGTACATCGGTATCCAACATGAACAAGAGCTTCCCATAACATTTCCGGAACTCCTGGGTATCAATCACCAATGCTCCTAGCCTTCTCAACTCTACTATATTAGGATTCTTGAAGGTGTACTTCTTTGTGTTCCTCATTTCAAAATTCATAACCATAGACATCTGAAATTTTGCAAAAGTTCCTTATGAGTCCCTTGAAATCTCAAAAAGAATGCTCATGAATGCATGATGGCATGTATGCAACAACCACAAACAAGATCACACAAAACAAGCGGGCTTAGGTTCCGAGTCACGAGCATGAAGTCAAGGTAACAGAACACCAACCCACACAGGTAAGTACTAAGGTTTTGTCTTCATTGTACCTGCAGAAAACCAAAAGGGTGCTAACAGAGGTGCCCGGAGTTTACAGCCATCTTTAGAATATCATCGGTACGTTGGATTACTCCCCAACCGATAACATTCTTAAAATAGACCTCGTCCGAGTGTAGTATCGCGTGACAACCACCTTAGGTTTACACCCAGACAGTTTCCGCACTACGTTCCTAAATAGGCTTGGATAGGTTAAGGGTTCTACGGTCCTCAGAATGATCAGCTCAAAGTCGGAAAATAATGCCACGTATGATTACTCATCATGACATTGATAAACCAAGAGAGCCTTACCGAGTGGAGATTATCAAATTGATATAGCTTTTGACTACTCCATCGCTTATCGCTTCGAATATCGCCGTCCTATCATAATTTCAACTCAGATCCGGGTTAGAATCTATCTCACACAGGGGATCACCAAAACCAAAACAGAACAACCAAATAACAAACAAATCAAACCAAAGCAGTAAATAAATCAAAGTAGGCCGAATCCACTTAGAGATGTTTTCCCCAGCAGAGTCGCCACTTTTCTGTAGCGGTAAAATCATGAGTGTAAGCTATTAGCTAACTTAACTCAAGGTAAACAGAGTCGCCACCGCGCTTTTATTTTATTCCAAAAGGAAAAGGGAAAAAGAGCGAATAAAACCTAATGAATCTACAAGCAAGAAAGCTAAAGACACACATCAGAGAAACAGGTAAGGGGATAGGTTACACAATGGTAAGGTTTTACGCACCCAAAATGTCCGTGGTACTCCACGGGAGCCCTTTGAAAAATTTACCGCTTTTGGTTTGAAAATGGTTCGTTTGAAAGAGATTGGAGAGATGAGAAGAGAAACGTTTTCTTTTATATTTTTGTGTTTGAAGAGGTTTAACGCCTCATGCCTACGTACCCACAAAGTGCAATGCGAGATCAAAACTTCGTAGTTCGTGGTACAAAATTTGAAAAGAAACAATGAGTTGAATTGATTTTAAAATGTAAATATAAGTCGTCATTCTTTAGCGAATAATTCCGCTAGAAAGAATGAATCATATCTAAACATATGAAAAGAAAAGTGCACAAAGGCACAAAAAAACAATTGAGTGAGTTTTGGATTTTTTAAAGTATTTAAGAAGAGAATTTCGATATGCTTACATGGATTAACATTTATTAAGAAAATAAAGTGAAAAGATAAAATCGCTTGACCTAAGTCAAGGTTTGATTATGAAAACATTTGAAGTTTGAAAACAAAGAAGATTTTTGAAATAGGGAGAAGATTTGAAAATTTAAGAAGTGGGAGGAGATGAAGTGACTATCCTAAAACTTGAATTTAAAAGTTAAGAGAAGAGCGATCAAACCATATTATCAACATTTCTTCAAAGTAAACGGAATTCCATCTTCAAAGACAAAATGAAACTAACTCAAGGCCAAGTCTTCAATCAATAACAACTTGAGCAAATGGAGAAATCCTAAAGTCTAAGTCCAAACTCCAAGTCCCATGCTAAGGATAGTGGCCATAGTCCAAGAATTAAAGTCACAAGTCATTTTTTAGATGTTTGATCCATTATTAATGTTTTGGTGTCCAAATGGACAAAAGAAGAATCACAAACATAACAATATAAACATAAACAATATGATAGATGATATAATATGATAATAGCATAATAAAAGAGATAAGGAGCGAGAGATTGAAATAAAGAGGATAAGGTGCGAGAGATTGAATTTAAATGGTTAGTATATTAATAGTATTATAATATTTACATATAAATGGTATGATGAACTTAATCAAACACAACCACAAAAGATAACCAAAAATCGAGGCAACCGGATCCAAGTGGATCTTATTCCGAATTCGGGACAAATTTAGGTCTATGTTAAGCAATCGCCGAGTGATTTACGAAGTAATTACCCTACAAATGAGGCCGGCCACCACCAATTAAGGTGGAAAATATTTGTGCTAATACATGTTAGAGAAATGATATTATTGATCATTCTCCGAAAACATGTCGCACGAAAAGAAAAAGAACGGTCTAATCTTAATCGAGATTTTCGTTGAATTATCGAATGCAACCTATCACGATCCCAAAGTATGGAGAATGATCCAAATGATCATTCATCCATAGATTTGAAATAATGAAGGTTAAACATCTTCAAAAACCAACAATCTACGAATCGAAGATTTTCATCGACCAAAGGAAAAAAAAGGATGGAAAAGAATATGAATCTAAAAAAATCCATAATAAAAAAAAAAAGCAATAAAAGATTCTTTATAACTTTTCTTTCTAAAAACTTTTTTTCAAAGAAAAATCTTTACTAATATTCTAAAGGAAATTATTAAAATCAATATTGTTTTTCTTAAAAAAAACAAAGTAAAAAAAAATGAGAAACAACAACTGAGGGGAGGGGATCCGCAGGACCTTGGGGACTAAATAGCAATCTGCATGATCCATCACACTAAAGGCCCAAACCAAAAAACCTTTTAAAAAAAAACACAACTTATAAAATATATACAAAATAATAAAATAGAAGAAATTGTTCTTCTTCTTCTTCAACGTGAAAAGAAATCACGTGGTACTGCTTATAACAACAACAAATGCCGCCGCATCTCACCTTCTTTTCCTCTTCTTCAAAAATTCAACTCGAAAAAAAAACCCGCTCTCCTTCTTCACAGTGATGCCAATATAAACCTCATTCAATCTCCTTTGTTTCTCGCTCAATCAGAAATTTAATGGAGTTTGAAGGTTTGAAACGGAGATGGATTTGTTGAATGTCAAAGAACTAATGAAGAATTAATGGAGATTTTTGATAACGATTGAAAGTGAGGATGATGAAGGAAGAAAGGAATTTCTGGAAATTGGGAAAAATTGAATCGAAAGCTTTTCGGTTCTCTTTTGGGCAGGGGTTTAGAGGGCTTTTTAAGCTTGGGATTTGAAAGAGGAGAGGGTTCTATTTATAGGAGGAGAAGCTGAGAGTTGATTGCCGTTTTTGGGATTTTGGTTGCGTTTCGTCGTCACGGATTTTTCTGCATTTCTCATTCTCACAATTTCTGCGTTTTGATTATTCTTTGCTGCGTTTTAGAATGGTGAGGAAGGTGTGTTCTGCTGAATTTTTTTTGTGTTTTGCGTTTTGAAGCCTTGCGTTTTGTGGTGTGCAGCAGGTGCGTGTTTTGCTGCTTTGTGTGATGTCGTTTTGCTTACTGTGCAGGTGCGTTTTGCTGCTACTTTTGTTCAATGTTTGGCTGGGCTTATGGGCTGGGCAGCTTGCGTGTGTGCGGCTGAAGGATGGTGACGTGACTGGTGTTATTCATGTGTGTGATGTGACGCTTTGGCTTGTTCGGCTGATGAAAAATCAATTATTGGCTTGAAAAGCTGAAAAAGGGAAACTTCAATTGTAAACGTATTGTTAGCTGTAGCTCATGACTTCATCACCTTTTTCTTTTTCCTTTTTTTTTTATTATTCAATTTACATGGCATAAAAAAATGGGCTAAAGAAAATGATGGGCTTTGTAGGATTTGGTAATATTTTGTACATGTAATGAATAATGGATTAAGGTAAAATATGAAAATGAATTTGTATAATTTGGAAATAAAAAATGAATAAATGGATATAGAAAAATGGGATGAATATTGTGGAGATGGATAATGGTTTAAAAAAATAGATAAAAAAAAGGATAATCGGCTTAGAATATACGTGGATGGAAAATGGATATGGATAAAAATAAATGGAAAGATGGATAAAAGGGAATGGAAAAAAAATGGAAATTGAAAGGTGAATAATGGGAATAATTCGAATAATGGACAAATGGACGAAGCGAGGATTTCTCTTATTCTTTAGCCCCAAAGCCATATCTCAATTTCTTATTGCACAAGCCACTTGATTAAACTGAACACAATCATTCCTGGACCACTAAATAAGCCACAACCATTTGATTCGTTAGAAACCTGCCTTGATTATCTGAATCCATGCTGAGGAAAATAAATCCGCAGATGAACCACTGATGAACTGACAAACTTCGCACACAACACCACTTGAACTTTGAACACGCATTGTCTGAGGAATAAACCGCTGGCACACACAACTTGCAGTCGAAGCAATTTTTGATAGTTTGACCAAGATTAGGTCAAACGTCCATCTGAATCGAATCAAACGCCTCTGAATTGAAAATACTGTCTTATCTTTGAAATCCCGCAACACAAAGAAGAAGAAGAAGAAGAACAATGCAACATATTTTTGTATTTTGGTTAGAGGTTAGTAAATATAAGCAAATAAAAGCAAATAAAAACAATGGTGATCTCCTGCAAGGTATAGACCCGCAACCGAGACGGATAAACGAACCAGGCGTGATCTTATTTGTATGCAAGATGCAGATGAAATGCAGAGAAATCTTAGGGCAAAAATTAGGGTGTTACAATAGATTCATGTGGTTTAAACCGAAAGGAGACTCGTGCAGCAGACTGGATAGATTCTTGATTTCAGATTCAATCATTAACTCTTGGAATATGGTCGCTCAAAAAGCAAGTAACCGCAACGTATTGGATCATAAACTAATCTGGATTGTCGCAAATCGTTTAAATTGGGGACCAAATCCATTTAAATGCTTTAATTGCTGGATTGATCATCCCAATTTCTTGGACTCTGTCAAAACGGAATGGGAATCATTTAGTGTCAAGGGCAGTCATTCCTTTGTGTTGTGCAAAAAGTTTCAATTGCTGCAGAGTCGTCTCAAGTGGTGAAATAAATAGATTTTTGGGTTTCATAATCTTTAGTTGGAAAAGGAGATACAACTCTTAAACAATTTGGAATCTGATTTGTTTAATACCGAAGCTCCCATTGCTTTAGACCAACTGAAGTTGAGAAACAATATCAATGAAGGGGTTTGGAATACGCTTCTTGTTAAGGAAAGTCTTATTTTTAAGAATCTAGAGCTAAGTGGATTAAGGATGGTGATTTAAACACAAACTTTTACCATGCCTTATTAAAGTCTAGATCTCGCAGAAACTCTATTGCTTCCATTATAGTTGGTTTGAACCTTCTAGAGGATGTCTAAGGTGTCAAAAGAGCTTCCACCTTGCATTTTCTTGAAAGGTTCTCGAAGAAACACTGTTTATCTACCTCTATGGAATGGCATAATTTTCCAAAACTTTTTGTCACTGACTCCTTTTTACTGGAGGATGTTTTTTTCCTTGAGGAAGTTAGGAAGGTGGTTTTTGATTGTGACGGTGACAAAAGTCCGGGTCCGGACGGTTTTAATCTGCTCTTTATAAAACGGTGCTGGAATATTATTGGCTTAGACATTTTCAATTGAATTTGCGAGTTTCATGAGTCTTCTGTCCTTCCAAAGGCAATGACATCTTCATTTATCGCTCTTATACCGAAAGTGGATAATCCTCAAGCTATGGAAGATTTTATTCCCATCTGTCTGGTTGGCTGCATATACAAGATCATTGCTAAACTTTTGGCGACGCATCTTAGCAAGGTCATTGGGAAATTAATCTATCCTTCTCAAACATCATTTATTCTGGGTAGACAACTCCTTGACGGAGTTCTTGTGGCTAACAAAATTTGTGACTATGCTGCTAGAAACAAGAGGAATTGTTTTATGTTTAAAGAGGACTTCTCCAAGGCTTACGACTGTGTTGATTGAGATTTTCTAATTAAGATTTTGATGGCTATAGGATTTGGAAATATTTGGATCAAGTGGATAAAAGGTAGTGTGATGCAAATTCATTTATTGGTCCTTGTGAACGGAAGTTCGTCGTTTGATTTCAAGGCGTCCAGAGGTCTTAGGCAGGGGGATCTCTTATCTCTTTTCCTATTTTAGATGGTGGTTCAGGGGCTGGCCTATCTAGTTAGAAAAGCTTTTTCAATGGGAATTTTGACAGGTTTTAACATCAATGGGTTGGTTAATCACAATCTTTTGCAGTGCGTGGACGATACCATTCTCATGTGTGATGTTTCTTAGTCGAATATGTGGGGAATTAAAGCCATTCTCCGGGGCTTTAAATTGATTTCAGGTCTGGCTTTAAATGCATCCAAAGTTGTATTTATGGCATTGGTGTTGAGGATTCCTTTCTTACCGCAACATCTCGGTTTATTGCATGCTCGCGAAAGTCAACTCCTTTTATTTTTCTAGGTTTGATGATTGGAGGTAATCATAGAAGGATCTCCTTTTGGAATCCGGTCATTGAGTGAATTAAATCTCGGTTATCAAGTTGGAAAGGTAGATTTATCTCTATTGGTGACTGAGTCATCCTTATAAACTCAGTCTTGTCTAGCCTTCCAATCCACTTTTTATCGTTTTACAAGGCTCCGTCGAAAGTGATTCAACAAATTGTTGGTATCCAAAGAAGATTACTTTGGTCGGGTTTAGCGGACAAGAAAGGTTTGGCATTAATCAGTTGGAAATATTATTGTAAACCAAAGGATTATGGCGGTTTGGGCATTAGAGACATTGGATTATTTAATCGTGCTCTTGTTACAAAATGGTGTTGGAGAATTCTTTCGGATTCAAAGGAGGTTTGGAGAGAGATTTTGGTAGCAAAATACAATGATTTTCCTCTCTGTTTATTGAATCTTGACGCGAATATTAGGATTAGAAAATAATCTCTTTCAAGGTGGATGAGGAGAATTTTGCGATTTCGATTACGTTCCGGTTGGGCTGTGGCAATACAATCCCTTTTTGGGTTGCTGCCTGGTGTGATAACACACCATTGGATGTTACTTTTCCTGCATTATATGCAGCGACGAATAATAAAGGGGCTCATATTTTGGATTACTCCCGTAGTTCTAATTCTGGTTAGCAGTGGAACCTTTTGTCCGCTAATTTTACACCGTATCACAATCTTACGGCAAATTTAGCTTCACTTTGTCGGTTGGTCCAACAATTCGAAATTCTGGAAAATGCCTCTGATAGTTTTGTTTGGCTTCATGAAGTGAATGGTTTGTTTAGTGATAAATCTTGCTACCAAAACCTTAGCACTTCCTTGGATATTCAACCTATTGTAGGAGAGTTCAAATTTGCTCTAGAGCACACTTGGGTTTCAAAAGTTCCGTTGAAAGTTAAGGTGTTTTCTTGGCGATTATTTCTAGATATATGGACTTCTAACGCGTGGAATTCTTTGCCATAGAGGTATTGTTTCGAATGAGAATAAGCATGAAATGGTTGGTGTCTTCTGTTCTAACTCAGTTGAATATTTTTTTCATTTTTTTTCTTCTTGTCACAAAATCATGTTGGTTTGGAGATTGTTGGCGGATTGGTTGGAGATTCTGGTTCCTAGTCCGAATATTAGTTTTGTCCATTTTGTGAACTATTTATCTTCCTTTGGTGGTGGTGGTTCTAATCGGAAATCGAATGCGACTTTGATTTGGTTGGTAGTCTGTTGGTGTTGTTGGTTTCATAGCACTACAAAAAATGCATAAATTATGGCGGTTTAATTAGGTCAATTTTAAAAACCACCATAATTCACTGAAAATTAATTCGGTTTGTTAAATGACGTAATATTGTTAGTTTTACGGTGGTTTCAACTGCCATATTTTACTTGAAATATCCCAATTTACAATAACGCTTCACTTTTCACTTTTTGTTTATTTATCATTATACCTATTCTTTTCCTAATTGTACTACTACTAACTTATTTCTTTTTAATTAATAATTTAATAATGATAATAAAAATAATAACTTGATTTTTTTTAATATAATTAAATTGTGTAATTGTTTTCTTGGTTTTAATAAAGACCCTTAACAAAAACACACACACACACACACACACACACACACACACACACACACACACACACACATATATATATATATATATATATATATATATATATATATATATATATATATATATATATATTTTAAATTATTTAATTAATATAAATATACTCTAGAAAAAATATGAGATTTTTCTTTTTTTTTAATGATTTAGATTTCCTGCAGTTATAACTACATGTCAGACTAAATCTGGATTGTCTGATTTCAATTTAACGGTCGTGGTTCATTTAACTTTAAAAACTTAGGTCTTAATCTATACCGTCTGATCTAAATTTGAAAATTGAGATAAGAAATTAAATTTAATTAAGTGCTTTGTTACAGTAGTCAATCATGATCCCTCTTTCCATTTCTTTGTATCTCTCACTTGGAAAACATCAGTTCAACAAATTGAACGCTTTTGCCGCCTTTGGAATTTCCCAAATCACCATCGCTTTGTTCGTCTGCCAACATCATCCTCTAAAGTGTGATTTTTTGAGTTGTTCCTCTAATTTCCCCTCTTTTCTTCGACGCCTCAAATATCATTCTCCTCATCGTTTTGTGAAGAATATCTCTCTCAGATCTATGAGGGTCCTCATCGATTTGAGTTATTCATCAGCTTTATGTGTTGTTTGTGTGGATATGTTTGAATTGATGCTCGTGTTTTGTGTATTGTATAGGTTTTGTCTAAGTTTAGGGTTGTGGTTCTTGTTTATTTTTATCTTCTAGTTCAGGTTCAGAATGGCTGGAAGTGTTATTTTGATAAATTTTATTATTTGTTTGATTAGTGTTTGCTAAGTGTTTCCTTCGGGTTTCATCTAGATTAATGATTTTGGTTTTAAGTGTTTATTTGTGGTCATATATGCAGTTCATACATACATTTATGTAACTTTCTAGTTTTGATTTGGGTTACTTTCCATTTTCGTTCTGATGTGTTTATATTGACAAGGTTTATGTTTGCTATTGTTTATGCATTATAAATCACACAATAACATCGTTTTTTTTGTGTTCTCTATGTGCAATAGAAATATGGAGCATGTTTTTTATGACACATATAATGTTTCTAAATGAAATTGTTGGTTTTCCCCTGATCTTTATCATGATGCAAAGATTGTTCAAGAAGACAATATATCGAAGCTTGGAGTTATTAAGTTGAGGTCAAAGTATAATGACTCACTTCTTATTTTTATTTTTATAGTTTTCCCCTGATATTTATCATGATGCAAAGTGTGTTTAGATACTTTCATATATATTTTGAACATTATTTTAGTTGAGATCTATATCTACATTGTTTCCAATTTCCAAATGATTCTATTCTTTGTTAACAAAAGAAATAGTACTGAGGGATATTTAGAGTTTGTTTTACTTACTTCATCTAGTTTTCTAAGTTATGGTTTTGTAGATCAGTTGATGTATTATGTTCTAAAAGGGGATTTTCAATTCAAGAGTTGGCTTTAAAAGTGACATTTAGATTTTGTGGAACATCCAAATAGGCTAAAAAACAATGGTCGATGTCGATTTTATTGTAGAATTCATTAAGTTTTTAAATGGAATGATTCCTCGATGCTTATCTTCTTTTTCAACTTATGAGTGTCAGTGGAAGGATACTTGGATGCTTATAATCCAAGTTTATTTGTCTCGTCTACTGGAATATTCATAATTCAAGTTGAGGTGAGGATTTGTTTGTACTATATTGATGGATAGTCATATTAAAGTTTATTTTTCTCGTCTAATGGAATATTCATCAATTGAGTTGAGGTGAGGATTTATGAACACTTTTGGTTTTATTCTTAAATTGCATATCCCTTGGTTATTGTTGTTGTATATACTTTGATGAATTTAAATGTGGATAAAGCTATCTCAAATCAAAGAGAAATTATAGTTCAATAAAATCAAATAGCATTATTAGTTATGAGTTACATAAAAACTAACATTTGAAAGGGAAATTTATTTCTTGTGCTCAATAGTATGTACATGGTGGAAAGTAGTATTTTGGACTTATAAGTGATGTGTTTTATGAATGGACTTCATAAAACCAAACTTCATTTTAAACTTTATGGTTAATGCCTTTATTTTTTATAACGTGCGTCTAATCTAATATATTCAAATTATACATACTTTTTATTTAGGAAATGTTTGTCATGTTATACCATCTACATAACCCTTCCATGTTTTTGTATGAAAGTTCAGTATACCAATGCAGGAGTAAGACACTTGCAGTTAGAAAAGTTGAAAGATTTAGCCTCAAACATGACACTACATGCCATAGTTGGCTTTCTCATGGATCTCACGATGTGTTGCACAACTTTATCCATATAGGAAATGGTAAAATAATTGCATATCATATAAATATTCATGAACTTCATCCTTAATGAGTAATTTATTTAGTATCCATCTAATAGCATCAACATATGAAAATGTTGCATGCAGAAGGACTCTCAGTATTTTTAGAAGTTCTTGATGGAAAATGAATTCTCAACCTTGAGTGTAAGCTCAATTTTTTTAATTTCCAATCTTAATGCTAATGTAGATTCACAAGTCTTAATACTAGCGTGAAATCAAGGAGTTATCTAGTTTTCTCTTATATATAGTTGGAAAAATGCTCTATGTATGTCTATTAAAATGTAGAGGTATTATTTTAGCAGTCTTAGTGGCTTCCATGCATTTAGTTTCAGCTGTTCATAGTGGAGGTTTATGTACCTTTTGCTTCTGTTGTATAAATTTATCCCTTCTAGTTAACCTCAAGCAAAAAATATTTGTCTTTTGTCAGGCTATCATTTTCCGACTTAGTTTTATTTGGTTATGACGAGATGGTTAGCACAAGTCAAGTCTTTTGCAGTTCGGATTTTCTTCGATTGCCTCAACTTCTATGAATTACGAGTTCACAATTGGTGCGACTTCTTTTATCATTACAATTATAGGGCAATAGTGGTGCATGTCTCATTGTTATAATTTTAAAGCAATATTGAAATTTGAGGTTTTGAGGCACTAATTTTGTATGATGGTGTTCTTTGGTGTCTAAAGTCTTGTTAAGTTTTTATTCTCATTGGTGACTAAAGTCTTACTGAATTTATAGTATCACTAGAGGCTTGTGTTTGATGTATAGTAAATTAAAAATTGAATGAGTGTTTATAATTCCTTAGCTAATTTACTCTAATGTTGTCTTTTCTAAAAAAAACTTGACGGTGGGCTACAGAATACTAATGGTGCTTGATTTATTTTGAAAAAAAAAATGAAAATTGTGGCGGTTACAAACGTTGTAATTTATTATATATTTGAAGAAAATATTGAAGATTGTGGCGATTTAAATAGTCGTTATTTACAAAATAAAACCGCCATTTTATACTAAGTATATTATGTCGGTTTGTTCGGTGGTTAGTGAGAAACCATCATTTCTTTCTTAGCGGCATTCAAAATTACAACGTTATTGAAAAACGCCATTTTCGTAAATTATGGCGTTTGAAACCGCCACAATTTAAAATATTTAACCGCCACAATTCTCTTGTTTTTTTGTAGTGTAGAAATTGTACTATTTTTAAGGATGCGGTTTTTAATCCGGGTTCCATTTTCGATAGAATTGTTCTATTTTCTTGGTTATGGTTGTCAAAGTTGAGTAAACATTTTCCAATGTGCTCTTATTTAGATTGACTCAATCATCCTAGGGATTTTTTTGTAATTGCTTCGCTTAGGTTTGATTAGTGTTGATTACCTTCTCTGTGGATTTTGTTTATCGGGTTGAAGTACCCCTAGTACTTCCTATATTATATTGTTTGTGATTATAAAAAAAAAAGATCACACAAGGGGGTGAGGATGATTTTACATGTCATTGTATGGTTGATTTGAAAAACCCTGAATAATATTTTTTTTTGTGGGTCTTCAGTGACATCAAAAAATATGGAAGATATGAGCATCTTTTTGACTTGGAAATTGTATCTTGATAGCTCCGTCGATAACTCATGAGGTTACACGACCTTGTGAGACAACAATATCATGTTTCTAAGCCAACAGAGGTATGAGTGTCTTCGACCTCCATCAGGTGTGTTCTTCTTTCGTCTTTTGTAGTTTTGTTGTTCTTTTCATGTGTCCTCGGATATATATATATATATATATATATATATATATATATATATATATATATATATATATATATATATGTGTGTGTGTGTGTGTGTGTGTGTGTGTGTGTGTGTGTGTGTGTGTGTGTGTGTGTGTGTGAGTGCGCGCGTGTGTGTGTGTGTTTGGTAATGTTAATACATATCCATGTAGGTGTGCATTAACAACACATACCTTAGTGTATTTTTGAGTGGGACTCACATTATAAATATGAAGATAAAATAGAAAGAACACACACCTTAGTGTATTTTTTAGTAGGACCCAACATTTTTGGGCGTGTGTTACCATTTTCTTTAAAAAACAGATTATGCTTATTCTCGTAGTAATCTAAGTTTTTTTATTTTTATATTATTAACTTTTTTTTGGATAATAAATAAGACTGGAAAAATTCTAAAAAACAAAAGAGTTAAGATACAAAGAACACTAATGGAACTAATCAAAGGAGAAAATTACAAATATATTACACAAGCAAAAACCATATGACTTATGAACAAAGATTAAACAATGAACGGAGAAACGATGAGTGACTGCAGCTTAAACGATGAATGACAGCAGCTAGGGCGAAATGAAGAAGGTTGGTGTTGTGTCTGAATTTTTTCAATTTTTTGTTTAGAAAAGATTATTGAGAAAATTAAAAATTTGTGAAAAATTATTTTAATAGGGATACTATAAATAAATAAATATTTGAATTTTATTTTAAAATACATTTTAAAACACAATTTAAAAATTCACAAAAAAATACTTTTTTCATAAAAAAATACATTTTAAAATAAGTATTAATAAAAATTCTTAATTTAAAATATATTTTAAAATCCATATATAAAAATTCTAACTTCAAAATACATTTTAAAATTCATAAATATTTAAGCTTAATCTTATTTCTTAGTTTTTATTTTATTTTATTTTATCTTTTTTTTTATTTGACGACTAAAACAGGGAAAAAAGAATAATAAACAAAAATAAAAATAAATCAATAAATACTAAAATTTATTGGTTTGTGAACGATCTAGCGTCGACCACATTCGATGCTACAATTTAAATAAATAAATAGGGAGGCAAACAAAAAAAGTGGTGGGAAGTGAATTATATTTTGCTCCAATGTTTTGTGTCGGCCAATATGCGCACTATGCCAAAAATGACATTTAACAGCGCACCTTAGACAACGCTTATTTAAAAAAGCGCTACTATAAGTGAAAAAAATATAAAACACGGAAACAGTTCACAAAATATTTTAAAAAGCGCTATCTAAGGTGCCCTTTAGATAGCGCTTTCTCAAAGCGCTTTTAAAGGTATATCTTAGACATCACTTTTGAGAAAGCGCTGTCTAAGGTATTAAAATTAAAAAAAAAATCAAAAGCGCTGTCTAAGGTCAACCTTAGACAACGCTTTTCAAAAGCGCTTTTAAAGGTCACCCTTAGACAGCGCTTTCCTCAAAAGTGTTGTCTAAGTTCTAATTAAATTAAAATATTAGACCTCAGTTTCTATTTTCGTTCGTTTATGTTCTTTCTTTTCCCTCATGCGAAACGTGAAACCTAACCTGAAAAACCTCCATAAAACTTGAATCCTCTTCATTTATTGGTTTCGATCATTATCGAAAGTGTTTGAAGAATCGTGAACAGTTGAAGAACATGTTGACTGAGTTTTTGTTGAATCGCGAATGGTTGAAGAACAAGTACGTTTTTCTCTCACTATATACTGAGTTCTCATAATGGCGATTCCACAAAGAATCTTTTTAGTTATTGTCATCTGATTAGTCATTAGGGTTTGAAAATGGTTATTGTTCTGCTTGTTTTTGTATCTGTAGACTGAGTTTTTGTTAAATACCGGGTTAGATTTTCATTCTAAAATCATCTATTATAATTATTTTGTATTTTGACGTCGTTTAGAAAATTTCCATCTAACATTTGTTTAATCATACTGTGGACATTGGTTGTTGCTCGCAATCAATCCTATCAGAGAAATTGTTTATTATCTTGACTCGTTAGGAAATGATTGGACAAAATACCCGAATATGAAGAACATGATTGACACGTAAGTGAGATTGTTCTAAATATTCTTGTGTGTATTTATTAATTTATATGAATTTTTCTAAATATTCATTTATATTTTATTAGCATTATACAAGCTTTTCGAACCCAACGAGATATCCAAGTATCAAAGAGGAGAGCCAACAACATTACATGGATAAAAGTGGCGGTATATTATTAATTATCAAATTTTTTATTATATTAGTGATGATACTTGATAAAACTTAGGATTTATCCATATTTTCTTTTCATGTGTAGTGTCATCTGCAACGTAATGGTATATATTGCGGATATTTCATGTTGAGGTTTATGAGAGAAACTCTTTCTTTGGGTCGATTAGAGATTCCATCTGATGTATGTATTTCTAACTTATGAGTTATTTTAATATTTAACACATATTTCTCATATAATTAATTAGTTGAAACTAAATCAAACTATGTTATATTATTATGTAGTACTTTGATGAATTCAAGTGTGCGTATTACTCAAGTAATCATTTGGATGAAATTAAAGAGGAATGGTGTCAATTCATTATGGGGCTAAATGTGTTATAAGGTATATTGTACTCTTACTTTAATTGATGAAAATTTTGAGTATGTGTATGTAACTATAGACATATTGATTATGACTTGTTTTAATTGATCAATTACAATATTTTTGTGTTGTTTCAAGTTATAGTATAGTTGCAACTGGATGAAAATATATAGCTCGGAGTGTTATCACATTTTAGTTTATGTAGAATTTCATTTGAACCAAAAATGTATAGTTGGATGAAATGAATTGTATGAATTGTTTCGTTAATATTGTTTCATAGATATTGGTACGATTGTATGAATTGTTTTGTAGATATTGGTGATTGAAAATCTGATTATTTTGTATCTATAAATCGGTGTCTAACTTAGTAGATTTAAATAGGATAATTTAGTGCAAATTTTGGATTGGAAAACAGGTACAAATTCTGGTTTAAAAGCCAGGTGAAAAAGTGGATAAAAATAGGTGCCTATAATTTGGCAACCTTAGACAGTGCTTTTTAAAGGAATTTTTTTTAAAATTTTCGTATACCTTAGACAGCGCTTTCAAGGAAAATCGTTGTCTAAGGTGGGGTTTAGAAAGCGCTTTCACTAAAAGCGTTGTCTAAGGTGGGGTTTAGATAGCGTTTTTAGTGAAAGCGCTGTCTAAGGTATACCATTAAAATAAAATAAAAGCGTTGTCTAAGGTATATGAGAAAAAGGCAAAAAACGTTGTCTAAAGTGGGGTTTAGAAAGCGCTTTTGACAATAAAAGTGTTGTATAAAGCCCCTTTAGACAACGTTTTTGTCATTAACCAAAGTGCTGTCTAAACCTTTAGCAACACAGGTTTAGACAACGCTTTAAAGCGCTGTCTACGGCAAAAAAAAGCGTTGTCTATGGTCTTGTTTGGCGTAGTGGCGATGCCAATGTTGTTATAAAATATTAAATAAATAGGGTGGCAAACGAAAAAATTGGTGGGAAATGAGATATATTTTGCTCCAATGTTTAGCGTCGACCGATATGTGACCCTAATCTTTTTATAAAATAATAAATAATTAATTAAATAATACTTTTGGTTTGGAAATTCCTTAGCGTCGGTTCATGCCGATGCAAATATTTAAGACATATTAAAACAAACAAATAAATAAACATGTTAGTGTCTGCTTTTGGTGATGTAAAATAGACACTAATAGCGTCAGAGTCGTGGCCGATGCTAAAATATTGAAGTTAAATTGCGTTTTTTTTGTATTGAATTTATTCAAAATGTAAATTACACATTTAATTAAAAATAATTTTAAAATATATTCTGCATTGAACATTTTATCAACATACACTTAAAAAAAACTGCATTTTATAAAGTGAAAAACATGTCACAGTTCTTAAAATCACTTTATAATAAAAAACATGCAAAGTTGTAAAACACTCTGCAAAACTATTAGTCGCAATTTTTTGGGGGTAAAATTCACCTTGTAATGTTACTTGGTGAAATTCACGCTGCAACATTGTTAAGTGAAATTCATGTTGCAAGTCTCTAGGCCAAGTGTTTGGATTTGTGCGTCAGTTATACCTGTCAGACTTTGTTAGTTGTTTGAAATTCACACCGCAACATTGTTAGGTGTAATTCACACTACAACTTTTATCATATATCACTAGTAGCAAACCTGTGCATATGTATAAGGTATTTTTCTTTGTTAGGATATGGTTTTGGACGCACATTTGTTTGTAGACTATCATAAAAATAGAAAATAAAAAAAATTAAGAATAATAGTAAATTTAGGTTGAAATAATAATACATATAAAAGATGAAATGTAAGCAACAATGTTATGAATAATATGATTAAAAATAAAAAAAAAACTATTGAAATATGTATTAGATAAACCGGTCTTTAGTTTTTCACTAAGACAATTATTTTATATGAGAGAAAACAATTTTAAAATATCTAATCAATATTTTTTAATAGGTTCTCTTAATTTTCTTAACGTATTTGAAAAAAATGATTGATAAATTTCCATTACTTAATATTTGAATAAGTAGTTTCATTTTTTCCGTTTTATATAATTTCCAAGATATGAGAAAATAAAATTTATTAAAATTTTAGTGACTCGCTAATAAATGGGTCATTTGTTTTATATTTTTCGTATCATATAATTTCTACCATATAAGAAAACAAGGTTTATTAAAATTTTATTGACTTACTACATATTTGAATCAATAGTTTCATTTCCCCGATTTCATATAATTTCTACGATATGAGAAAATAAAATTTATTAAAATTGTATTGGTTCACTACATATTTGGATCAGTGGTTTCATTTTTCTTGTTTCATATAATTTCCACATTATGATCAAGTAAAATTTATTATAATATTACTAACCCACTATCACATCTTAAAAAACGGGATCCTTCAAAAGCGCTCGCGGTAAAATGATACGAACAAAGTTTTCATCAAACTTTATTTATTTCAAGAAGGAAAAGGGAAAATATCGATAAAAACTTTAAAATAAATATAAAATGGTTGTCACAACAAAAATTGGGTACGAGACTGGATTACGTGGGGGAATATAATATCACCCCTCATGTTTGTTATAGTTAATGAGATCCTTTAGATAGATTTGAGATTGAATGTTAGCTATCTTTAATCGTTTTCTTCAAGTGGTAAAAGATTAAAGAGAAAAAAAGAAAGGGGTCGCAAAAAGTTTTATATTAATGTGTCTGACGAGATTGCGGTCTCGCTCCTACGTATATCCAGGTGCGATGGAGAAATCAAGGTTACGCAGTTATGGGCAAAACAAAAGATATTTTAGTATTTTTTGTTATAGTGTTTAACGAGACGTTGAATCTCGCTCGTACGTATCTCCGAGTGTGATGGAGAACTCAAAGCTACAAAGTTCATGGTAGCAAATGTTTGTGTGTTAGTCGATTTAAACAAAAGATTCTCAAGTCACATACGCATCATTCAACAACTTGCATAACTGAAATAATTCCTTACATCGTCAACAAAGTTTTATTTGACAACATATCATTCAACAACTTGGTATTTCATTTTCGTCATTCTCCCTCCAATTTTTCTTAAATAACAGTTTGATTAAGAAAGATGAATGGGATAATCATTGTTGAATATTTTGCAATTTTGAAAATGAAAAGCATAAATAGGCGTAGATATGAACAAAAATGGATTAATTTAAAATATGCAACACTCATTTCATTAAGATTAACATTTGAAAACAAAAAAGTTTGAAAGCAAATAAACACAATACAAACAAGGAAATTGAAAATGGAAAGAAAACTTGGCCTAGTAATGCTCTGAACCAATTTTCACTTACCATGTAATGCTCTGAACCAATTTTCACTTACCATGTTCTGGCATAGGATTTTCGTCGACGTTGGAACCAACATCCTTGAAAGACAAAATCTCCCCCTGATCAATTCTTGCACTCTAGCCTTTAGTGTAAAGCAACCTTCTAGATCATGACTCGTAGCTCCATCATGGAACTCACAGAGGGTGTTGGGCTTAAACGAAGTTGGATTGGGGGATTTGCAGGAGGAGGTAGATACCTAGTTGTAACCAAACCTCTACGAACCAAGTAAGAATATAAACTAAGTATATGACAAGAGAATAACACTATTAAAAATCGTGTACATGATTATTCTAGAATGTTTAAAAATTAGTGAAGAAATTTGTGAGATAATTATTCCGTCAAAAAAATCCCTCACAAATTAGACAATAATATATTTGGCGAGGGAATTTGAGAAGAATTTTATTTCTCACTAATATTTTCATCACAAATTCCCTCGTAAACATGTTAAATGTTTTTGTGAGGGAAATATTCCCTCCCTAATATAACTTTTTATATAAAATAATTTAAGTTAAAATTTTGATTAATGACAATGTAACTTAAATTTTACTAAAATTATAGTAAAATATTTTCTAAAATAAATTATCGTTCTATATTAAAATAAATTTTGATATGTTTTTAAATTTTAAAACATAAATATATGTAGATCTTATATTACATATAAATTTATAAAAAAAAATCATAGATCAAAATTACAAATAATTAAGTTAAAGATGAATATAAAATAAATAAAAATAAAAATAAAAATATAATTTTATCTTGAATTGTTTCAGCTTCCCTCTCACTCCCACTCAAATAAGTTTTGGTTTTCTATCAATAGAATTTCCCCCCTTCCATAAATCAATTTTTTTAATAATACTTTAAAACTATTTCATTTTCCCTCTTCTATCAGTCTCGTGTGTACGTTCTTTCTTCCAACCCTTGTTTTCTCTCTATTTCTCTCAGGCTTGTTTTTGTTGTGGAGTCGCTCATCGTTGCTTATAAATGCGCTCACTGTTAGTGCACGGAGTGTCCCGGCATTACCTTGGAGCGGTAGTATTTGTAATCATGTTGTTCTATGACTATCTGGTGTAGTAGTGTTTTTTTTGTTAGTTCTCATTGATATTAACAACTAGTATTTGTAATCATATTGTTTTATCTGGTGTAGTAGTGTTTGTTTTGGCTAGTTCTCATTGATATTAACAACGCTAGTTCTCATAATAAGCCTACACTCATATTGGGTCCTTTAGGATTCTATAAAACTTATTCTGCATATTCTTTATATGTCTTATGAAAAACTCATAGTTGATAATTGTAGATTTATTTTTATATCATTGTTGCATATTCTTTGTAAGCAAGAGAACGTATTTTGTAAGGCTGTTGGTTTTAGACAGTTTTTGATCATACTGGTGTATCATTGGCACAAATCTTGTTCACTTATTCATGCTTTCATGTGGCTTATGCTTTCACTTTTTGATCATGCTTTCACTTTTTCACTTATGTGTGTGCCACGTAAACAAATTCACACAGAAAATATTGTACTATCTCCAAGTTCTCTCATACTTTTAAATATTCTATTATTTTTCATTAATTATTAATTAATTTTGAATTCAATTAGCATAGCTTAGCCATGAAATATAAGTTGGTGGACTTGTATCATTTCTATTTTCAACTTCATCCTTTTCTTAAATCTCTTATTCGTAACCTTTTTCTTCCTTTTGCATACAAATTATAATAAAATATCTAGAAAACAAGTCTGTTTATGGCTTTCTTAACTAACTAGGCATGCTAGTTTAAAGTGGTAATTAGTGTAGTTGAATTTATATGATTCTATTTTGTTGGTTCTAGTTTCTATATATACTTTTGAAATTATTGGTACAAGAAATGTTAGATTAACATAGAACCAGGTCTATGTCTGGTGGTGCTGTGTTAAAATTATAAGAATATGTTTAAGGTGTGCATGCTATATATGTTAAAAATGTTATTTTAAAATTCATGTTATTCCATAAATTGATTCAAGTGCTAATTGAACTTTTGATCTTCATAGGCTATAAAGTCATTTTTTTGAAGAAACTCTTGAAGTAATTCTCGATTCTATATTGGATTCGAGTGTTTCTAAAGGAAGGTAGGTGTGTTGGATAGTTTATCGTGATTGAAAAATAAATTTCTCGATTCATCTTATAATTCCATACATGGTTGTTAGATTTTTTATAGTTTCATATATGCTTGTTAAGTGATGTTACATTTTGTCCTTATCATATATCCTTGTTAAGTGATGTTACATCTTATAGCTTCTAGTTTATTTCTATTGTTAGATATTAAATTTTGAAGTGATACATGACCCATGATTAATTCTTCATTGTGTAAATAATTTTAAGAAATAGAAGTTCCTGAAATAGAAAGTGGATGAATAATAGAGTTGATTATCACAAGAATATCACTGCAGAATTTAATATTGGAGTTCATGAGTTTATTATGTTTGCTTTGACACAAGATACAAATATCATTGGTGGAGGGGATATTAGATGTCTGTAAAAATTGCAAGTGTGTGAAATTTGGAAATCCAAAAGTGAAGGAACATCTATGCAGGAGGGGATTTATGAGTGATTGTTATTATTATTAGACAAACCATGGTGAGGTGATTCCCCCGATTCCCCATCTTCACCCTCTTCTTGAAAAAAGTATTAAATTGTGGTGAACACACTTTTGTTTGTCATCTATTAGTCTCAAGAACAATGATAGTATTATTTTTGTTGGAATTTCTAAATTTTAAGACCTTTGTTTGAACTATTTTAGTTGTAATATCTAGTGTTAACAAAAAAATATTATGGTTTTAATATTTAGTTTTAAGAACATATTTTTAGTATTATTAATTTTGATTTGGGGAATATTTATGATATTCACAAAATCAATTTCTAGTGTTTCATATTGTGATTGATTTATTTTACTTATGATGATATAGTAAATTCAGCTACAATACTAATTAAATTTGACAGGAAATTTACAATTTCAAGAGTTTCATGCAGATTCTGATTGATTCACTACAACAAACAAGACCTTAGACAGCGCTTTTTTTAGCCTTAGACAACGCTTTAAAGCGCTGTCTAAACCTCCGCTGCTAAAGGTTTAGACAGCGCTTTTTAAAATGTTAAAAGCGCTGTCTAATCCCCCACCCTTAGACAGCGCTTTGGCCAAAAGCGCTTTATAAGACCCTCTTATTTTAAATTTTTTAGGTACACCTTAGACAGCGCTTTTGAAAAGCGCTGTCTAAGCCCCCCCCCCCCCCCCCTTAGACAGCGCTTTGGCCAAAAGCGCTGTCTAAGCTCCTCCTATTTTAATTTTTTTAGGTATACCTTAGACAGCGCTTTTCACAAAGCGCTGTCTAAGCCCCCCCCTTAGACAGCGCTTTTGCCTAAAGCGCTTTCTAATCCCCCCCCCCCCTTAGACAGCGCTTTTGGCAAAAGCGTTGTCTAAGGTATACGAAATTTTTTGTAGGATTTGTTTGAAACCACATTTTTTCCAGGTTTATAAACCAGAATTTCTACCTGTTTTCAACCAGATTTTGGCAGACAATTATCACATTTTATATATGCCATTTTGGCCTTTTTTTTACCAATTTTTGGCTAACCAATTCAAACCAAATTTGCCATAAATGTATCAAAATATATACAAATTTATATTTACATTTATAAGTCATTACATATACTACTACAAATGTACACATTAATTACACACTTTGAGCTCTATCATGAATTGACACCACTCCTCTTTGATTTCGTCCACTTGATCCTTTGTATAAGATGCACACTTGAATTCATCAAAGTACTACATAATAATATAACATACTTTGAATTAATTCCAACTATTTAATTATATGAGATATGTGTAAATATAAAAATAACTCATAAGTTAGAAATACATACATCGGTGGGAATCTCTAATCGGCCCAACATGAGAGTATCTCGCATAAACCTCAACATGAAATACCCGCAATCTATTTGATTACGTTGACGAGGACACTACATATGAAAAAAAAATATGGATTATAAATCCTAAGTTTTATCAAGTGTAGTCATCACTAATATAATAAAAAACGCGGTAATTAAAAATATACCGCCACTTTAATCCATGTAATGGAGTTGGCGCCCCTCCTTGAGGTTTGGATAACTCATTGGGCCCGAAAAGCTTGTAGGACGCTAATAAAATAAAAATGAAGCAATTAGAACAATTCACATAAACTAAGAAAAATTTTGAACATTCTCACTTACGTGTCAATTAGGACCTTCATATCCGGGTATGTTGTCCAATCATTTCCTAACGAGTCAAGATAATACACAATTTCTCAGATAGGATTGATTGCGAGCAACAACCAATGTCCACTGTAATGATTAGGCAAATGTTAGATGGTAACTTGGAAAATAATTATAATAGATGAATTTAGAATGAAATGCTAACCCGGTATTAAACGGTATAAAAAACAACTTCTCCGCCGATTTATTTTCCATGAGGATCCGAAGAACGTACTCCGTCACGGTATCCGGTCTACTTAACATTAAACTATAGTTGACGGTCGCGGGTGCTAAGAATCCGAATGACACGTCCAAACCATTGGGGCGCATCAATTTGTCATACAAAAACCTAATATAAAAACATCATTAACATAAAGTAAACATCATTAACATAAGTTGTTTAATTAATAAAACAAAGTAGTCCGGATTTACCTAACATATGTATTGACAACGTTGACGCCGATTTCTTCACGACCAAAAACTTGCATGAAGTCCTCATTACCAATCATTTGTTCGTAATCAAAGCCGAAAATCCCTACCTCCATATGTACAGTCCGAACACCTCCGGTCGGTATATCGGTCATCTCTAGAAATGTCCTGAGGCACGACCTATACTTGGTGGTAGGTTTTTTCCTAGCTACGGACTTCTTAGCACCAGAACTTTGTACCCGTGCGGAGGCGTTGCTAACCTCCTTTTTTTGTTGTGCAGAGGCATTGCTAGCCTCATTTTCTTGAAGCTACATGTCATATAAATAGTTAGATCAAATTAAGAATGTAACAACTTCCATGAATATATGTCATATAATTGTATATTACCTCTTTTCTTGAAACCGTGGACTCGGTATGTCGTGGAATCGCACTATCTTTTGATTTGGATTTTGTGGGAGTCTATTTAACATAGGAAAATATGTAAGTAAAATTTTAAGCATAAATTTTAAACTTTGAATATACCAAGGAAGTTAACATAAGTTTTAATCATACCTCATATCCTACGCATATGAGGTTTGTCGGCCATGCAACAAACGAACCTACTGCTTCGTGCACCGTTGTTGCATCCGAATCATCGCTAGGATATGGTAATGCTGCATTCGGCTCAACTGCAATATCAACTGATACCTTCAAACATCCAGCAGGGAGCTCTCTAGTGTGGAGTAATACTCCGCTAACGTTATGCACTTTTCCCTTGCCAACCATCCGATAGTATGGTGACGACAAATACAGCTGACAATGGGAAATGCCCTAAAACCAATAATAACAAGAAATCGTTAATGTGTATATATGTCAAATACATAATTTAAGCAAATAGTTCAATTTAAGACAATTATATGTAATTACCTCTGGAATGTTCGGCTGAAAGGTACAGTTGATACTGTCTTTGTCCGAAGCATCTCTGTATACTGTTGAGGCGCTAGCCTCTCTTTCTCTCCTCAATGCATCAAGCTCAACTTGCATGGCTTCCATTCTTGCATGAAGCTCCCGATTACTAGGAGCCTTTCCTTTTTTAATACTCAGGGACGTCGGAGTGACTCCAAATCCCTTACCCCTCACCCGACCAGAATACTCAGGGACATCTAATGCCCGACCAAGTATGCTCCTAGTATCATCGGGAGATAAAGACTGAGATAGCTCCTCCTGAAAAATCAGATGAATACCGTACACTTGTCAAATATTTGTGTATAAAAATGTTATTCAAATAATGAAAAAATGTTATACTTACACATTTCTGGTATACGTGTAAAACTTCTTCTTGAGGAACTCCAGATTTGTCCACACGGGCTTCCTTCCACAAAACATGTGCAGGAAGAGATGTTTCTGAACTTTCCTCCTTCTGCAGCTACACATTAAGTCATACAATTTGATCAGATAAAACTAATATATGATGAACAAATTTGTTATCGCAATTTAAAAATACTTACCATGGATTGTTCTAAACGTCCATATCCGACACGTCCTTTTCGGTACGGATATGCGGGACTTGATGCTCTTTCCCGATTTGTAGCACTTATTCTTTGAAAAACCGGGTCTTGTCTTTTGGATTTGTAGATGTCTTGAATTGGCAGAATTTTTGACCAACAAGAATTATTGAATTCAGTTCAGAATGTCCTATCAAATGTTGGGACATTATCAAACAAAGTATATGAACTTATTTCAGGATGTCTTATCAGATGTTGGGACATTGTGTTAATGACTTAAGTTCAGTTTTTCAGGATGTCCCAACAGATGTTGAGACATCTCAAACCTGCTACCAGAATTAATTATTGACTAACTGATCAGAGATATTTAAGGAGAGTTATCTGGAATTAATTAATGATGGATGAAAACAGAACAAGGTGCATCTGTAGGGAGTTTTATATTGAGAATTCAGATTGAAACAGAAGACCTAAATCACCTAGAATCTAGGAAGTAACAAACCCTAAATTCAAGGTGGAAGCTGCATGCGCATTAGGGCTGGATCATTCTATAGAAAGCCCAAATTACAAATACCTATTTAATCAACAGAAACTCATAGAATTGAGTACGAATTTCAGAAGACCAAATAGGGTGTCTAGTGTTTTAATAGCAGGTTGTTTAATTGTACCACTTTATGAGCTTTTAAGCAAAAGTGCATTTGTGACTTGATTGAAACTGTGAAGTAAGATCAAGCTGTTTTGTTTGAAGAATGTCTTCAATTTTATTAAACTTGTAAACTTGATCACTGTGTGATTGAGGGGGAGTGAGTAGGGTACTCTTATCTAAGTTGTGACTTAGGTAGAAATTGCATTGGGTAGTTATTAAATGATAGATTAAACAGGGTGGTTTAAGTCTAGAATTAATATTACTTATAGTGGATTTCCTCCTGGCTTGGTAGCCTCCAGATGTAAGTGTGGTTATACACTGAACTGGGTTAACAAACTTCTGTGTTGTTTACTTTTCTTGCTATTTAAGTTTTGGTTAAATCTGTCAAGTGTTGGGACATCTCTTAGGACATCTCATACCTGATCACAGAATTTCAATTGGCATCAGAGCAGGCACCCTGCCTGTTTATACTGGGTGAGATCTAGGGAATACAAATTCTGTAACATGGACAGAGATATAGGGTCAGTAAATAGACCACCTATTCTGGATGGATCTAATTATGACTACTGGAAGCCAAGAATGATTGCATTCTTAAGATCACTTGACAACAGGGCATGGAGAGCAGTCAACATTGGATGGGATTATCCTGTCCAAGATACCAAAGATGGATCAAAAGTGCTGAAACCTGAAGAAGAATGGAGTAAGGAAGAAGAAGATTCAGCACTAGGCAACTCAAAGGCCTTAAATGCTTTATTCAATGGCATTGATAGGAACATCTTCAGACTTGTACATCATTGTGAGCTAGCCAAAGATGTATGGGATACTCTCAAAACAACTCATGAAGGAACATCAAAAGTAAAGATGTCAAGACTTCAACTTCTCACCACCAAATTTGAAAACTTGAGAATGAAGGAAGATGAGACAGTTCATGAATTCTACATGAACATTTTAGAAGTAGCTAATACTTCTGGAGCTTTGGGAGAAAAAATGACTGATGAAAAGCTTGTAAGAAAAATCCTCAGATCTTTGCCAAAAAGATTTGACATGAAAGTTACAGCAATAGAAGAAGCTCAAGACATATGCTCTATGAAAGTTGAAGAACTCATTGGTTCCCTTCAAACTTTTGAGATGGGAATGAATGACACAAATGTTAAAAAGAACAAAAGCATAGCCTTGGTGTCAAATACTGATGAAGAAGAAGATGATGAATCAGAAAATGATAAAAGCTTATCAGACAACCTTGCTATGCTTGGAAGACAATTCAAACAGATTCTCAGAGGAATGGAAGGCAAATCCAAACCCAGTGGAAGATACACAAACTCTTCTGAGAACAGGAGACCTTATGATACTAACAGAAGGTCAAATTATGCTGAAAAGACCAGTCAAGAAAAAGGAGTCAAATGCCAGGGATGTGAAGGATATGGACACATCAGGAATGAATGTCCTACCTACTTAAAAAGGCAAAAGAAAGGACTCTCTGTGACCTGGTCTGATGAAGACTCAGGAGGTGATTCAGAAGAAGAATCAGCTAAGCATATCACTGCTTTAGCTGGATTATGTGAGTCTGAAAGTGAATCCAGTGATGAAGAACTCACTTATGAAGAACTTGAGCAAGCATTCAAAGATCTATACAAAAGAAGCTCTGAAATATGCAGTGAGGTTATAAAGCTAAAGAAGCAGAATGAGGCATTAGAAGATGAAAAAGCAAATGATCAAGAGATCATTGACACCTTGAAAAGTGAAGTAAGTCTTCTCAACTCCAAGTTGGAACATATGTCCAAATCTGTTAGAATGTTGAATAGCAGCTCAAATACACTGGATGTTATTCTCAACAACAATAAGCACTCAGGGGATAAAAGTGGACTGGGATTTAACAGAGTAAATAAAGATGAAGCTAGCTCTAGCAAAACAACTTCAAAATCCATACAGTCAAACAAGATGTCCCAACAGATGCTTCAACATCAGGAAAAGAACACAAAGACAAACATAATGTTCCAACAGATGTCTCAACATTCTGAAAAGAACAAAATGAAGAAGAAGTATCAAAGATGGAGATGCCATCACTGTGGAAGATTTGGACATATCAAACCTCATTGTTATAAGCTGCATGGATATCCAAATCAGATGTATCAGCAACCTTCCAAGAAGAAAATAGAAGTTAACAAGAAAGTGTTGCATAAACATCAAAGAAATCAGCAACCTCCTAAGCAGAAGACAGAAAACATCAAGAAGGTATGGAAACCAAAAGCTAGCACTGAAGCTGATCAAAGCTACAAGAACAAGATCAACAATCAAGCTTGGAGATCAGCTGATGAACAACACACAGGACAGAGGCATCAAAAGAAATCTCAACTCAAATGGTCAAAGAAAAGTACTGCATATATAGCACATACATCACTAAGAGTATCAGCTAAAGAAGACTGGTACTTTGACAGTGGATGTTCAAGACACATGAATGGATTGAAGAATCTGCTAGTAAACTTAAAATCACATTCATCCAGGTATGTGACCTTTGGAGATGGAGCTAAAGGAGAAATCAAGGGAGTTGGAACCTTGGATTGTCAAGATGTTCCAAGACTAGATGATGTGCTGCTAGTTAAAGGTTTAACTGCTAACCTGATCAGCATAAGTCAATTATGTGATCAAGGGTACAGTGTAAACTTTACCAAAACTGAATGCATAGTAACTAACAAAGAACAAGAGGTTGTCATGAAAGGAGCCAGATCTAAAGACAACTGTTACATGTGGGAATCCCAAAATCTCAGTCTCTCTTCAACTTGTTCTTTAGCTAAAGAAGAAGAAGTGAAACTATGGCACCAAAGACTAGGTCATCTCCATTTCAGAGGCATAAAGAAGATAATATCTATGGATGCTGTAAGAGGTATTCCTAAACTGAAGATTGATGATGGCAAAATATGTGGTGAATGTCAAATAGGCAAACAAACCAAGATGTCCCATCCAAAGCTCCAACATCTGACAACTTCCAAAGTTTTGGAACTTTTGCATATGGATCTGATGGGACCTATGCAAGTTGAAAGCCTTGGTGGCAAGAGATATGCCTATGTTGTGGTTGATGACTTTTCAAGATATACATGGATAAATTTCATCAAAGAAAAGTCTGATGTGTTTGATGTATTCAAAGAACTATGTCAAAGATTACAAAGGGAAAAATCCAGCTGTGTGATCAGAATAAGAAGTGATAATGGAAAAGAATTTGAAAACCAAAAGTTCTTAGATTTCTGCTCTTCAGAAGGAATCAATCATGAATATTCTTCACCAATCACACCTCAACAGAATGGGATTGTTGAAAGGAAGAATAGAACTATTCAAGAATCAGCAAGAGCTATGATCCATGCTAAAAAGTTACCTCTGTACTTCTGGGCTGAAGCTATGAACACTGCCTGTTGCATCCATAACAGAGTTACTTTAAGAAAAGGAACTTTGTCCACAATATATGAAGTCTGGAAGGGCAGAAAACCCACAGTAAAGTACTTCCATGTATTTGGAAGTAAATGTTATATTCTGGCAGATAGGGAGCAAAGAAGAAAAATGGATCCTAAAAGTGATGAAGGGATTTTCCTTGGATACTCCATAAACAGCAGAGCATATAGAGTATTTAATTCTAGAACCAAGGTTATCATGGAGTCCATAAATGTGATAATTGATGATGCTCCTACAGATGTCCCAGAAGATGTTGGAACATCTGCCGATATCAAAATTGAAGCTGAGGAAAAGAATGATCATTATAACTTCACTCAAACTGATACAAGGACAGAAGAATCCAGCAAATCTCCCTCCATCAGAATTCAGAAGGATCATCCCAAAGATTTGATAATTGGTGATCCCAACAGAGGTGTGAGCACTAGATCAAGAGAAGTGATTTCAGGTTCTTGTTTTGTTTCCAAAATAGAACCTAAAAACATCAAGGAAGCTCTTACTGATGAATACTGGATTTGTGCTATGCAAGAGGAATTAGGTCAATTCACAAGGAATGAAGTGTGGAATCTTGTTCCTAGACCTGATGACATAAATGTGATTGGAACAAAATGGGTGTATAAGAACAAGTCAAATGAACAAGGAGTTGTTACAAAGAACAAAGCTAGACTTGTAGCTCAAGGATACACTCAAATTGAAGGAGTAGACTTTGATGAAACCTTTGCACCAGTAGCAAGGCTTGAATCAATTAGACTACTCTTGGGAATTGCTTGTATCTTGAAGTTCAAGCTATTTCAAATGGATGTGAAAAGTGCCTTTTTAAATGGCTATCTTAATGAAGAGGTATATGTAGAACAGCCTAAAGGATTTGTTGATCCAAGCTGTCCAAATCATGTATACAAACTAAAGAAGGCACTTTATGGTTTGAAGCAAGCTCCAAGGGCATGGTATGAAAGACTGACCACATTTCTTATCAAGCAAGGATACAAAAAAGGTGGAATTGACAAAACCCTGTTTGTTAAAGATGAAGAAGGAAATGTCATGATTGCTCAAATATATGTTGATGATATTGTCTTTGGTGGGATGTCTGAAAGGATGGTCAAACATTTTGTCAAGCAGATGGAATCTGAATTTGAAATGAGCCTAGTAGGAGAGTTAACCTACTTTCTTGGTCTGCAAATAAAGCAAATGGAAGACTCAATGTTCATCTCTCAAAGCAAGTATACCAAGAACATAGTCAAGAAATTTGGAATGGAAAATGCTACTCATAAGAGAACTCCTGCCCCCACATATTTGAAGCTGACTAAAGATGAAAAGGGTGAGAGTGTAGATCAAAGCTTATACATAAGCATGATTGGAAGCTTGTTATACTTAACTGCTAGCAGACCTGACATAGCATTTGCAGTAGGTGTATGTGCAAGATATCAAGCTGATCCAAAAGTCAGTCATCTCAATCAAGTCAAGAGAATTCTTAAATATGTTAATGGTACTTGTGACTATGGCATATTGTACCTTCATGGATGTAAACCAATTCTCACTGGCTTATGTGATGCTGATTGGGCTGGAAGTGCAGATGACAGAAAAAGCACTTCAGGAGGATGCTTCTTTCTAGGAAACAATTTGATTTCTTGGTTCAGTAAGAAACAAAATTGTGTATCCTTATCTACAGCTGAAGCTGAATATATAGCAGCTGGAAGCAGTTGTTCTCAGTTGGTTTGGATGAAGCAAATGCTCACTGAGTACAATGTCCCACAGGATGTCATGACATTGTACTGTGACAACTTAAGTGCAATCAACATATCAAAGAATCCTATCCAACATAACAGGACCAAGCATATTGATATCAGACATCATTTCATCAGAGATCTTGTAGAAGAAAAAGTGATTTCATTGGAACATGTAGCTACAAATCTGCAGTTAGCTGATATCTTTACCAAAGCATTAGATGCTACACAATTTGAGAACTTAAGGGGCAAACTGGGAATCTGTTTATGTGATATTTAGCAGTTAATGAGATGTGCCAACATGTCATATGACATTGTATGGCATAAGTTCCAGATGGCAAAACAAGTCTGGACAAAAACCTTGGGAATTCCATTCCTAATGATTTACAATGTAACTGCTACTTATTTAGTAACTACTTATAATCAGCTATCAAGATTCTCATCATTCTATCACAAGCGAATCTCATTAACTAGCTATTCTTCAGAAATCATCAACCCTAAAGATCTTCATCCATATTCCTTAACAATGTCTCAAAACCCTAACACTCCTGAAGAAGTTCTCAACAAAGAAGACGTAGTTCATGCAACTCCAATCTCTGTAGTTCCAATGAAATCAACCCCATTGGACGAACTCAGAGGAAGTGCTTCTCACACTAAAAAGCCAAGAACTCCAAAGAGAGCTAAAGATCAAGTCTGCAGCAAAGCCAAAGGAGGCATTCCTTCACCTGCTAACATGCCCCCAAAATCTTCAAAATATGTGGATGATTCCATCAAGGAGATTGTCAACCAAATTCTTTTTGAACAGAGAGTGGTGAGTGGGATCTCTGTTCCTCTGAACACCATGCCTGCACCTCAAGAAGAACAAGCTCAAGCTGCAGAGGACACTCCTGCAGAACAATATGTCCCAATAGATGTTGGAACATCTGAAGATGAGAAAAAGAACTCATCTGATGCTGATTTGGAACAAACTGAGGACCAGAAGAAGGCCTCAAATGAAAGTGATGAAGAAGTCTCTGAGGATCAGACCAAAGCCTCAAATGAAGATCAAATCCCTGCTGATCAACCAGCTGAAGAGGAGACTGCTCAATCTCCTCCAGTGGTCAACCTGGAGCAGGACTCTGATATAGAGATCATAGCCTCTGTTAGACCTAGCATAGCCAAAAGGCTCAGGTCCAGGAAAGGAAAGATGCAAGCTGAAGCTGAAATTCCTGAGAAAAAGAAAGCTTCCCCAAAGAAAGGCAAAGCTAAAGCTGCTTTTGGCCCAACAAAACAATGGAGTAAAGTTCAAACTCAGAAAAGAAAAGTTGTCACCCCATCAGACTCAGATGTTGAATCAGATGTCCCAACATCTCCTCCCAAAAAGAAACCAGCACCATCTAGGGCTTCATCTGCTGTTCCAGAAGCCCCCTTGGACAACATATCATTCCATCATGTCTCTAGTGTCAACAGATGGAAGTTTGTGTACCAAAGAAGGGTTGCCCTTGAAAGAGAACTGAGCAGCAATGCACTTGAGTGCACTGAACTGATTGACCTCATCTCTGCTGCAGGACTATTCAAAACAGTCTCAGATCTCTCTCCCTGCTATGAACTTCTTGTCAAAGAGTTCATTGTTAATCTTCAAGAGGATTGTTCAAATGGTAAGTCCTCTGAGTTTAGAAAAGTTTTTGTTAGAGGTAAGTGTGTAGAGTTTTCTCCTCAAATCATCAATCAGTACCTAGGAAGAGAAACAGATGGACCCAATGAGCTAGGTAAGACAGATAACCAAGTCTGCAAGGTTATCACTGCAAACCAGGTCAAGGCATGGCCTGTGAAGGGAAAGCTCTCAGTGAGCATGCTTACAAGAAAATATGCCATGCTGAACAGGATTGGTACAGCTAACTGGGTGCCTACCAACCACACATCTTCAATCTCCACTGGCCTGGCCAGGTTTATCTATGCTGTGGGAACTCAGACCAAGATGGACTATGGAGCTTACATTTTTGATCAGACCTTGAAGCATGCCAGCTCTTCTGCAACAAAGCTGCCAATAGCTTTTCCCTCATTGCTGTGTGGTATAGTGCTCAATCAATACCCTGGAATTCTCACTGACAAGGATACAGCTTGCAAAAGAGAAAGCCCCCTGGCTTTTCACTACAAATTATTCCTCAGTCATCATGCTGCAGATGTTGAAGCACCTTCTGGGACATCTGCAGGTCCTTCAACTGCTAAGACTTCAATCTCCAAGAAGGCTTTAATTGCTGAGCTAAAAAGCACATGCAAAGAACTTGAAGCAAGGAAGCTGAAACTTGAAGAAATCATCCAAAGGCTGGAGAGTGAAGGAGATCAGAAGGCTGCCTCTGATGAAGAAAGTGAAGCTGATGAAGAAACTGAAGTTGAGGAAGAAACTGAGAGTGATGAATCTGAGTGATCATTGTATGTGAGGACAATTGTAATGACAGCATTGTATTTCTGGATTAATGTCTTTGGCCCCATAATTTGTGTCTAACAAGGGGGAGAACAACAACAAATTGTAATGCTGTTTGTTTATGAATGAATTCTGTTTGCTTCTGAACTGAATAAGTTTTTTTCTGTTGCAACAAGACTGAACACATATATGTTTGAGGGGGAGTAATCTCAAATATGAATCAACAGAAAAGTAGGATTATACTCTGATAAAAGAACTTCTGCTGCACTCTGAAAACTAGAAAAGATGTTAGCCAAAAATTAGCCAAAGAGGGAGTTTGTAGATGTCTTGAATTGGCAGAATTTTTGACCAACAAGAATTATTGAATTCAGTTCAGAATGTCCTATCAAATGTTGGGACATTATCAAACAGAGTATATGAACTTATTTCAGGATGTCTTATCAGATGTTGGGACATTGTGTTAATGACTTAAGTTCCGTTTTTCAGGATGTCCCAACAGATGCTGAGACATCTCAAACCTGCTACCAGAATTAATTATTGACTAACTGATCAGAGATATTTAAGGAGAGTTATCTGGAATTAATTAATGATGGATGAAAACAGAACAAGGCGCATCTGTAGGGAGTTTTGTATTGAGAATTCAGATTGAAACAGAAGACCTAAATCACCTAGAATCTAGGAAGTAACAAACCCTAAATTCAAGGTGGAAGCTGCATGCGCATTAGGGCTGGATCATTCTACAGAAAGCCCAAATTACAGATACCTATTTAATCAACAGAAACTCATAAAATTGAGTACGAATTTCAGAAGACCAAATAGGATGTCTAGTGTTTTAATAGCAGGTTGTTTAATTGTACCACTTTATGAGCTTTTAAGCAAAAGTGCATTTGTGACTTGATTGAAACTGTGAAGTAAGATCAAGCTGTTTTGTTTGAAGAATGTCTTCAATTTTATTAAACTTGTAAACTTGATCACTGTGTGATTGAGGGGGAGTGAGTAGGGTACTCTTATCTAAGTTGTGACTTAGGTAGAAATTGCATTGGGTAGTTATTAAGTGATAGATTAAACAGGGTGGTTTAAGTCTAGAATTAATATTACTTATAGTGGATTTCCTCCTAGCTTGGTAGCCTCCAGATGTAAGTGTGGTTATACACTGAACTGGGTTAACAAACTTCTGTGTTGTTTACTTTTCTTGCTATTTAAGTTTTGGTTAAATCTTTCAAGTGTTGGGACATCTCTTAGGACATCTCATACCTGATCACAGAATTTCAGGATTTGAAAGCTTCCCATTCTTCAGCCGATATCAAACTTTCATATTTTTTTGGAAGCCCCGCATCCACAAAATTACCATCCGCATCCTTAAGGAACTTGGATGATAGAAATGTCTGAAACCCTCTTAGAAGCTTTCCGGCCAATTTCATAAAAAGCCTCTTCTTTCTTCTTCGATGTTAAAACATCGCTAAGAAAAACATACAGATTGATAGTTAGTATCGGTAATTGAAAAAACATTATTGATACCGTATAATTAAGGGCCAAATGATTGTACCTTTATCTCACTCCAAATTTTTTCTTTGGACTCATTCAGCTCTTTGTTTCTCCAATCATCACATGTAATGGGAATTTCATTCCTTACTAGTGCACCGATAAAACTAGTTAAGGTATGCCCATTAGGTTCTATAAGCTATCCCTGGGTGCTCCAATTGACATCTAGTATGATGCCTCGAGATCTTCCTTGGACCACCCTTCTCATTACTGTGATGCCTCTTCGAATTTCTTCTTCCGCGGATACTTTTTTAGGAACTTCCTCATGTTGGTCATCAGCCATGTCTAACCTGTAATAAACCAAGGAAACCATCAAATATCAAATATAACTTATAATCAAAGCAATTGAAAACAAAAAAATAAAGAAATCATGCATTATCATATATAACTTATAATCAAAGCAATTGAAAACAAAAAAATAAAGAAATCATGCATTATCAGATATAACTTATAATCAAAGCAATTGAAAACAAAAATATAATGAAATCATGCATTATCACATATAACTTATAATCAAAACAATTGAAAAAATAAAATAAAGAAACCATGGATAATTTACCTAAGTCACTAACATCTCTTTCTTTTCTTTGTTGGAATATTAATCACTTGTTTCTTAGCAATGCGTACGGATGAATTGATCCAAATTCCCTTATTATGATCGTTTCTTATATATGACTCATCCGGTATAAGATCCTCAACTTCATCATTTCTATTCAACTCATTCCGTCTAATGCATGACTCATTCTCAACATCAATATCACATTGATCGACACCGCTATCATCAGTCACTTTGTTAGAGAAAAGCACTATAGACCATTTTGTACTCTTCGGGTCATTCACATAGAACACTTGTTTAGCTTGAGATGCTAGAATAAAAGGTTCATCTTTGTACCCCACCCTAGTAAGATCAACTTGCAAAAATCCAGACTTATCCATTCGTATGCCACTACTATTCACCCACTTGCAACCAAAGATGGGAATCTGAAACTTCTCGTAATCAAACACCTAAATGTGCTCAATAACTCCAAAATATGACAAATTTGCATATTTGGGGTTTAAGTCCTTCATACTTGATATATGCATTGCTTCAGCTAGCACGGTGACACCACTATTTTGCATAGTACTCTTATCATCTTGTTCTTTGGTATAAAATGTGTATCCATTAATTGAATATGCGCTATGAGAAAACACATGCAAACTTGGACCATATGCCAAACATCTCAACCTTTCTGTTACCGAAGAAGGATCTGAAGAGCGCTTCAAATAAATATGATCCTTCAACCATTGTATGAAACTTTGATTGTGCTCTATAACTATCCAATTTTCATTTCTGTTCGGATTTAACCTTCGGAGTACATCCTTGTGCATTTCAACATATGGCTCAACCTCATTATTATTGTGCAGAACATACAAATGAACTTGATCCCGTTCATCCCTTGATATTGTCACAATTTTATTCCCAATTAATTTTTTACCTTCCATTTTGTCGAAAATCTGAGCTCTGGGGAGTCCAATCGATTGAACGTTAGACAAATATTCAGTACAAAACTCAACAGCTTCTTCAACAATGTATCGTTCAACAATACAACCCTCTGGTCGACTTCGGGATTTCACGTACCCTTTTAATATTTTCATATACCGTTCAGCAGGGTACATCCATCTCATATAAGCGGGTCCACACAACTGTGTCTCTTTCACAAGATGAATAACTAAATGAACCATTATGTCAAAAAAAGACGGAGGAAAATACATTTCAAGCTCACACAAGGTAATTACAATCTCTTTTTGTAGTGTTGGTAAGATCTCGGGATCGATCACCTTACTACAAATTGACCTAAAGAAAAAACACAATTTAGTTATGGAACTTCTTACTTTTTCTAGCAAAATAGAACGTATACCGATCGGTAGAAAATGTTCCATTATAACATGACAATCATGTGTCTTCAAATTCTTCAACTTGAGGTCTTTCATAGAAACAAGTCTTCTGATATCAGATGAGTATCCTTCTGGAACCTTAACTTCACTCAGAGACTTACACAAAATTTTTTTCTCCTTTCTAGATAAAGTAAAAGCAGCAGGTGGTAGATATGTTCGTCTTCCTTTCTTCACGGGTGCTAATTCAGTTCTCATTCTCATTTTTAACATGTCCTCCCTTGCTTTAAGGTCATCCTTAGACTTGCCTTTTATATTGAGTAATGTACCGATAACACTTTCAAATACGTTTTTTTCAATATGCATAACATCGAGAAAATGTCTCACGTACAAAGACTTCCAATATGGCAATTCAAAAAATATCGACCTTTTCTTCCACCCACCTTTCACAATCTTATGTGCAAAAGGCTTGCCAAACTCAGTACGCACATCTTTCACCTTTTCAAAAACTTGTTCACCTGACAATGCGGGTGGAGCTCTACGATGTTCGGTGTCTCTATTGAATGCTTTTCTCCACCCACGGTAGTGATGTTTAGAATGTAAGAATCTACGATGACCGAGAAACACATTCTTCTGGCAAAGTTCCAATCGGATCGTATCGGTTCCGTCTTCACAAACAGGACACGCACGTTGACCTTTAATGCTATACCCAGATAGATTCCCGTATGCTGGAAAATCATTAATTGTGCCAAACAACATTGCCCTCAAATTGAAACTTTCTTTCCTATATCCATCATAAACCTCCACACCGTTCTCCCACAAAATCTTTAAATCTTCGATCAGAGGTGTCAAGTATACGTCTATGTCATTACCTGGTTGTTTAGGCCCAGAGATTAACATAGATAACATCATGTACTTACGCTTCATACATAGCCACGGAGGTAGGTTATAAATCATAAGAATCACAGGCCATGTGGTATGTGAAATACTTTGAAGACCATGTGGGTTCATTCCATCAGTAGATAATGCCAATTGAAGGTTTCTTGCTTCTGATCCAAACTCAGGATAATCATTATCAATCTTCGACCACTGTGGTGAATCAGCCGGATGCCGATACTTTCCATCAGTAATTCTTTCATCTGCATGCCAAGTAAGATGTCTTGCATCGGTTTCACTACGAAACATGCGCCTAAATCTCGGAATTATCGGAAAATACCATAAGACTTTTGCGGGAGATAATCTTTTCTTATATCGAGACAAACCGCATTTAGGGCACTCAGTTAACGTTGCATATTCGTTACGAAACAAAATGCAATCGTTAGGACAAGCATGTATCTTATCATAGCTCATGCCAATAGAGCACAACATTTTTTTTGCCTCATAGGTTCGATTAGGAAGAACATTATCATCCGGTAGCATTTCTCTCATAAGGGCCAACAACTCTGTGAAACTTTTATCCGACCATCCATTGCCCGCCTTTAAGTTGTACAACTTTAATACCGCAGAAAGTCTTGAGAATTTAGTGCAACCTTTGTACAACGGTTTCTCTGCATCGCTTACCATCCTCTCAAACATTTCAGGACAATCATGAAAATCTTCTTCCAGTGCTTCTACAATCTCTTCAACTCGATCACAATCATATGTTTCCGTGTCTTTGTCGTATGAAGCATAGGTCGTATTACTTTTTCCACTCGATTCAACATTCCCGTTAATTTTCTCACCATGAAATATCCAACACTGATAACTTTGATCAATTCCATGCCTCAGCAAATGCGATTTCAATCCATGTGCGTCAACCTTACCAATATAACAACAACGCAAGCAAGGACAATGCATTCGTCTGGGGTTTTCAGCGTGTTGAACAGCATACTTAACGAATTCCGCAACCCCACTCTCGTACTCTTTGGTCATTCGATCGGCACAGATCCATGTTTTATCCATGGTTTTCCTACTTATTAAAGTAATCAATCAATCCAGACGAAAATACATAACTAAGGTAGTATCATTGAATATCCTAACAATTTTAAAGTTCAATTCATTTTAAACTTCAAAAACCTATACATAATCAATGTTAATATAAACTTCAATAACGTATCCGATACGCCAATATACCAACTTTAATTACCTCATCACTTTCATTTTTTATATTACAAGAATCAAACTTTTTCTATTACAATATACCTATAATTATACCTATAACTATATTAGAGTTCGTTCAATCATTTTATGGGAGAAATCTTGTTCCTTTAGAATGAAAGTGAGATGAACAACACTTTCACAGTTAAAAAGAAAAAAAACTACCTATTCAATCTTCAAGTATAATCACTAAGGAAACATGAAGTTTGAACAATATTGAACATCTAAATCCAAAATGATATTTAGAGTTTAAAGTCAAGTAGACACATACACTGTAACAAAACAATGTATGAAATTTAATACTACCTACCTACCTTTTTATGTGGGAAAACCATGTTTCATGTCCAAAATCTTATGTGTTCAATCTAAAAGTCTATAAATGGACCCCATTACTTGCCTAAACTTTATATTCAAATATTTGGACAAAATACTTGATGTACATGTAGAATAATGCAACAAAAATAGTACTCATAATTAATGTGACATTGTAAGGTATTCATATTTGCATATTAGATGATAAAGAAATATGCTTGCACTTACATAAAGACAAGAACACGAATTTTTATTTCTCATTCAGTTAGGGTTGGCAATTGAGCATCAACAGTGTATTTTACAAACAAAAAGCAAGCATCAACAGTGTATTTTACAAATACTGATATTTCCCTAAATAACAGAGCATGAAAAAATGAAAAAATGCAGAACATACCGAAATGAAGGATTCTTCAAACAATTTCAGAAATGAAATATTCTTCAAACACTTGCAATGCCTGAAACCATATGCAAATAGAAATGACGAACAAAATCAGAAATGGCTTGAAGAACAAAACGCAGTAGAGAAATGACGAACAAAACGCAGAAATGAGATGAAAAAATGCAGAAATGAAGAACATACCGCAGTAGAACTGAAGTTCTGAAACCGATTCTTCAAACACAAACACTTTCTGGTATTGAAACCGAATGCTTACAATGTATTCTCGTTCGCAGTTAGGGTTCGCTGGAGAGGTTTAATCGCAGGAGGGAAAACAAAAAGAACTGAGAACGAAAATAGAAGTCTGAAATTTTATTTTAATTAGACCTTAGACAGCGCTTTTGTGGAAAGCGCTTTCTAAGATATGCCTTAGACAGCGCTTTCCAAAAGCGCTTTCTAAACCCCCCCTTTAGACAGCGCTTTTGGTTTTAAATATTTTTTTAATTGAAAGACATTAAACAGCGCTTTCTCAAAAGCGCTGACTAAGGTCTATATTTAAAAGCGCTTTCTAAAAGCGCTGTCTAAGGGGGGGTCTTAGACAGCGCTTTCTAAAAGCGCTGTCTAAGACCCCCCCTTAGACAGCGCTTTCGTTATATTTTTTTAACATTTTCCGTGTTTTATTTTTATTTTAACCTTAGACAGCGCTTTCTTTTAAAAGCGCTGTCTAAGATGCGCTGTTAAAAAACCTTTTTGGCGTAGTGATTAGTGACGGAATAAAAATGTCACTAAATTATGATCACTTAATTTAGTGACGGAATATAACCACCAGTAAATTATTCATGTAATTTAGTGACGGAAAATATCCCTCACAAACAAATATTCATACATTAATTTTCAATAATTAGTGACGGAATATAGACGTCATTAAAATAAATTTACTGAGGTATTTAAAAATCCCTCACAAGTTACTGGAGGATTTCTTTCCAATGTTTAGTGACAAAATTTTTTATTTAGTGACAGATTGGTTCCGTAACTATTTATGACGGAATTTGAAATTCCTCACAAATATTTTGCGACATTGAAATTCGGTACGGATATTGACACATCGTTAAATCCGTCACAAAATAATTTTGTGACGGATTTTTAATATATCAGTGACAAATTCCTTCCCTTTCTAAATCACGTTTTTTTAGTACTGTAAGGTTAAATTGAGTCATGTTCTTGGAATTACGATTCTGATTCTAATAAACATTTTGTTATTGAGGAGCCTGAGCTGATTATCGTTAACCATAGAAGCAACTACATTTATGTATGGATGTAAGACGGTGGAAGAACTGACTTTAGTTATGTTGCGGATAGCAAGAGTCGCCACCGACTTTTATTTTATCCAAAGGAAAGGGCATAAAAGAACAGGAAAGACCTTAAAAGATTTTTGAGTTCGGGGGGTAGGTTATGTAAAGGGAAAGTGTTAGCACCCTTTACATCCATGGTTATCCATGGGCTCTTAGTTACTTAGCTCACTTTAAACTGTTTTGAGAAGTGTAGTGTGTGATTAAAAATTTTCTTAAGTACTTTATAATGATCCTTGTACAGATATATATAAAGACTTTGTTTTGAAAATTGTTTGAAAATGTGAAGTGTTTATGAAATGATTTTGAATGAGTGAGCAAGTACTTAAGAGGAACCTACCCTATGATTAAATCTTTACTGTTCTTGAATGTTCTTTCAATGGTAAGACTATCCCTATTATTAAGGAATAGGTAGTCATTACCTTGGATGTATTAAGGGACATATGAAGGGTCATCTGTGATTAGGCAACTATAAGGTGTCTTAGCAATTTAAAGGGACTTATCATCTTTTATTCGAAAGGGACAAGATCATTTACGAAGGCAACATTCGAAGGGACTTGATCTTATAATCGTAAAGGGACAAGATGATATTAATAAGAGAAGGGACTTTGCTTTATACACCTTACTTGACCTTTTTATTTAGGCAACGTGAGAGGTATCCTTAAGAAGTGAGATGGCGATCAAAGATCGACTTACGTGTGTGCGTGTACAAGTTCATATATTTTTATCTTATAATTAGTGATCTAAGTTAATTTTAAACACAAACATGTTTTCACTCCCTAATTTACTAACCATAGCAATTTATAAATAAATAAGCAATTAAAATACTACAACTATTACATGGCTTATACAGTTACATTATAATAAAACAATTTAAATAATAATAATAATAATAAATAAATAAAAGATTAATAATATAAATAATTATAAGAGAAAAGAGGTTAGCACACTAATATACAATATAGAAATCAATTAAATGTTTTTAAATTTAAATAAACAATTTTTTTTTTAGAATTTTGAGATGAGAAAATAATAATAACAATTATATATTAATTTATTAAAAAAATAAACATGATTTAGAAATATTTATTAAGTATAATTAAGCAAAAATAATTAAAATGAGAAATTAAAGTTTTTAAAAGAAAATTAGGGTTTTGAGTAATTAGAAAATAAATTAGGGTTTAAAAATAATTAGGGTTTTTTATAAATTTACAATATTAATTTAATTATTAAATAACTATACATATTTTTGATTTAAGTATATAATAAATAAAATAGCTAGTTTTAGAATCTATAAAATAATTTTAGAGTTTTTTTAGAAAATATAAAGTATTTACATATAATTTTCCTAGAATTATCTAAAAATATATATTAAACATAATTATATTTAATAAACAATAAAATAACAAAACAAATAAACAAAACAAAAAAAAAGATTCAAAATTACCTGGGGCAGGGATTGAACCCACGCCCTAGGCTTCACTATCACTGGCCCAACCAGTCTTCCACTGGGCTGCGCACGCGCTTGTGGCTAAGAACCAAGCAGCAATCCTCTTATTCTCTCAACCTGCAAAAATCTTAAAAATAAAATAAAGCCAAAATGGCCTGGGGAGGTTTCGATCACAGGTCCATTCGTTTACCAGCCACACATGCAACCAACTGAGCCAAGCGCTTCTAATTGTAACATAACCTAACATAATTCAAAAAATATTAAAACAATAATTTGAATATTCACAGATGGCGCCAATCTTCTTCTTCTTCCTCCAGCCCTACAAAATTTCCTGCGAATTTTGCTAGGGTTCTTACTGCGAATTTTTTTTCCTAGGACATCCTGCGTTTTATCAAACATCAAGCAAACAACAAAATTTCATGAAATTGATGAGTGCAATACATTCCCTGAGGTCCATACGATCCAACCACGTTTTCAGAATTCATTTATATTTGACAAATAGAAGAACCCTAAAATGGCCGAAGAACCCTAGCCATGGTGATTCTTCAATCTTGTACCTAAAATCGAATTGATTTATCCAGAAAGACTCCAAACATCATCACAAACACAAATATAAGATCAAATTCAAAGAATAATGTCAATATTATAAGAATCGAAAATTTCAAAAATTGAATGAACAATGATTCGGTTTGCATGAATGAGAGTGTTTTAGATGTTGTTTATGATCCAAATATGTTCAATGAACATCATAGAACATATTGCAATGCTCAAAATTCATTGAAACCCTCTCTACCTTAGAATCCGAATGTGAATTTTGAAGTGATTTTGTGAATTTTGAAACTGATCTTTGAGGCTGCAAAATCGTGTCTAGCACTTGTCTTTGTGTTGTATATATATGGTACAATGAATTAGGTCAAAAAAATTGCTCAAAACTTTGGATATTTGGATAGTTTGAGATTGAAAAAGATTAGCTTTTAAATTTTGAATATTCTTGATATAAGCTTGCTATTTTAGGATGATCTTCATAACTCTTGTATCAATCAAGTCCAAATAAACTTTATGACATTCTAGAAACCAAATAAATTTAAATCTTCATTATTTTATATTTTATTTGAATTTAAAATGATTTTTAATATAAAAAATCATAATAAATAAAAATAAAATGAATAAAATTATGAAAATATTAATTTTATTTCGTGCATGATGTCATGGAACCAATTGGATCACAAAAAAGTCAGCCCATTTGAAGAATTATGGTTTTAAGACCCCATTTACTTCATAAACCTCTCAAAAATTTCCCAACTTTGCAAGGGCACAAATCCTTCAATTTTAATGCTATGAAGGTGTTCTTGGACATTTTGGAAAGCTTAAAGAGTCCTCTAACCAACCTCTTTGTTCTAATGTCCATATCTTTTACCATTCTCAAGTTATGCTCTTTGGAAGTTGTTGACTTTTTGTTGACTTTTAAAAGGACCTATAATGTCTTAGCTCATACCTTCCAAATGAAGCATTTTTGGGCTTGGCTTGTGAGACACAAAGTTGTAGAGAATTCAATTTCCTTCAAAATGAGCTTTGGATGGAAATTTTTTGATGAAACATGTGAAAGTTATGGCTGGTCAAAGTTCAGTTGACTTTTCCTGTGAAAACCCTAATTTAGAAACTCCTGATTATTGATGATCTAAAATCTCCTTGATGAATCATGATCAACCCTTGATCAAATGATGAATTTTAATTCATATACTTAATGTTGGCAAAAAATCATGAAGTTTGACTTTGGTTTGACCACAATTGACCTCAGTTTGACTTTTTAACTACTTTGACTGATTTTAATCTGTCTGATCATCTGACTGAGCAAATCTTTTGGGAAAGTCTTGAAAATTGACATGGGGATTCTTGAACACATATAGGATGCTATGAAGTTCACTTGAGGTCTTGTAAGTCCATTTAGCCTGATGAAAGTCAAAAACCTAGTTTAGGATGCATTGCTTAGGAGGATGCATTGTCTGAGGGAATTGTCAAACTTTCTGACTAATTGTGAACCTTGTGAACCTTGTGAACCTCCTGAGATGTCTTGTGAACTTTGTGAACCTTGTGAGCCTCTTATTACACAATGACTTGTCTTGTGGAGGGCAAATTTTGGGGTGCAACAATGGCTGACTATAGTATTGTTTCCTGTGATGAGGTCTCCTTTCGCTTGAAACAACATTCATTTCACCCTCATTCTTATTCTTAAAGTTTCTACGAGACTTTCTTGCACCACTAGAAGGTTTAACAACATTACTTGTCGGGCATCAACTCCATCAAGGGAATATCTTCTGAGTGAGGTTGTCATACCAACCCTTACGAGAAATACATCTTGGGGACCCACACTATGCAACCATCTTTCTAGTTGGCCAAAGGTTCAATGTTTACAAGGGTCCTTAGAGTCACAAATCATGGTGAAAACAATGAATCTTACGATAAAATCATTTATCAGGCGACAACACTCTCAAAATATTATACTCTAAGTGAGGTTATTGTTCTGACCCTTATGAGAAATACATCTCAGGGTCCCACACTATGCAACCATCGTCCTATCTTATGTTTTCTCTCTAGAGTCGGGCAGAGAGTTTTTCCTACAATGTTTGAAGCAACTATGGTATCCATATAAAGAGCTCAAGAAAACCATACAACAAATATAAGATAATAATAATGTAAAACATAAGATAAAGATAAAAGATAGAAGAAAATGAATAAACAAATCTAACAAACATTGCAAGTTGAACTAAATAAGAATGACTATCTTTAGCTTGGAGCATAGAAGTCCCCTTCATGGAGCGCTCGTGCCCTCGCAAAAAAATGATTCAAACAAAATCGCCATCGAATTTAATTTATTCCAAGGAAGGAAGGGGAAAATATTGATAAAACTCTTAAAAGAAATAGAAAATGGCCGTCGTAATCAAATTCGGGTTCAGGACTCGGTTACACAAGGGGAAGAAAGTATTAGCACCCCTCACGTCCGTTGTACTCAAAGGGAACCTTAGTTAGATTTGCATATGAACGTTAGCTATCATTAATTTTTTTCTTCGAGTGGTAAAAGATTAAAGAGAAAAAAGAAAGGGGTCACAAAAAGTGTTTTATTAATGTGCCTAACGAGATTACAATATCACTCATGCGTATCTCTAGGTGCGATAGAGAACTCAAGGCTACGTAGTTCTGGGCAAGACAAACACTTTTAGTTTTTTTTTGTTATAGTTCTTGATGAGATGTTGAATCTTGATCCTACGTATCTCCATGTGCAATGGAGAACTCAAAGCTACATAGTTCTTGATAGCAAATATTTGTGTGTTAGTCAATTTTAACGAAAGATTCTCTAGTCACATTAGAAAGGAAAACATTGCTTCCCAAAACATGGATGATTGAACATTTGCATCACTTCAAGAATGGATGACTTAATCTAGATCAACACACATTTATGCAATCATCACATTCGAGCGGAAAACATTTTGATATTCTCATGGGAAAGTGATATTGCTTCGTCACGGAATGGACGAAGCGTCTTTATTTTTTAAAAAGTTTATAAATTAAAAGTCAAAAGGAAAAATGTTTGAATGTGTTGAAATTGATTTTAGGCTTGAAAGACGAGCATTTGTGACTTACAAGCGATTACCACTTGGGCCTTATACTCGAGACTATGACTGAACCTTTCACCCAGGTAGTATTTTTCTTTCAATTTGTTTGGGAATATGTTCGAATATTTATAAGTGTTTTGAATGGAATACAAACATTTGATCTTGCAAGCTATTACAACTTAGGCTTAGTGTTCAGGACTATGACTAGACTTTTCACCCAGGTAGTCTTTTTCTTTCGATTTATTGCAAAAAGGAGATACATTCGTATTTTGGGGAAAAACGAGTATTTATGACTTACAAGCGATTACCACTTGGGCCTAATACTCGAGGGCTATGACTGGTCTATCACCGAGATAACCTTTTTCTTTCATTATTCTTTGAAATAGTCAAAGTATGAGTAAATAGTTTTAAATTTGTTTATGAAAAGCGCATGAGGTTGGGTGAAGCGTTTGATTAGCGTTGCAGACAAAATTGTGAAAAAGGTTTTGAAATGATTTGAAATTGACGAGGGAGTGACAAAATGTTTGAAAATTACTTGATATTGATCAAGCGTTTTATTTTGAAGAGATTGATTTTTAATCGCCACTTATTTTCTTGTATTAACAATCATGCATTAGCGAAAGAAACAATATAATAAACTGAAACAATAAAATTAAAAGCAATAAAAATAAAGGGGAGATGAGCACATTATCAATACAAGAGTTGATTAAAGCTAAATAAAATAGAATCAATAAATGAAATAATAAATGGGAGAGAGATACATTATCAATATATAATGTGTGAGTAATTAAAGGATATAAAAGAAAATCCGAAAAATAAAATAAAATAAAGCATAAAATAATAATAATAATAATAATAATAATAATAATAATAATAAAAGGGACGAGGATACACCATTAACATATGAGTAAGAATAAATGACATAAAAATAGAGAGATATGTGTTATCAATACAAGTGTAAAATAAAACAAATAACGCATAAAATAAATAATAAAAAGAAAAAAAGTTCAATTAATTACATAATTGAATAAAATAAAATAAAAATTGGGTCTTTTAATATATGAGCAATTTAAATTAACAACTACATGACAAAAAATATAATCGAGATCAAAATATAAAATGATAGCATATTTAAGAAAAACAAGAAAAATAAAATATTAAAAAGGGATGTTGGGCCAAATAGGGTGGAAAAAGAGGATTCTACTTGTCACACCCCACTTATACCTGACACCCTCCCAATGTTTCATAATACGAAAAATTTTCTTGAATATTTTTGAAACAATTGATAATTTTTTAATTACCGGGAATTTCAAATTTCTGGTAATGTGTGAAAATTTCCAGAAATTTAAAAATTTTCGATTGTGAAAATTTTCAAAAGTTTCAAAATTTGGTTTTTTACACAACCGGGATTTCAAAATTCCTGGTAGTGAAAATTTTCAAAAGTTTCAAATTTTGTTTTTTTATACTACCGTGAATTTCAAACTCGCAGTACAATACCGGTAATTTCGATATTCCCAGTATTATACTGCGAATTTCAAAATTGGTGGTAGTGTAAAAAAACAAATTTATTCGTTTACCGGAAATTTCAAAATTATATGTAGTTTTATCGGGAATTTCGAAATTATCCGTATTTTTTATCAAAAATTTTAAAATCTTTGATATACCACTAAAAATTTCATAAAATTTAAAAAATATTAAATGGTAAAGATAAAATTTCTCCATGATTGGGGTTGTGCCAGATATAAGTGGGGGGCACTACAAGAAATTTGGTCTACGACAATGCAAACAATTTCCACAACTTAAAAATTGTGGCTTCATACAAGCTTTGGTCATGGTTTTCAAATCGTAGACATAGGTTTAGAAACATTGAATCCGGAGTGTGAAACTATAGCATTTTCTTCAATTTCCACGGTTACAAAATCAAACTTATATGTAAGCCACGGTCAGAAAACTGTAGATATTTTAAGCCACAAAGATAAATCGTGGAATTATAATTTTCAATTCAAACTGTAGCCCAAGCCCAAAATAATATACCCTGCCAGAATTTCCCTCCATGTTTTTTCGTTTCCCTCGTTAATTATTTTCTTTTCTATTTGTTTTAGATTAAAAAAAGAAAAAAATTGAAAAAGTAAATTAGGCTTAGAAACTTCATTTCACTCATTCTCCTATGTTTCTCCTCCGTTTCTCCTAGCGTCACCTCCACTGTTCCTCATTCTCCTGTACGATCTTCTCCCCCGTTCCTCTTTAAAACTTCTCTTATTCTCATGTGCTCCTCTTCTCTTATTCTCCTATTCCTAATCTATATTTTTGTTTTGCAGTTCTGATACAGAAGAAGCTTCCCCTTGTCGATTATCGTTGGAGTTACATGTGCTAATACCGAAGGTAGGGTTTCATTTTTAATTTTTTTATGGTTTCATTTTTACCCGTTTTGTTATAACCGTATGTTAGATTTTGATATGGTGATTGAGAGTGGCATTGAATTATTTTATAACTAGGGTTAGATTTTTTATACCGAAGGTTATAAGTCTTGAAGGGCTTGACAATGAGAGTGACACTGAGTTTTTTTAGTGATGTTAATTGTATGTTAGTTCAATTATTCTTGTTAATTTTTCTGTTAAACTATGTCAGTAATTTTCGTTAAATTGTTAGATTGTTAGTCTTGTTAATTGACTGTTAGTATTATTAATGTTAAATTGTTAGATTGTTTGTCTTGTTAATGTTAAATTGTTAATTGAATGTGATTTGAAAATATGTTTATAATTGGATATGATCTTCCTCCAGTCAGACCAACACATAGGGTTAGGTGCTTTGAATCAATGACTATGGATTTGTAATTTGTTTATTTTTAAATGGTTGTGCAACTAGTTCTTCACCTAGACCTTACAATTTAATTACTCTTGTTGAAACTAAACTAACTGTTTATTTTCATGTGTTTAAAGGCAGATGGAACATTGAAGGTAACAGTTGTCCCACAATTGACCAAAGCTTTAGAGGTAGCTCTAGTTAATGTTAAATTGTATTTTTAGCCATCCAAAGATATTTGTTTTGTATATGTTCATGTATATGTTATGTATGTATGCAATTTTGAATCTGTTATGTGTTGTGTGTTTCAAATATTTATATTATAGAGTGATGGACAAAGAGTGGACTAAATTATGGCATTGTTCGGTTGTATGTTTACTAAGCTAGTTAGGTGATTTTATAGGTTAGAAGTCAATGTATTGTTAATGAAAGTAGGATTTGAATGAAACTGTTGAATTCTATGATTGTTTTGTTGATGACACAATTTGGTTGAAGCTATATGATTGCAATGTTATTAGTTTTAATTCTAGGTTCAAGTGTAGTGGACAATTTAGAACTGTTCCTAAATCTAGGTGATTATTGCCTTCAGTTTTTCCTTCAATTTAGAAATATTGTTAGTGATGATTGCAATCTTGATTATTGCCTTCAGTTTTGAATATGTTATGTGTTATGTGTTTCAAATATTTAGATTATAAAGTGATGGACAAAGAGTGGACTAAATTTTCAAGGTTTAGTCAAGAGTACATCAACGGTCTTACTCAATTTTTAGACTTTGCCTTCACTAATGGAAATCCTCAAGGAGATGAGCTTTTATGCCCTTGTGCCAAGTGTAAATATTTGTATTGGAAAACAAGAGATACTAATAAGGATCACTTAATAGCCAAAGGTTTTCTAAAAGGTTATGATGTATGGTTGAACCATGGGGAACAACTACAAAGGTCTATGGAAATTGGTGATGAGATGGAATATCAAGAGGAATCACATGAAGACATTCCTGGCTTATTTCATGACATATATTTAGATAGGGCAGAAGCACAAGGAGTTCATGAAGGTCCCAATGACGATGCTAGAAAGTTTTACAATTTGGTTAAAGAGGCGGAACAAGAACTATACCCTGGATGCAAAAGCTTCTCTACTCTATCATTCGTGATTCGACTCTACTTGTTGAAATGTCTTAACGGCTAGAGAAATACCTTATTCACCGCCCTCTTAGAATTGTTGAAAGAAGCAATGCCTGATTTAAACATTCATGTATCATTTTACAAGACAAAAGCCATGATAAGTGGTTTAGGCCTTGATTATAAAAAGATCAATACATGCCCAAACGATTGCATGCTATTTTTTAAAAACCATGAAAAAGACAATTTTTGAATGATTTGTGAAGCTTCACGGTGGAAAGAAAATGCTCCAATTGAAGGATGTGAGTCTGAGCAATAAAAAAATGATTATAGAGTTCCTGCAAACGTTTTGAGGCACTTTCTGTTGATTCCTAGACTACAAAGGTTGTTCATGTGTTCAAAGACAGCTGACTCAATGAGATGGCATGAAGAAGAGCGCTCAAAGGATGGGAAATTAAGGCATCTTGTTGATGGTAAATCGTGGAAGGACTTTGACGAGTTCCACCCAGATTTTGCTCGTGAGTCCCACAATGTAAGACTTGGCTTAAAAAGTGATGGGTTTAATCCATTTAGGACAATGAGCTTATCTCATAGTACATGGTCTGTCTTGATGATGGTATAAAACACACCATCTTGGTTGTCCATGAAACCTGAATATAGAATGTTGTCATTGTTGATTCCTGGACCCAAATCTCTAGGAAACGATATTTGTAAGTATACGAGTGCGCCTAAGAGGGGGGTGAATTAGGTTCTTAAAATTTTTTCGATTCTTTTTCTTTGATGGATGGATTATTCTTTTTACGGTTTATGTTTTGAAAACGGTAAAGCAGGAAAGTAAAAATGACACAGAGGTTTATCCTGGTTCCCTTCACAATCCGAAGGTACATCCAGTCCCCTTTCAATATGAAAGAGATTTCCACTAGTTTTTATAGAACAGTACAACCTATCACACCTTCAATGGTGAGGCCTACTTGCTAACAAACTAAATAATCAAGTGTGCAAGAACAATCTTCTTGCCACACTAACCCTTATGTCCAAACAATCCTTGGAACACAAGTCACAAATAGAAAACAATTTCTATAATTTGTTTAAGTGAGTAATACAATGATTGATATCAATATAAATTGATCTTCTCTTTCTTTTAACAATTATTCATAATCATAAAATATTAGATAACTCAAGAATTTTTCAATTATGTGATATGAAGAATGTAGAAAACTTCTTGTCAAAAGTTTATGAGTTTTGTGAATATTTTATGAAAATTATTTTTGAAAGAGGTGACAAAATATTTGAAAAAGTTTGGATTTTATATGCACATAACACCCTTATGAAACAATGTAATTAACAGTAAAAATTCATGAACAAATTCCAATGCATTATGAAAAGGTTTCATGAAAGGTTACATGAAGAGGTGTTATGAAAAATACTGATTTTTCAAAATTGTACAGACTGCAATCGATTGCACTTTAATGCAAATCGATTGCACATGCATACGTTGCCCAATTTTTCAAAATTTTGAAACATGCAATCAATTGCATGAAAGTGCAAATCGATTGCACCAAGTTAAAATTGCCAGAAAACTTAAAACAAACAGATGCAAATCGATTGCATGATAATGCAAATCGATTTACACAGGTTTAACTTTGAAAAATGCAATTTTAAATGATGTTAAAGTTAAGAGAAGATTATGCCATGATATATGTATTTGATTGAGCATCTAAGATTTTAATATTTGTGTATAATTGCTAAAATACCTTCATGAAGCTTCTTCTTGAGGAAATAAGTCTTTGAAGCATGATGCATCAAACTTGAATATCATATTTGCCTTCCTTATCACATTGTAGTTAAGAGATTTGTCTTCATCAAAACAAGTGTTGACCATGGAGAAGCTTGACCTCACAATATTGATGTTTACCTCCAGCCACTGATAGAGGATCTAAAGGACTTATGGGAATCTGGCATAGATACATATGATTCTTCAATAAACCACACATTTCGAATGGGAGCAACTCTTTTAGGGATAATTAGTGACTACCCTACTTATGATATGTTATCGGGTTGGAGCACTAAAGTAAAATTGACGTGTGCATGTTGTAAATCTAACACTAATTTGTTCTACCTCAAACACAGTCATAAGATGTGTTATATGGACCACCGTATCTTTTTACCAAAAACTCATTCTTGGAGAAATGATGTCAAATCATTCTGGCATGTTTCTCAATGACTCCACCCGAGAAGTCAATTTTTTGTGGAGTTATAAAGGCTGCAAAGTTACTAGATGGGACTGCAGCAAATATTTTAAAATGCGTACATGTTGCTGACAAATTTTTTTACCTCAGGTACTACAATAACTATTTGTCATCCTATGTATTTATCTACTAATCCTAATTTTAAGTTATGTTAATATATAAATTGTTAAATTTTGTAGTGAGCATGATCAAATTGTTAATTCAAACACTAACAAACGGATGTGGACCAAGAAAAAAAGTCAAAGTAAAGATTTTGGTGAATGGTTTAAAACTCGTGCCCAGAAAGATGATGTGCCATTACAACTTGAAAAACTTTATAAAGGTCCAAATTTTGTTGCAAAGAGGTATCCAGGTTACATCATTAATGGATATAGGTTCCATACTACGAAACAAGATACAAATCGCAAAACTCAAATTCTGGTGTAACTTTAGTTTCACTAACTTCAAGTTTTGCTAGCTCCAAGGATGGAAATCCTAGGACATAACACATCACTTATTATGGAGCAACTATTGATATAATTGAGTTATACTACTATGGCAACTTCAATTTTGTGTTGTTTAAATGCGATTGGTTTGAAGTAGAAAAAGAGAAATACAGACTTGTGTGCATTTCAATAAGAAAAATTATCATAATGAGTTGTTTGTGCTACTTTCTCAAGTTCATCAATGTTACTATATCCAAGACCCTTTTGATCCAAATAGGCATTATGCTCTGCAAATAGTTCCGCGAGATTTCTTTAACATTGGTGACCCTTTAAACTTACAAGCTAAAATACTTTCTCATGGAGAAAATAGTGACGGTGACGGTGAAATAAATTGGGTTAGGGAAGACATACCTGCAACTGTAATTGAAACACTTCACAAAATGAAAGAAGCTGAAAGTGACAGAGAGGATTATGATTATGATGATACTATATTTGATTTCACGGAATGATGTATAATGTTACTTTTGTATTTAGCTATTTAAATTTGCTGCATACTTTATTCCTAATGTTATGTTTTTTTTCCAATGTTAACAGAAAATGAAGAAGGTAAAAATCAATTTCTTATTTAAAAAGTAAATTATCATAAAATAATTTTGTCGAGAATTTACTAAAAAACATTTTATTTGGTAAAAGAATTTAGTAGAAAACATTTTCTAGTCATTTAAAAAAAATCTATGGTAAACAAATAAAAAATTCTAAAATGGTTATTAAATTAATATTAGTAAATATATTTTAAGTCAAAATTTTATTAATATTTATTTCAAAGTTTGTTTCTTTTTATGAAAAAGTATTTTTATGAAGTACAATAACTTGTTAAAGTATTTTAAAGTGCTCGATACAGAATATAATACACAAGAAACAATATATTTCATTGAGTTTGGCAGGTCATATCAAGTACAGTAACTTATTAAAGAGCTCTACTAGAAACTAATGATGTAATTAAGTTGACTAGCACTTAGTATTAAAATGAATTTAGTAGCAGTATAAATTTAATATCAAATACTACATGCACCATTTTTCCAACAAGATAATCTTTTATATTCAGACCACCTACAACTATATATATGGCTAAATATTTTATTTTACCCAATTATAATATTCAACATGTGCACCACTATCATTTTACAAACAAAAAGACATATTTTTTTCGCAAACAATTTTACCAGCATTAAGTGCTTTTGCAATTCCACCCGCATGAGAGTATTTGAATAGGGAAATGAGGAAAAGAGGGAACAATAGGATTGAAAGTTGTTTTAAGGATGCCATGTTTTTTTAAGGTTGTTTTTTCAGTTGTGTTGAAAATGTTGATGAATGCATAGCCTTTTATAGGTGGTGGAGGGAATGTAGATATAAAGTTAGGGGAAAAAATAAATGAGATTTTTATGTTAGCTTTAGTTAAAATATGACCAGTTTTATTTTAATTATTTTTATTTTGTTTTTTATATTATGTCGTACCATAATTTTGTACGGATATTTTTATTTAACTAACATTTGAATAAGTGCTGATCACATTGACATTCATCTGCATATTTGATTGGTTTGTATTAATTTAAAAGACTAGTTTCATTGTAAATTTTGAACTTGTTTTTGCACCTCCTTTTGTTTGTTCTTTGTATTGATAAGCTTTTAGAAATGTAAAAAATGTCAAAAGCTTTTATGTTGTTTGGCTAATATGTTGTTTGGTTGTACTTTAATTTGGTCATCTCTACTGAGACTTTATCACTTGAATTTTTATGTGTCTGACTTGTGACTATTTATTTTGGATGTTACAGGAGGAGGAGTATTATGAGGAGGAAGTTGATGTTGGTTATCATGCTTAGTATGTAGACCATTTAGGAGATTATCAGTATTTTGGAACTCACTAGTATTTTGGAACTCACTAATATGTTGATGTATTTTGGAACTCAGTAATATGTTGATGTATTTTGGAACTCATTAATATATTGATGTTGGTTTATTCAAATTATATATTTGTAAGTAAATTTGTTTTGGATCACCTGAATTGTGGATTGATGAATCTTGATGTTTATGTAATTTGGAACTCATTAATATATTGATGTTGGTGTATTCAAATTATGTATTTGTAAGTAAATTTGTTTTGGATCACCTGAATTGTGGTATTGTAAAACAGGTCTTGATCAGAACAGGTGGTTTGAGTGGCAATGGTATAAAGCGAACTTGACGATTTCAAATAAAAACAAACCAACAATAATACCAGTAGTGTCAGCCACGAGGTCGACGCTACAAGGAAAAAATACGTTGTTTAATATTATTAGTGGCGGCCACGAGGGCGGAGCTACAAACAGAAAATACATTGTCTTATTATTAGTGGTGGCCATGTAGCCGACGCTACAAGCAGAAAATGCATTATCTAATATAATAAGTGGCGGCCAAGAGGCCGACGCTACAAGAAGAAAATACATTGTCTAATATAGTTAGTGGCGGCCACGTGACCGACGCTACAAGCAGAAAATATGCTGTCTAATATTATTAGTGGCGGCCACGTGGCCAACGCTACAAGCAGAAAATACGATGTCTAATATTATAAGTGGCGGCCACGTGGCCGACGCTACCATTAAATATCATGATGTCTAAAACCACGTGGCAAAAACTTCGATGACAGTTAACCCATTTAAAAAACGACACCTGGCAGTCATTAGCGGCGCTGAAAACGACGCTTACTCAGTAATTAACTACGTAAATTTGGTCAGCAATTAGCAATGATTTAGTGTGGGATTTTGACTGACGCTACATGAGTGTCACACAAAAGGCCGACACTAATATTATTAACTTCCAGCTTTGGAAAGTCCGCCCCGACACCCACGCTAAGCCGATGTTATGCCCCTTTTAGCGTCGGTTTTTTGGCGTTAGCGAGGGCTTTTTGGCGACGCTAATATTGTATTTTCTTGTAGTGGTTTCTGATCATAGAGCTAGCTGGATAAAGGAGAATTCAAATAATTGGGGTTCAAAACCTTTTAAAATTTTCAGTTGTTGGATGGAGCACCCTAGGTTTTTCGATTTTGTTCGTATTGAGTGAGAGTCTATAGAGGTTAGTGGTAGGGTTGCTCATCATTTGACTGGAAAACTCAAAGCTTTTTACGGGGAGGCTAAGATGGTGTAATAAGAACATTTTTGGGTGGGTGGAATTGGGTATAGAGGAAAAGGTAGCGGATTTGGAGAAGTTGTATGACGACCTATTTTTGGGATGTAATACTGATTTCTTGTAAATTAGTTAGACTATGGGACTACTCAGGCTGGGTTGTGGGACAAGTTGTTCTTACAAGAGAGTATCATAAAACATAAGTCGCGTTCGAATTGGTCAGGAATGGGGATTTAAACACGAGATTTTTTCATTCGATCATGAAGGCTAGATTCCGCCGTCAAGCCATATTTGTGGTGAAGACTGAAAATGGTTTGGTTGAAGAAGTTGGTGAGATGAAAGAGGTCATCAAGAAGTTTTTTCTTACGAAGTTCTCGAAGGTTAATGTTTTTAGGCCTAGATTGAATATAGAGGATGTTCCAAAACTTTCCTTGGAGGAAATTTTAGATCTTGAGAAAAGTTTTACATGTGAAGAAATTCATAGAGTTATGTTTGAGTGTGATGGATCGAAAAACCGGGGACCGGATGGATTCAATCTTGATTTTATCAAAAGAGGATGTGATATCATAGGGACTGATATTGTGAATTGTATTATAGAATTCCATTTTACTGTGAAGCTCCCCAAAACTATGTGCTCTTTGTTTCTAGCTTTAATTCCTAAAGTGGAGAATCTGCAGTTGCTTGGGGAATATCGTCCAATTTTTTTTATTGGATGCATATACAAAATTATCTCTAAACTAATTACGATTCTAAAACTCAAACAACTTTTATACCGGGTAGAAACATTTTGGATGGAATCTTGGTGTTGAACGAGTTAATGGATTTCACGAAAAGACATAACAAAATTCGTATTATGCTGAAGCTGGATTTTGAGCAAGCCTACGACTGTGTTGATTGTGCCTACCTCATTGGTATCTTGCAGGATTTCGGGTTTGGAGAAACTTGGTTAAATTGGATGAGAGGAGGAGTGTTGAGCAGCCATTTGTCTGTAATTGTTAACGGTGGTACGACGAGTGATTTCAAAGCAACTTGTGGTTTGAGGCAAGGGGATCCCCTATCCCCTTTCATATTTTCTTTAGTTGTTGAGGGCCTTGCGGTTTTAACCAGAAGAGCGAGTAGTTTAGGCTTGTTAACTGGTATTGAGCTAAACGTAGGTTATAATTATAATATTCTGCAATTTGTGGATGATTCGATGATCATGTGTGATGCAACTTGGGCTAATCTTTGGGGGTGTTAAAACAATTATTCGAGGGTTTGAGATGGTGTTCGAGCTCAAGATCAATGCGTGGAAGAGCTGTCTATTTGGAATTGGGGTTGGAGCGGAATTCTTGACATCATCTTATGGTTTTTTGAGTTACAACACCAACTTTATTCCTTTTAAATTTCTTGGGATCACTGTGGGCGGTAAGCATAGAACTTGCGAGTTCTAGAGGTCGACTGTGCAAATGTTTAAATCTAAACTTTCAACATGGAAAGGGAGAAAGCTGTCCATTGGGGGAAGGGTTACCCTTCTTAACAGTGTTCTGTCGAATTTGCCATTGCATTATTTTTCTATGTTCTTGGCACCAGAGTCGGTTTTAAAGGAAATTGTTGCGATTCAACTGAAGTTTTTATGGGCTGGAAATTTGGATAAAATGTCAATGTGTTTAGTTAGTTGGACTTGTTTGTGTAGTAAAAAAAGAGGAATGGGGGCTTGGCATTCGGGTCATTCGTACCTTCAACAAAGCTTTAGTTGTAAAATGGCTCTGGAGACTTGTGACTGAAAGGAATGCGTTTTTGTTTTTACATTATTCAATTTAAGTATAGGAACCCTGTCAGCAGTATTTGGAGATTGGATGAGCGGCCGGTTTTTGCAAGTTATCTCTTTGGTGGCGTGATATTCTTATTTTGAGGAAAGAACCAAATCCGGGAAGCTTTTTGGATTACGATTGGGGGACGGTGAGAACACTTTGTTTTGGCATCATATCTGGCTTGGTAATTCTCCTTTGAAGACTATTTTTCCAAATCTTTTTAAAGCGGCAGAGATGTAGGAAATTTGTGTGGATTCACCATCCTTACGATTTTATGTAATGTCTAGCTTTTGTATTCGGGTTGAAATACCCCTACTACTCCCATCTAAATGATTCTGTTTATCGAAAAAAAAAATTTCTTTCAATGACGTTTCATTCTCTCTTTTTAATGATATTTTTATTCCCCTTTAATATCTCAACTAATTATTTGTATGGGAAATGATTTGGTACACGTATTTGTTTACATACTTAAAAAAAATGGTTGATAAATTTTACCGTTTCATATTAATGAATTTTGAAATTTATTAATGATGTATTAAATAAATCATTATTTGATTTTTAATAAATAAGTAAATTGTTTTTATAATAATAGATATTTGTGCGTCCAATAAATTGTTTGTTTGGATAGAAAGTAAGGTTGTATGAATTTTAATTTTAAATTGAAACCAATTAATAAGTAATATATAATTATATTATTGCATAACTTTGTCTACATGATTTATATTTGAAGCATGATTTCAGCAATATTGTATCATGATAAATATGTCCTTGACTTTGGTGGCTGATTCTTTTGGAGTTAGAAAATCGGTTTCAGTCATCTCTTCAAGCATGATTGTGTTAGCATTTTCTATGGTGACAACATACAGTTTCTGAATCCAAGTCCTGTAGTTGTTTTGCTGAATCATTAGCCGTATGGTGTTCAGAAAGGAAGATTCAGATGATAGCTTCCTAAACAAGTTTACATGATTGAATACACCAGAAGAAAATATTCATAAAGAACATGGCTATACAAATTTCTTCTATCAAAAGAAAAAGTGTCAAATAATATACCAAAATCATTCATGAGATCTACAACCAGATTCGCATATTTTTGCATTGATATCAAGATTTGATTCTTGCAGCATATAGAATAAATACAAATATAGTTAATAGATCATACTTTTGGAATTATTTGAGTGGAGATTGAACCAGCATTCAGAGTCATTGTTGCATATTTCATTCCAAAATTAATAAAACTATAATTGAGATACTAAGCTTGCTCTCTTTTGTCCATATAATCCAACTTCTAAGCAAGATGGAATGATCATATATATCTTGCTCCTGCTACTACAATTACTCTATTTTAGAATAGACATTCACATATCAAATTCGACCTTAATATAAGTTTCACCGTTTCTTCCTGTCATATTATTCAATCATAACAACTAGTAAAATGAGTAACTTAAATTAACCATATTCACTATACTAAGTAAAAAATGCATTATGAGATAAGATACCTTACCTCCATTATCATTTCAGTCGATAAATCACAACAACCATTTTGAATCTAAACCCAACCACACTCACTACCGAAAACACTTTGTTGTCACCAAAGATATACCACCGCGAAACCGCACACCGTTGTAAAAAGCCAACAAATCATAGTAATGGTTTATTTGATGTGTGATTCTTAGGTTCTACAAGTACATAAATAATCAGAATCTGATATACTTGCACACACTTGGGAGTTGCTGCATTGCTAGCTTCTAGTGACAGAATCTGAAGAACATTTGCTGGTGTGGCTTGGCGCAGACTCTGGTGCTAAAGGTCTCAACATTTAGACGAGTTACTACACTTAATAATGTATATTAGCTTCTGGTACCATTCAGAGTTGGTGATAAAGCTGGAGTTATCCATACTGCAGAAAGCAAACTACATTGTCTAATCAGTTTATTAGCCAGAGTCTACAGTTTTCAAGGTTCAAGAAAAGTTGACATGTTTTACAGATGTCTATTCCTAACTGCTCTATTAGTACATAATCTCTTGAAGACTCAAAGGCTAAACATAATACACACTGGGTTCAGTATCTTCTATGTATATACCTTCAATGTCTCTTGTACTTGAAGCAAAGACAAAGACATTTTATCAAATTACCTCTTGAACAACTAATTTTCTTCAAAGGCTATAAATATGGTTGAAGGTTCAAGTTGAATCTTTAACAAGAATTCTCCAAAAGAAGGATTAGCAAGATCAAGAAATTATCAACTCTATTGTATATGTAGATTTTCTAGTTGTAGGTTGTAATTATAAAAGCCTTAAGATTTCTTACCATTGAATATCTTAGAAATCTTAAGTGTTTTAGGTCTTTGTTATGGTGATTTCTCGTACCTCTGATGTTTGTATCATATACACCTTATTCTCTCTTTTGATGAACTTGTTCAACAAATTAGATTTAAGTTTCTTGCTATGTGCTTGAGAAGAAGTATTGTCTCATTGGGATTCAAGTAACAAGACTCGAGCCAAGATACTTGAGCTATGTAAGTCTCAGTGATTAACCACTTGAGTTGTAAAAGTCTTATTCAGTAAGGCTGGTCGAGCAAAGGAAAGTCTTCGTTTGAGGGATGTGAGCAAGGAAGTCTCAATCTGGATGACCTTTGGAGCAATGGTCTCGGTCAGAGGGTGTGAGTAGAATTCTTGGGCTGATAGCCTAAGAAAGGAAGTTTTGAGCCAAGATACTCGAGCCATGTAAGTCTCTTGCTTAAATGTCTGAGCTGTGAAAGTATTAACCAATGAGGTTGATTGAGTAATAGACTCGGGCAGAGAGTCTAGGAAATTAAAAACTTATGCAAAATTCATAAGTGATTGTAATCATGTTTTGATTATAGTAAAAAAAAAACTCTTGTGTTGTAAGGGGACTGGAGTACTTTCAGTTATGGGAGGATCCAGGATAAATCTTTTGTGTCTTCTGCTATTATTTATTTACTTCTATTAACATCCGCTACTAAGAATTAAAACAGAACCTGAACACCAGCTCAGATTCTAAATTCTGATCAAAAGCTAAAATAAGAAAACGCAAAACACAATTCAATCCCCCTTCTTGTGTAATTTTCACACCTTCATGCTCCAGTTGCTCGTATTGAATATCCATAAGAGTATTGCTAGGAGTGGCATGTTTACTAAAGTTCAAGTTGTTTCATATGGATGTGAAAAAATATTTTTTGAATTGGTACTTACAATAGGAGGTATATGTTTCACTACAGGAGGATGTTTCTTCTTAGGGAATAATCTTATATCTTGGTTCAACAAGAAGCAAAATTTTGTGTCCCTATCCATTGTTGAGGTCGAGTATATTGTAGTAGGAAGCAGTTGCTCTCAGTTGATTTGGATGAAGCAGATTTTAAAAGAATTTAATATCAAATAAGATGTCATGACATTATAATGTGACAACTTGAGTGCTATCAAAATTTCTAAAAATCTCGTTCAACATAGAAGTACAAAGCATGTTAACACCCATAATCATTTTATTAGGGATCTTGTTGAAGACAAAGTTGTTACTCTTGAACATGTGGCCACTAAGAAGCAATTGGTTGATATTTTCACCATGGCTTTGGACCCAAATCAATTTAAAAAACTATTTTGAATCTAACCCCAACCACACTCCCTACCGAAAACACTTTGTTGTCACCACAGATATACCACCATGAAACCTCACATCGTTGTAAAAAGTCAGCAAATCAGAATAATGATTTATTTGATGTGTATTTCATATGCAGGTTCTACAAGTACATAAGTAATTAGAATCTGATATACTTGCATACATTTGAGAGTTGCTACATTATTAGCTTCTAGTGGCAGAATTTGAAGAACATTTGCTGGTGTGGTTTGGCACAGACTCTGGTTTTGAAGGTCTCACTATTTAGATAAGTCATTACACTTAGTAATTGTATATTATCTTCTTGTACCATTCAGAGTTGGTGATAAAGTTGGGGCTATCCGTATTGCAGAAAGAAAATAGCATTGTCTAATCACACTACTATAAAACACACAAACAACAACGCCATGCTCACCATGGTTTTTCCCTACGCCGTGGTGACATATCTTTACTAAGACGCTACCATATTTATTTTGGTTTTTGTTTAAAAATTATTTATATATACCAGCGGTTACAGAACCAATCGTTCTAATACAATCAAACTTTCATCGGTTCAAACCTCAGCGCCATAAAATATTTTATTCCTTTAACGTTAAGGCGCACATTTTCTTTTTTATTTTTTAAAAAGGTCATCACTACAGTTCTTCTGGTTAACCACTGTGATATATTTATTATAAATTAATACTTATCATTACGGTCCTTATTTTTAAGTGTTGTGAAATTGTTTACCCATATATAAGCGAATTAACTTTCACATATTGACAGTAGAGTCGTTTCCTTCATAGCTAAACCCTAGAATCTATTTTTTCGCTTCTTCACCATTAACCTTGATATTTTGCTTCATACATTAAGATATTCTTCTTCTTCCACCTATTGTTATATATTTCTCATTATCTCGTTTGTTGCATGTTGTTTTTGTTGATTGTTCTCATTTTTTCAGATTAGTTTTCACTACCTTAACAAAAACCATACTTTGGCTATGATACATAATGTTTGTGTAGCTATGAAAAAAAGTACAACAAGCATGAAGCTATGATGGAAACTTCATCCACCTTGTACTTCTTTTCATAGCTTCACAAACAGGATGTTATTAAATGAAAAACAACAATGACAACAAACTTCATCTAGTTTTAGAAACAATGAAAAGAAATATAAGTATGAAGCTTTTGTGTAAGCTTATTCCACCTTGTATTTCTTTTTCATAGTTTCACAAACTAGATGAAATTTATAGTTTGGAAATTCAAGGTACAACCCACACTACAACGGCAGAGAAAATGGTATATTCTTCTACTTTCTCTCTTTTGATCTCTCTTTACTCTTCACTGAATTATGGTTTTAGGGTTTGGTTTTGACTAAATATGTTCATTGTTGAAGTTTGTAGATTAAGGGAATGATACACGGTGATAGCAAACAGTGGTAGAAAGCGTATAATATGAGATGATAAGGTTCATATGGTTTGTGTAGCAATGGAAAAAATACAAGAAGTATGAAGTCATTATGGAAACTTCATTCACCTTGTATTTTTTTCTTCATTGCTTCACAAACTAGATTAAATTCTTAGTTCCGCGAGAAATGTCAATAAAAGGTGCGTTCTTGAAACAATTTAACATAGTTTGTGACATTGTATGTGGTTAGGATTTTTTTGATAAATTTATAACATCTGGTTCTAGTGTATGATGTTGATTTTCAAATTATATACTTATCAATTTGAATCCTTGTATTTCTTTAGTCAGATGTATGGAAAATAACCAATCTATATATAATATAATAAATTATGGGGAATTTCAACGACGATTATCTATTGTAACTGAGACTAAAGGTAATTTTTTTTTTTTGGCTAATTTTCTACTTATGGGTTTCAAACCCAGTATCTAAGTGTATATATCACAACAGTTTATTAGTCTAACCGTTGTGATATGTGGCACACGTCCTGACACTACTACGGAAACTCCATTTAACAATGGTTGGAAACTACATATAATGACGCAGATCAAGGTGTTGTTATGTAGAGTTTGACGTAAGTACGCTACTTATAATCACGGGCCTGTGAACATTGTTCTAATGTAGAAAGCGTGCGGTATATTGCAACGGTTAGGTATAACAACTGTTGTAATATATATTGAATATCACAACAATTATGAGATTCAACCGTTGTGGAATGTGCCCTTAGTTTATTATATACAAATGTATATTGATTGTTTTACCATACACCTAATTAAAGAAATACAACCATTAAAATTGGTAAAGAACTATATAATATAAAAATTAAACTGTTCTTAAAAATCAACTTAAACACACCATTATTTTCCGAATTGCATGCATCTCATCATGCACATTTTATGTTCGTTATTCACATTGAACACACCATTATTTATGCATATTGAACCATATATTTGTGTTAAGAAATATAAAATATGCAGAATGAGATGCAAGCTATTCGGAAAACATTGATTGATATAGGTTGGTTTTCAAATACATCTTAATTTTCAGATTATATGTTTCTATGTCAATTTAAATGATTTCATTTTCAATAAAAAGAGAGTGAAACAAACAATATACTTAGTATATAATAAACTAAATTTCATATACAATATCAAAAGGAATTCATATATATATATATATATATATATATATATATATATATATATATATATATATATATATATATATATATATATATATATATATATATATATATATATATATATATATATATTTGTGTGTGTGTGTATCTTATCAACTCATACTATACGCTTGCTACCACCACCATCATCAACATGTATCATCTTTACTATACAACTTCAGTTATTTCAAATAAAAGAAAATTAGTTAGTATTCAAAACAAAACCCTAAGAAGTGGGGTCGTAACCTGAGTTATAACAAAACAAGATACATTGTTGCCATATGTACCATTACAATGAAGTTCACCTAGCTTGTGAAGCATCCTGAGTATGAAAAACATCTTGTTCATGAAACAATGAAGAAAAAGTATAAGGTGGATGAAGTTTCCATCATAGCTTCATACTTATTATATATTTTTTCCATTGCTACACAAACAATATGTCCCATAGCCAAAGTATGGTATTTGTTAATGCATTGAAGTCGAATCTGCAAAAAATGAGAATAATCAACAAAAAAAACATGAAGCAAACGAGATAATGGGAACTATCTAACAAGAAGATTGAAGTAGAATAATACCTTATTTTTCATAGCTACACAAACAATATGTATATTACACTTTCTACCACCAGCATCATCACCATGTTCATCTAGTTTATGAAGTAATGAAAAAGAAATATAAGGAGGAAGAAGCTTACTTTACCTTATAACCTCTAATCCACTAGAATCCACTAGAATCAACAATAAACATGGGTATTTAAAGGACTATGTATGCCATTCTATCACCATCTCACATTACCTTATAACCTCTAATATCAATAATTCCAATGCTTCACCACTACGTCTCACATACAGTTTAGCCCTCATCAATGATACCCAACTGTCATCTTATGTGTCTCCTTTAAAAGATCCCAATTAGATAACTTATATATATATATATATATATATATATATATATATATATATATATATATATATATATATATATATATATATATATATATATATATTCTTCATGTCAACTAAACTTGGGAATACAAAAACCTGCCTCACAGAGCAACACCCAAAGGAAATAAATGGGTTTAAAGCCAGACTTGTGGCTTAAGGCTTCACACAAACTAAAGCGCTAGATTGTTTTGAAACTTTCTCTCTAGTTTCTAAGATGTCCACAATTAAAGTGATTCATGATCTAGCTTCAATCAAAAAGTGGTAAATACATCAACTAGATGTAAACAATTATTTCCTTCACGGACATCTCAATGAAGCAGTATACATGAATATTCCACAACAGTTTCAACCATCTAAGCCATGCTTATTTTGAAGACTCTCAAAATCCCTCTATGGCTTAAAACAAACAAGTAGGAAATGGTTTGATAAACTCATGTCCTTCCTTCTCAAACAATGCTCCATTCAAGGACAAACCAATCACACTTTTTTTATCAAATCCACCAACACTACATTCTTGCCATTTTTAGCATTTCTGTATCACATACTTTTTACAGGTATTGACTTGGTAGAATTTGAATATCTCAAAAAGGCCCTTCACTCAATATTTTGCATAAAAAACCTAAGAGAATTGAAATTCTTTCTAGGGATGGAAATTGCTCAATCATCAAGAGGTATTTCCATCTTCCAAAGAAAATACTATTTTGAATTACTTGAAGATTTATACACAAGAAATTCAAAACCAACTAGCACAACATTTGATCTTGCCTTAAAGTTGAATAGTGATGATAGCTCTTCATAAAGTTTTCCTTACAATCCATCACTTATAACTTACAAGGAACAATGCATGATTCAATGAGGTTAAACCTTCAATGCATGTTTTGTTAACTGACACAACTGAAATTCTGGTTATACAGATATTCCAATGTCCTATCTTAATGATAAGACAATGATTATTGCACTTTTAGTAAACAAAAGAATTACACAGCTATTATTTTGAAGTACTACAACACAAATACCAACAAATGTCAATACAACATGTTGGGACATCTCAATCAAGAACATACATACAGAAAAACTGTAAATCTGCAGAATATAAAGAACACAATAATTGTTGACCCAATTTGGTGTTAACAAACCTACATATGGGGAATACCAATCCAGGATGAAGAGTTCATTATATTGTAGTATTACCCTAAAGCTAAATTCACGGTTTACAACTTTATCCTAATCACTACCTTCAATGAACATCTTTATCTAAGGCTAAACTCTTGTCGTTTACAACCTTTGATATGAGACTCATTCTCACATCCTTCATCACCACCAGTGATGTCTCCGTCTGTTGTTGATCTCCAAAACTTGTTACGATTTCTTGATCTACAAGTTATCCTGGACTTGCTTCAAAGCTTTGTCCAAGAACATTACACAGACCATTACCTAAAGGCTTCTGGTTATGCCCCTTCTATTTCTGCCTTCCACCCTGCATCCTATACTGCAAAGGGGATACTTTTAACTCCTAAGAGAGCCAACGACTCTCAAACTTTAAACCCTTATTTTACAAAGTATTTAGGTTACAAATTTCCAAGTAATACAAAAGTTACAAAGGTTAATTTAACCCTAGATCTAAGTCTCCTTATATAGTCTTCTGTTGGGCTTCAAACCTTTCCAATCCATTACAGGAAGCGTCTAGAGTCTTGGAACATATTTGATACATGTTTAATTATTGAGCAGTCAAGATGTCCAGTCTTTCTGTTAGAACACCTCCTCCGACATTTTGTCTTTTGCAGAATTCTTTAGCTTTGAACTTCATGTTGAACCAATTCTTCCAACATTTTGTTTTACCAATATTTGTCCAAATCTGAAGAGCTTTCAACAACAATTGAGCTAGTTCATGTCATCACCAACTGAAGACCACCATAAAGACGATCTTCAAATTCTGAGATTTGAAAAATGTTGCAGGCTGTGATTTTCTCTTCCCAAGCAACCCGACTCTTCAATTACAAGGATTTTGTGATGTAGATTAGGGAGGATGCTTAAACACTCGCAAATCCATTTCAGGCTATTGTTACTTTCTTGGATATTATATCATTTCCTTGAAATCTAATAAGCAAGGCAATGTGTCTTTTTCTTTAAATGAAGTCGGATACTGATGAAGGATCTTTTCCAAGATTGCATTAGACATGCATTGCTCTATTGTGATAATCAAAGTGCTACACATATAGCTTCCAATATTGTCTTCCTTGAAAGAACCAAACATTTGGATATTGAATACTACATTGTCAGATTAAAAGTTCAAGAAGGGCTTAGGAGGGTGTGTTGCCATACTTCCAAGTAGCAGACATATTCACTAAGGCATCCAATCCTCCGACATTTTATGCATTAGTGGTGGGAGTATTCGCGGTGCGTCTAAATCGGTTTTGAGGTGAAAATTTGTCTGATCCAAAGATAAGTTTACTTGCGATTCAGTTCGGTTTTGAATGATTGATTAAAAATATCTTATATGATCCAATCCAATTTTATTTGCTTTAATTTGAATCGGTTTATGGATATCCAAATTACAAATTATATTTTTTATTAAGATTCTAAAAATGTTGATAAATATATAACATGTAGTATGTTAAAAATCAATATTACGAAATTAGAATAATCTGATTATGGTTCAAACAATTGAAATAATAAAAATAAATAAATTAAACAAAATTAATAAATAATATTAAAAAAAATAAGTGTCATCGAATAATTAATTAACACACTATATCATATTAATAAATAAATATAAATAAATATAAAAATATATATACACACGATTGAATTGAGTTTGGATTAATTTTGAAAACCCAATTTAAAGTTTGATCAAAACCGAATGATTTTAAATTTAAAAAAAAAACATTAAAATACATCCAATAATATTAGATTTTATTTGCAATTTTTTATTTTTTAATCAATTTTATTTTAATCGGTTTTGATTTAAACAGGTCTTAATTAGTGATAAAGCTTGGACGTGTGAATCATTCTTCTTTCTTTCAATTGTTCCTCAATCAATCAGTTTTACTATTAAAAAATTTTAAAATCAATATTCTAAATCAAGACAAGTTGAACTCATGTAATTCAAATTCAAATGTGATAATCAAAGTATTCTAAATCAAGCTTGTCTTCCTTGAATCATTCTCACCTTATTGATATTTGTCTGTAAAAAAAATTTTGAACTCATTTAATTTTATATTTGAATTAGATGTTTTTTTCTTCATCAAAACTATACGCAAGCACTCTAATTACTTCTACAGTCGTCTACACTTTTTTAGATTATCCATATCAATCCATTGAACCGATCAATGTCATTTGATTTATATCACTAATATAATTGAATGATAATTATTCAAGTATTCAACGCAATGCGTTTTCAATAACAAAAAGATAATAATTGAATGTAGAATAAAGCTTATTTTACAAGACAATTTATATATTCAAGTTCTATGCAAATTCCACGTTTAAATTACCAATTTCATATTTACAGGTCTATGTAATACTATTATATATATTTTATCTGTAATCTAAATAAATTTATCCGTGCAAACACACGAGTATTTTATAATAAATTTCACATATACTTTCTTATAAGCAAAGAATATATGTAAGGACTCTCTCCTCGCTTCACAAAACAGACAAATCGACGCACTTGTGTCTACTAAAACACCTATACCGATCAAAGAATCTTTCGTAGGTAATCTATTTAAAAAACAACGTCACACAAAAGCTTTGATTTTGAAGGGAGCCAACATCTTCCACACTAAATCAAGAGCAAAATCATCTCTATTAGGGGTCCAAGCGGGATAAAGGTTGCAAAAGTCAAACGGTAGAGAGAGTTGACCGAAAACAACCCATTATCCTCGATTTTCCACACAATCCTATCCTTATTTTGCCTACTAGGATGAATAGATGCTAGAATTTAGCGCATCTGCTGTAAATCGAGTGCTAGACCCGGAACAACCTCATGGCCAGAATCCCGCTCCAAAACGTCCATCCTGCCCTCCACTGAATTAGTACCTACATCAGAAGGAAGTTCTGTTGCTGTGATTGAATTAACATCGGCTGATGGCGAAGTGGCACCGTCGCAAATCCGTGAAACAAACCCAGAATCCTCCATGTGAGCAGAAACTGTAATACATGTGGGATTCCCGAAACAGACTCGCCCCTGGCACTAATAACATACTCCAAAGAAGTACCTGAAATTGAATCCAGAGGCAACAAAATACTGGAAGCAGAAAAAGAAGCAGGACCATCCCTGCCATGAAAAAAATTATTAGGAAAACCTGATGCATCAGGTACAAAACCAGAAGCCAGGTTAGGAGTCCTGTTGTCTAACCAAAAACACGTTAGCCCTACATCTCCCCACTGCCAGCCATCGCCCCTCCAACCACCCATCGCCACAACCGAAACCTCCTTCAATAGGGATTCCGCATAAGCAAACGAAAAAAGATGAGATAATTCTCCTTTTCTTGTCCAATCCATCTTCCAAAAAGAAGAACCATAACCATCGCCAAGCACAACCTTACAATTGTCCGTCAAAACCTCTTCCGAACGACGGTTCCCGCAAGAAAGTAAATCTTTAAACCAATAAGAACTAGATGTTCCCTTTGAAATATCAACCTGGTTATGCCACATCATCAAACGAATATCTCCATATCTCGCCTTAAAAATTTGAAACCATAGATCGTACGCTCCCACCATAATCCTCCACCTCCATTTGTTTAAAAGAACTTCGTTGAAAACATCAAACCTTTTCAAATTTAAACCTCCGTTTAAGAAAGGCAAACAAAGATCTTCCCAATTAATCCAATGAATTCTGCGATTCAAGTCCAAACTTCCCCAAAGAAACCTACATTGGATCCTCATCATGTCCTTCCAAATCTTCACGGAGGCTTTGTAGAAAGAGAAATGGAAAATCGATAAACTACTAAGTACGGATTTAATCAACGTAATTCTACCACCAAAGGACAAAAACCGACCTTTCCACGACGTAAGTCGTTTTTGAAATTTGGTAAGCAAAGACGAACAAGAGTCAATCCTTCTAGGGGTGGAACCTATCGGAAGGCCAAGAAAAGAAAACTTATGGGATTCCATTCTACAAGAGAGAAAAACAGTCGCCGCTTCAAGAAAGCTATTAAGAACATCTATTCCTATAATATTGTTTTTGTGAAAATTAATGCCTAAGCCCGAGACCAGTTATAAGCTCTAAGAACCGCCTTGATTTCCCAAATGTACCTCCAACTACCATCACCAGCAATAAAGTGTCGTCCGCATATTGTAAAACATCGATGAAACACCTCCGATTAATGTCAATGCCGGCAAATTCCCCGATGTTAACCGCATTTCTAATCAACCCCGTCAATCCCTCCGTAACCAAAACAAATAAAAACGGGGATTCAAAAAGCTAGATTGAAGTGGCTCAACGAAAGTGATAATAATTCTCGTTTTTTCCATAGTGTCATCAAAGAGAGTAGGAGGCGTAATTTTTTGGGATCCATAAACACGGAGGGAGGCGTGGTGGATTCGGTGGATGGGGGTGAGAGATGAGGTGTATGAGCATTTTTCTAGGAAGTTTGAGGAGTTAGACCAAGATAAGCCTTTATTATAAGGAGTGGTTTTTAAGTCTATTTCACACCTTGAGAAAGATATGCTTGAAGCGCCTTTCACGGAGAAGAAATTAAGGAGGCGATTTGGAGTTGTGGTGGTTCTAAAAGTCCGGGGCAGAATGATTATTCATTTACGTTTGTAAAGAAATATTGGCATTTTTTAAAAGAAGATTGCATTCACTTCTTCACAGAATTCCATCAAAGTGTCGTGCTTTCCAAATCGATTGTCTCGTCTTTCTTAACTCTCATTTCGAAGAAAGACAATCCTTTGAGTCTCGACGACTATAGGCCTATTTGTCTGGTGGATTGTGTTTATAAGACTTTGGCTTAACTTTTAGCTTCGAGATTGAAGATGGTTCTCAATTCCATCATCTCTCCTTGTCAAACGGCTTTTGTCCTAGGTCGTCAACTTCTTGATGGAGTTCTAGTTGCTAATGAATTGGTGGATTTTCCGACCAGAGAGAAGAGAGAGTGTACGCTTTTCAAAGTCGACTTTGAAAAGGCGTACGATAAAATATCTTGGAATTTCCTTAAATACTTGATGAGGAGAATAGGCTTTGGTGATGTATGGGTGAAGTAGATGAAGGTTTTGATGTTTTCTAGCAAGGTGTCCGTTTTGGTTAACGAGAATCCAACAAAGGAGTTCGTTGTGGAAAAAGGAATTAGGCAAGGTGGGTTACTTCTAATGTACCAATAGTTTTAAGTTTTCTTTAATATATTTTCTTCTTTTATGTCTATGAAATAACAATAAATTTTTCTTAAATTTTTAAATTAAATTATATTAAAATAATTGAGATAATATTAATTTAAATGCTTATAATAAATAATTTATCATACGATTTTTTGTGTAGTTACTTTAAACATTAAAATCATATCAAATCACATTAAAGAAAATATCAGCGCATCAAAAGTAAATTTCATCCATTAAATAAAATGTAAAAAGTAATATACAATAATAGTATATATAAATTTTATTTATTTTATATGTTCTTTTTAAAATTATATGTAATGTATTAACTATAATTATAAATACTATTAACATATAAGAAATCATATTAAAATTTTAATATGGGATGCCGGTCTAAAACCTAGACTCACACCAAGAAAAATACATGAAAAACGAATATATTCGACGGGGTTAAGACTGTTTTGCCACCCATAACAATTTTGGCACTAATTGTTTTCCTTTAATCTATTTTCAGCTTTAGCGGTTACTTGATGTTTGCCCACTGTTCGAATCATAACTGGAATTACAGGATTATATTTGATGTATTTTGAGTATGGTCCACTCTATCAATTATAAATATGATAATTCATAATTATTATTTATCCTTATATACTTCTGATTATAACAGGTTAGTTACCGGTTCGATTTTCAATTTATCATCAATTACAATTCAAATTTTCTAAGCGGTTCCAATTCCTATTCGATTGTAATATTAAAGAACAAGAGACGAAAATACTAAGTTATGTTTCTAATCACCAAATTAAGAAAATGATTCACCGAATTAAGAAAACAGTTAAAGATAGTGTGAATTAACAAAAAATCTAAGTTAAAAGCGATTAAAGTAAGGAACATACATCAATCGAATTAAATCCAATCTATTCTATAAGAAACTAATTAAGCAAACGAAAATTATAGAACAAATTAGAAAGGAACTAATTTAAATTGAAATTGAGAAGAACCTCAAAGTGGAATTCGAATTTGGCAGATTGTCCGTTGTGATTAGTTCGCCATGATAGATTCGTACAAAGCAATGTTTCATCGTGAATAATGTGTAATAAAATATTGTAGCGTGGCTGAATGCCTTATAAACAAAATAAGGGTTTTCACTTCTAATTCAAACCGGGTCGGAAACATAAACCAGGTTCATAAAACGACCCAAAACAAAATATTTTTTAAAGACTGAAACTTCAACAAATTATTCGAGACTCATGCACTCCGAATCATATTTTTTGTAAAACATAAAAGTTGTAACTTTCTGTCTTAGCTTTCCAACGACTGGTAGAATGCGCCAAATATAATCCTGTAGCTCCAGTTATGATCCGAACAGTGAACAAATATCAAGTAATCGCTAAAGCTAAAAATAGATTAAAGGAAAAGAAATACTTATTTCTAAAAACATAACAAAACAGTAAAATAAACAAAATAAACAAGAAAAAGGACTAAGTACAGACATAGAAAAATGTGAATTAAAATGCACTCATCCCATCTGATTTAGTTGGCTATTTGTTGAGCAACAACCTCCAACCAAACATGTGAACCTTGGCAGATTAGTCTTCCACAAAAAATCCAAGAATCAAAGCACACCAACATCCATTCCATCTACTTCTTGATTCAGTTCTAACAAAACTTAACAATGGTTTTTCACTGAGTATCCACTAACTCATCTTTAATTTCTGGACACAATTTGATTTTCAGTAGAATATTCTTTAATGATTGAGCTCTTTCACTGCCTCTTCTGATAAACCCCTCATCCTCACCTTAATCCCCTAAACCCATTGATCATCCCTCCAATAATCTGAATCACTCGCCTTTTCATTAGGCCTTTGAGCTAAACAGAATAGCTGTTGAAATTGCTGAAAAAAATATTTGAATGGAACAATACCAATTAATCAAGCCAGAAAACTTGATGATGCTTGTAAGAATTCATCCTTCAAATTAATACCAATTAGCTTGCATTTACGAATAGGATCATCAGCAAATTGAAGAAGTTCAAAGTAAACTTCCTCATTAAACTAAAATCTTCAAAACTTGCTCATCAGAATGAAGTTCTTCTTCAAGCTTGATAAACCTACTACTGTAATTAAAAACAATAATGGGGATAAAGGACCCCCCTGATGTAATCCCCTTCTAACAATAAAATAAAATTTTGAACTAGCATGGAACTATCATATAATAAAACCTATCTAAACGGCTCATTACATTACCATCAGTTCTTACCCCCTGAGAGTGAAATATCAAAGAGTTATAGACACTTTATAAAATCCATAAATTCAACCATTTTACATCTATTAATATGCATATTAATCCTTTTCATTCCCATGCCTTCTTAATTGAGTTGAAATCACTAGCAACACAACCTTATCCATTATCAAACTTAGATTTTTATCATCCATCATCTTCACTTTCGTCTCTTGAAACAAAAAAACCCTTAAATTGCCATCGTCTTGATGAGTTGAATGAGACCCTCCATCTGCAAAGAGCTTCTACCCTCCCTGATATTATACGATAAAATATTCATTATCATTGGACTTAATTTTATTTTGCATCTTTATGAGTTTCCCCCGCAACATCTCTTGCTTCCAATCCTTTTATTAATGCAATACAAATGAGAGCAATTAATGTAATAAACATTTCTACATTATCAGCATAAAAACCTATACCCATAGGTTTCCGCGGGAAAACCTGTTATGGACATAAGTTGGATAACTTAATGAATATCCATGAATAAAATAAATAGATATTTAGTTATATATATCCTTACGGTCATAGATAAAGATTTGATGGTACTTATATCTACGGGTATTTGTATCCATTAATAATTAGCAATAATTTGTTTAATCTAAAATGTTATATTATGTTAAATATGAAAATATTATTATTATTATTATTATTATTAAATTATCATTATTATTATTATTTTGTTGAATCTAGTATAATTATTTGATAAAAGAAGAAATTAAATGAACATAATTTTTTTATTATTATTATTATTATTATTATTATTATTATTATTATTATTATTTTTTAAATTTGAAACTATTTTTCTTGTTTTTAAAAGGATAAGTTTTTTTAACTTACTCCAAATCATAATCTTTAAATTGATTCTAATTTAATGGTTAATTAAGTGAAGGGCTAATTTAATTAACCATTAGATTAGATTCAATTCAAAGACTATAATTTGGAATAAATTAAAAAAATTTATTCTTGAAGTAAGTTGATTTTCACTCATATATATATATATATATATATATATATATATATATATATATATATATATATTTGTCTGACAAATATCCATGCAATTATGGTATCCCTAATTCATTTAGCTTATTCACAAAGATTGTTTTTGTGGAAAACTATACCAAACTTTCATCTATGGGAAAATTTCTTTAGGGATTTATTTGATTTACCTTCCTTTAAATTTTCTTATATTTCTTCTAAACTTTTTTCTTTTTTCTTTTTTTTTTGTTTTTCTTTTTTTTTTTACATTTTTGGTTTTTGGTTTTTCTTTGGTGGGTCATGCCTAACACTTCATTTAATAACTTCTTTCTTTATTTTATTAATATAATAGTATTTATTTAAAAAGAAAAGGTTGTGTGATGAATAATCATAGGAGAATTCAAAGCCTGGTCAGACTGGACACCTGCCAAAACTCTGGTCCAACTTTTTCAGGTGAAAAAATTAAAAGAGCAAAAAATAAAGAAAGGGAAAAACGTCTCTGCTTCCACCAAAATGCCTCTCATCTTCTCCCTCTCTCCCAGATTATTGGGAAACAAATTAAATGTGAGTTATGTTGAGATACAAGTGTGAGTTCTAAGTCCCACATTCCTTAGAAAAGTGGATGTTGAATATTTTATAAGTAAGAGGACTCATACACATATCATCTTAAGGTTTTGGTTGAATATTTGATGTCTTTCACTTGTTTGAGTGAGTATTTGATCTATAGGTGAGTGTTTGACCCAATGTGAATGCTCCCCCATGATGATCCATCAGTGGTATCAGAGTCGTGGTTCAAGTAAGAGACTAGCGCGCTCCTTGTGTCGAAAGTTTTCCTGACATGGTGGTGTGAGTTGCATATTAGTCAGAGGACTCATACATCTAACATCTTAATATTTTAAGTGAATATGTGGTATTTTTCTCATTTTTTGGGTGAGTCTTTAGATGAATGTTAGACTCAATATAAATGCTCCTCTCTCATGATGATCCATCACATGCTTCATAATTTTTCACACTTTGCCATTGTGAATAATTTGAAAAATATTATATGTATGAACAAACTTGATAAAATAATTGTCCCAAATTATATTACTTTGATATTTTTATTCCACTACGCCAAAATTGCTCTTTGGCAGCACTACATAGGCAACCCTTTTTGTCAAAAGCGTTGCTATATGTTAAAAAAATACGCTGAAAAAATGCGTTGCTAAAGGCCTACTTTAGAAAGCGCTTCCTAAACGCGTTGTTAAAGCCATATAGATGTGACACCTTAGAAAGCGCTTTTAGGAAAGTGTTGCTAAAGGCACATTTTAGAAAGTGCTGCTAAAGGCGTTATGTAGGTCACACTTTAGAAAAAAAATTTAGAAAGCGCTGCTAAAGGCCTTACATAGGTCACACTTTAGAAAGCGATTTTAGAAAGTGATGCTAAAGACCTTACGTAGGTCACACATTAGAAAGTGCTTTCTGAAAGCGCTGCTATAGGAAATTAAAAAGAAAGCGCTTTTAGAGAAAATGCTGCTAATTAAAGCTAATACATAAGAAAGCGCTGACTTATGTTATTATTTCTAAAATATTAAAAAACTTTTCATTATTTCAGAACGCCCTAATCATTTGCTATGTTTCTCCCTTTCTCTTACGACTTCTCCCTCCATTGTGTACTCCCTTTGTTCGTCTCCTATGTTCGTCTTCTCAGATGGACATTGCTTCTCTTCTCCATCGACGACATTTATCTGTGAGTTTCATTGTTCCTCTTCTTCGACTGAGCATCTTTTACCAAGTTTAGTTTCTTTTGTTTGTTCTTAAGTTTCAGTGAGAGTATAATGTTTCAGTGAGCATGTTTAGTTTCTTTTGTTTGTTCTTGAGTTTGTTCTTGAGAATCTTTTATTAAAATTCTGAGCATGTTTAGTTTCTTTTGTTTGTTATTGTTTTTAATACAATTTTTATTAAATGTTAACAGTTTGTTTGCTTCTCGTGTGGCAGCAGGCTTGTTTCTCGTGTGGCAACAAGTTTGTTTGCATTTTGCCTTTTTCTTTCTTTGATTATTAATTTTTCATGTGTTGGATTTTGTAATTTGTATCAATAGCACTGTCATTTTTCATCCTATTTGAATTTTGCCTCATGAATTGATACTGAAATCGATTCAATTTTGCTCTTAGTTTATATAGAAACATGTTGAATTTGTAGCTTAGTATGTGGATCCTTTACGATTATTCTTATTCAGAAACAATTTCTAAAGAGGATTTGGATCAGATTTTTAATCATTCTGAATTAGGCATCGGTGTTATGCATACATACATCAAGTATTCCGATTAACTCTCTTTAATTATTTAAAAAATTATTTACTCATTTTAATGAATAATGTAATGTTTATTATGTTTTTATTTAATGTTCTGGTATGAGAAATTGGTGTGCCCACGTCAATTTTCAAAAAGATTCAGTTTCTTATCTTCCAACTGTATCAATGCAATGTTAATTGCGATAAATCCAACTTCAGTACAAACTCACATAGTCGAAAGATTTATGGCCAATAAAGATACATAAAAGTTGTATCTTTTACCATATAAGTAATGGGTTATATTGGCATTCTTACATCATTTATTATAATTTATTATTTTTTGATGTTGTGCATAAAATTACTATATCTTAACTTTTGTTTTATTTTACAGTGGACACTGGTTGGTGGTTGCGATAAACTTGATAAGAGAAATAGTGTATTATCTGGATTTGTTAGATGGTGATGTAGATAAATATCCAGATATGAAGACGACAGTTGATACGTAAGTGAGATTGTTCTAAATATTCGTGTATATTTATTTATTAATTTATTTAAGTGAGATTGTTCTAAATATTCATTTATATTATGTTAGAGCTATACAAATATTTCAATCACAAAGAGAAGCCCGAATATCAAAGAGTAAGTCAACCAACATTACATGGATCTAAGTGGAGATATATTTTCACAACTTTGCTTATAATAGTGATGCTACTTGATAAAACAAGTTAGACTATATATCCTGATATATATATATATTCTTATTTTTTTTCTCTGTGTAGTGTCCTCGTCAAAAAATGGTATAGATAGCGGTTATTTCGTTTTGAGGTTTATGAAAGAAATCATTCATTTGGATCAAATAGAGATTCTAATCATGGTATGGATTTATAACTTAGAATTTATTTTAACATTTATCGGATATTTTACATAATTAATTACTTTTAACTAAATTATGCATATTATGTTATATTATGTAGTATTTTAATAAATTCAGGTGTGTTACTTACTCCAAATTACAATTGGAAGAAATTAAGGAGGATTGGTGTCAATATCTTATTGAGAAGAGAATCATATAAGGCATGGAAGATTGAAGTTGTTGTATATATACTTTGTATAGTTTTAGAAGTTGTTGTGTTGAATGGTTATTGGAATGGTTATTTTATTTTGGAAGTGAAATGGTTATTAGAATGATTATTTGGTGTATGAAGAGTTGTTATTATAATGGTTAATTATTTTGAAGGTGGTCATAAGTTGAATATTATACATATAATGATTATTTTATTTTTTTGATGTGTTATTTTGGTGTGTATGAGGATTTGTGCTGATGATAAATTTTGATAAAATCTTAGGTATAATTATGAAATATAAGGCCTATATATGGTGATTGAAGTATATCATTATGTAGTATTGTGAATTGAAGTATATAAAGCCTATATATGGTGATTGAAGTATATACTTATGCAGTATTGTGAATTGAAGTATATAAGGCCTATATATGATGATTGAAGTATATAATTATGTAGTATTGTAAATTGAAGTATACAAGGCTTAAGGCTTATGTTGAAATAAAGACTTGTGTTGATGATAAGTTTTGATAAAAAACTATGTTATACAGGTTTGTTAATATACAGGTTTATTATAGGATTTTTTTTAAGAAAAACTTTCTTAAACAAAGGACTTTAGCAACACATTTGACAAAAAACGTGTCTGAAAAAAAGTAATTTTTAAAGGCACTATTTACTTGTACAAAAGACAACATTGAGAAAATATTGCCAAAAGTATATAAAAGACCCATAAGGCAGCGCTTTTAAAAGTGTTCTCTAAAGAGGAACTAAAGAAAACACTTTTTTATAAAAAGCGCCGCTTAAAGTATTAAGCAGAGACACATTAGGCAGCGCTTTAAAAAGCACTACCTAAATTGGAAAATAATACACATTAGGCAGCGCTGCCTAAACGGGAACAAAAGACAGTGCTTTTAGTATAATAAAACGCGGCCTAAAGAGGACCTAAAACAATACATTTACATTTACAAACGCGTTACTTTACCTACAACAACGTTGCTAAAGGCAAAAAAAAACGTTGTTAAGAGTCTTATTTTACGTATTATTCATATTATAAAATATAACTAATATTATAAAAATAAAACTTACAAATTAGTTTATTTTAGAAAATATTGTTAAGAATTGTATACAAAGAATTTAAGAAAAAAATAAAACGAAAGTTTTGTAAAGATATTTCCATAAAATATTAATTTATGTATTTCATTCTATGACTCTTTTTATATATTTCAATATTTTAAAAAATGGATTTAATATGAAGCTATAAATTTTTTTTGCTATAATTATATTTAAGATATATCTTTCTGAAAAAGTATATAATAACTATATTTTGATATTTATTAAAAAGTATTTATCTCATTGGATATTAAAATTAGTTTTTCTAATTTATAAATAATAAATTTAAAAAATATTATAAAACCATTTTCAAAAATAAAATAAAAAATAACCATTTTTTATTTATAATAAACGAGCTCTAATACTTTATAAAAAAGATATGTTTTATAATTATAATAAAATAAAAAATAAAAAACTATGTGGCCCTTACATAATTAATGCTACGCTTTTGCTTTGGAAATATAGTTGACTTAGGAAATATTTAAATGTTGAAATTTTTTATCTATGTAATTATCCCGATAAGTCTACGAATTAATTTTTTGGATAAAAATATCTCTACATAAATATTAATAATTTCGTAAAAAGAATTGAAATGACGTTTTTTTCCTGGAGAACCCAAACACAAGATAATCGGTTTGCAATTTTATACACCGGATAACTATTGAGTAAGTGTTCCAGTTTATAATTTTTTAAGTGATTCACAAACCGCATAATTTGTTTTCATATTATCCAGTTCTTCTAATATTTGCATGTTATCCGCATAACTTTTCATGTTATCCGGTTCTTCTCTTGTGTTTTCATATTATCCGATTCTTCTCAATTTTGCAATTGGTGTAAATATAAGAACCAGATGACATGAAAATAAGATATTGATATTTATGCAGGAATATTTTTATCCAAAAAATTAATTTATAGGAATATGAGAATAAGTGTTGAGATATGGGATAAAATTTTCTAAATGTTGCTATGCTTTCGTAAAATAATCAAACTATGTTGCCCATTCTCAGTATGAAAAAGAAAAGGAAAATTTTCAAATATTTCGTCAGATATTATATTCAAGAATCAAAAGTCATATAAAACAGACCATAAATAGAGTCATATAAAGATGTTAACTGCCAACTTGATGTTTGAATATGTAAAATACTATTAATTTAATTCATTAAATTTCAAAGACTTAAATGAATTTTTGCTCATTCTATTTATATAAAAAAATGAAGTTGTGATTACTTCATTAAGAACCAGCTTCTTTGGGTTTTTTTTTATATATATTTTTAATTTCAGTCTTTCTTTTTGGTCCTTCATTTTATTTGATGACCAAAAATTTTGCTCCAAAATTTAATATGATACACAAGCAAGATTGTCATCAAAATATAATACTCCTACGTCAGTAAACAATCCTAAAACGGAACCAATAATTCAAACTCGTGAAAAAAATAAAATTAAAGACTAAAAATATAAATTTAAAAAGCAAAGATCAAAACTTTATTTAAAAAACAAATGGAGAATCATAAATACATTAAAGCCAATTAAAAAAAAAAGCACTTATAAATATATTTATAATTTTGATATATTCAAAAGTGATGATGATCAAGTGCATCGCATTCAAAGTTGATTTCGAGCAAACATATGATTGTATAAACTGGTCATTCCTTGAAGAGGTTTTGCATGCCATGAACTTTTGCCAAAAGTGGATTCGGATTATTAGAGTTGGTGCCTTGAATAGTTATCTTTCTATAAGTGTAAACGGGGGTACAACCAAGGACTTCAAGGCTTTTAGAGGCCTTCGATAGGGAGATCCACTGTCGTTATTCTTGTTCGTGTTGGTGGCTGAGGGCCTGGTCGAAATGATGAGACAAGCCAATTGGAAAGGTAATTTGAAAGGTTTCAAGGTGAAAGAGGCGGAATATATCAATATGGTGCATTTTGCGAATAACACGATAATAATCAGTGACAGATTGTGGCAAGATTTGTGGGGAATTATATCATTATTGCGAGGATTTGAGTTTCTATCGGGCCTGCGAATAAACTTCTGGAAACGTTGTCTCCATGGTATTGGGATTGAGCCTTCATACATGACATTTGTGTTAGATAGTGGGTTTGATAATCTAGGATTTCTTCGAAGAATCGTGTTCGTTCACTTTCCGAACAAAGATTTCGACCCTATTCTTGCCTGGGTTCACGAAATCTTTGTGGGGATAATTCTTGAAGAACGAATAGTTTCTGGCAAAAGAAATTATTCAGAATGTAGAAGGTTTTAGTTTTGTTATGTGTAGCGTAAATAGAGGTCAAACGACTCCTTATATAGGAGTTCAATAATTCAAACGAAAAGACACACCAATTCGGAAATGGTTATGTCTGTTGGGAAAAGGTTCAAATGTTCAAACGAAAATTTCGCTGGGGGCGCTGCCCCGCATCCCGCCAGCTGTCCTGGCAGCGGGACCCCAGCCAGGGGCTCTGCCCCTTGGAACCCCACGAGGCGCTGCCCCGCACCCCGCCAGGGGCTTCGCCCCTTGGAACCCCGTTTAAATTATTCGCATTCAATTATATGTTGGCTTGACGAGCGTGCACTCCGCACTACCCTAACTCGTTTCCAAGCTTTAACGCATAATTGCATTGGCCTGTAGTAAATCTCATTACTACTAAAATACATTGATGATACTAAAATCACCAACAAATCCCCCCCCCCATTTTAGTGTAATCCTTGATTAACTTAGTATATACAATAATATACACAAGAATATAACACACAGGTATAACAATCAAACAAATGCATAAATGAAAATGTCTTGCGATTGAATTTTCATCTTAGTACAAATACACATTTCAAATACTCGAAAATTGTGGGTGTATTTATGAATTTGAAATGTGTATTTGTACTAAGATGAAAATTCAATCGCAAGACATTTTCATTTATGCATTTGTTTGATTGTTATACCTGTGTGTTATATTCTTGTGTATATTATTGTATATACTGAGTTAATCAAGGATTACACTAAAATGGGGGGGATTTGTTGGTGATTTTAGTATCATCAATGTATTTTAGTAGTAATGGGATTTACTACAGGCCAATGCAATTATGCGTTAAAGCTTGGAAACGAGTTAGGGTAGTGCGGAGTGCACGCTCGTCAAGCCAACATATAATTGAATGCGAATAATTTAAACGGGGTTCCAAGGGGCGAAGCCCCTAGCGGGGTGCGGGGCAGCGCCCCGTGGGGTTCTAAGGGGCAGAGCCCCTGGCTGGGGTCCCGCTGCCAGGACAGCGGGCGGGGTGCGGGGCAGCGCCCCCAGCGAAATTTTCGTTTGAACATTTGAACCTTTTCCCAACAGACATAACCATTTCCGAATTGGTGTGTCTTTTCGTTTGAATTATTGAACTCCTATATAAGGAGTCGTTTGGCCTCTATTTACGCTACACATAACAAAACTAAAACCTTCTACATTCTGAATAATTTCTTTTGCCAGAAACTATTCGTTCTTCAAGAATTATCCCCACAAAGATTTCGTGAACCTAGGCAAGAATAGGGTCGAAATACTTTGTTCGGAAAGTGAACGAACACGATTCTTCGAGAAATCCTAGATTATCAAACCCACTATCTAACAAAGCTCATATTTTGGCTTATAAAGTCGGTTCATTGCCCTTCATATTTTTGGGGATGGATGTCGGAGCAAACCATGAAAGCTTTTATCGATTGGAGGAAGAGTCACACTAATAAACTCAATTCTCTCTAATCTTTCAATTCATCATTTGTCCTTCTTCAAACCTCCTTGAAAGTCGTCAAGGATCTCATCAAAATTCAACAAAATTTCTTGTGGTCGAGTTTGTCGGATAAACATGGTATTATGTGGGTTGGATGGGACAAAGTTTGCTTACCTAAATTGGAAGGTAGATTGGGCATTAAGGATATTGTGACTTTTAACATTGCTCTACTCTCGAAATGGCTTTGGCGTATCATTAACGAGCCTGGCTCTATTTGGCACGAATTACTAGAATATAGGTATGGAAATGTTATTTCTAGTTCTTGTTGAAGATCAAGAAGTAGAGGTCGGGTAGAGCGGAATCAAAATGGTGGAAGGACCTTATGAACATCGGTGACTCGTCAAACTTTGGATGTTTTACAAATCAGTTATCATGTAAACTTATAGATGGTGTGAATGTGTCTTTTTGGAGCAACGGTTGGTTGGGTCAGGTTCCTCTCAAATTATTATTTTTGAATCTTTTCAATTGTTCCTTGATGAAATTAGCAGTAGTAGATGATATGGGAGGATGCGTGCAAATGGTATGGATTTGGAATTTCGAAATGATGTGCCATAATCTACCACCTGAAGGTTTGGTGAAATTCCATGAGTTGAATGTGAAGGCATGCTTCTCAAGTATTTTGATGACGACATGATTCTACAAATCAAGAGTGAAACAACAAAAAGGAATTGTTTGAAGATTTCAATTTCAAGAACAAGTTTCATATTTCAATCAAGTCTTGAAGAATATTTGAAGATTAATTAGCAAAATGTAAAGGAATAACACTCAACCTCTCTTTGATTGTGCAAGTGTTCAAATTACCTTTCATTCATACCATGATCATTTAGAATGTTTCTATGCATCATATCATAGCCTTTCTATCATTTTTAAGGCATTTTCACATTTTGGACTTTAAGTAATCGATTAACTATCCTAGGGTAATCGATTACTCTGTGTTTATTTAAAAAAACAAATTAAACATTAAAGCCATGTAATCAATTAACCATTATGTGGTAATCGATTATACTATTCCAATAGTAGAAAAAATTGCATCTTTTCATACAAATGATTTTCAAATCTTGCATTTGAAGCGTGGCATATTTTCATTAATTGCGCTCATTTGAGGAGGTGTTTAGAGGCTATATAAACTCCAATTTTTAGATTTTGAACTCACCTCCTTTGCAAAAGTTTCAAACATTTAAAATTCTCTTCATCTATCAAATTTTCTCTAAGTGTTCCAACCAGAATTTTTAGAGTGAAACTTTCTGCACTTAACCTTCATAGAAAATCATTCTAAGCTTCATATCATTCATAGTAAACACTTGTACATCATTGTGAGAATTGTTTGCTATAAGGAGAAGATCAATCCTTAGATTGATACTTGTAGAAATTCATTTCAATCACTTACAAAATTCAGAATATCTATTGTATCACATTTTATTACTCAAGGATTGTTGGATATAAGATTGTGAGGTTGTTATATTTGTTGTTCAGGTTATTGGAAACAAGAGGTTCATTTTAAGAGGATTGTTCTCATTTGAACTTAGTGAAAAATCCAAGAGAATTGTTCTTTGTATGGTTTGTTAGTGTTTGTATAGAAAGACTAGGAAGAGTCTTTTCTAAAGTCCTAACAATAGTAAAATCTCTTTCATGTTGAAAAGGGACTAGAGTACTCTCGATTTGTAAGAGGAACCAGGATATCTCGTAGCACTACTAGAAAAAAGAAATTTGGCTAAATGATTTTACATCAGACTTAAAGATGTATGATGTGAAAAATATTTAATTTAGGGATTTTACATCAGACATTTATTTCCACTGATGTAAAAAATAACGCGGTGGCAGTTTCGTAAATAATAAAAAATTATTATAAGGGATTTTACATCGGTTATTAGTTTCAACCGATGTAATATCTTAATGTTTGGTAAATAATAACACAGCGACAATATCATAAATAATAAAAGAAATTATTATAAGGCCTTTTACATCGGTTATAATTAAAATCAATTTAAAAAGTTATTTATTATTAAAGCCTTTTACATCGGTTATTATTGAACTGATTTAAAAAATTATTTTAGTTTACGAAATTATTTATTATGTGTGCCTTTTACATCAGTGCACTTTAAAACTGATGTAAAATATTTGGTTTTTTAGTCAAAGATTTTATATCGGTCCATTTAAACCGATGTGAAATCCTTTTTAGCTTGGGCCGTTACATCGGTCCATTATTTCCACCGATGTAAAAACCTTTCTAGACTAAAAAAATTGACTAAAACTCTAAACACTCCTAAAGCGCCGCATTCCATATTTTCTTGTTCCAAAATATTGTTATTGTTTCGACGAAGAAGAAGAAAAACGCAGCCGCCCAGCAAAAATCATTTTCCGAAAACCCTAAATCACAGAAGAAGAAGAAGAATTGACAAAGAAAGCCTGATAATCTTCATTACGACGAGTCACCGACAAAGTCATTCACAGTAGTAGTCTTTGACATCGAGGTAACAACATGAATTATTTTTGTTATCTTTGTATTATACTTCCATGTGTGGGTCTTTCGATTCGGTTTCGTGGAGGTATTATTGTTCCTTGTTGCTTATGATTAATTTTCATGGAAGTGTTGGTTGGTTGTTTTCTTTATTTTGATATCAGTTACGTCATGCTTAGGTTGTTGTTTTGTTCTTCTTAGCTAGACTCGTGTCGTCACCATTGATGTTGTTTGGTTTGTTTGTTTGATTCAGTTTCGCACCATTGTTTTGGTTTGTTTCCATTTTCGATTCATGTTCATTTGACGGTAGTGTACATGTTTTTTCCAGTTTGTGTCTCCTTGGCTTCATTGTTTGGTATTGTGCGTATTTACAAAGAAAGCTGACTTTTTACTTCAATATTTTGTTTCAAAAAGTATAATTGGTTTTGCTTGTTGTGTCAAAAGTTCAGACTTGTCACTTTATTTCTTTTAATCCATTTTATGCTTACTATTATAAAGTTGATTTCGTTTTACATAATAATATTTATAAACCCTAAACCCTAAAAGTATAATTGGAATTGAAAGTGGTGGTTGAAGTGAGTTTAGGATGAAGAAATCATAATGAATTGAGAGTGAATTTGATAGTTCATTTGGTTTAATTTTTTTTGCAATATTCTCATTTGAGCTTCATATTGTATCTAGGTTACACATTTTGAAGACAAGGTTATACTTGAAGACCATTTTGAATTAAGTTGGTAGGACATGTCAAAATTCTTGTTTCACAATATAAGGTGAGAAACTATTATATTGTTTTATATTAACATTAGTGGTGTACTAAAGACTTTTGTGTATTTTTCCATCAAATTTTAGCACATATTGGATATTATCTTCAAATTTTTAGTGACAATGTTAAAAAATATATATATATTTCTTTCTTTAATATCAATATATATATATATATATATATATATATATATATATATATATATATAGTTTTAAATTTGTTTTTAGTCATGTTTATTTTATACATGTTGTGATGTTATTGGTTCTCGCAGAATTTGTGTGTCGACGAGAACATATGCATCGTCACTCTTTTCACCAAACCACGAGTCATCCGACCACGCGACATTGCATGTTCTCTTTTCATTCTTTATAACTTCTCACTTATTTTTTTATGCATGCCACATGTTTTCATGTAGATACTCTTGCATTCTCTCTAATGTCCAAGAGAGGGACTATTGTAGGCATCTCAATGATTTAACTCTGTATGCATTAATTTTAGAACATAGGCATGAATTATAGTTGGATGACGTAACACCCCAAATTTTCCCTCACTTTTTACCATCATTTGCATATCATAAGCATAGCATAAGCATACCATGTCCTAGTATTTAACATAGAAAAATAAAGCATAACACTCACATGTTCTAGTATAGGGCCTATGATCAGTCATCTGGAGATTTTTGGTTCTACAAGTCTAGCCAAGGGCCAAGTGACATTGAAAGAGGCTCACAAGGTTTCCTTATTTCTTGTACAAGCTCAAAGTCACATACAAAAGTCAAGAAGGGTGAGGGATCATTAGAAGATCAAAGAAGCAACATTCTCCTACACAATTAAACCATAATTAGGGTTTTGCATCTGAGCAAGGAATTCTCATAGCGTTGACCAATTCTTGTGGTCAAAGGCTTCTATATGATGTTTGAGGCCTATGAATGAAATTTGGTGAGAAAATTCATTGAGGAAGTCAGCTAATTCTTCAGTTACTTGCAAATGAAGAAACTAGTCAACTGTGCATCTGAAAAGTCAACTGTGAGATTTTAAGGACCTCAATCATGTTTTTCAAGCCAAGAGACCTTCTTAAGATAATATAAGAGATTTGGTGATCTCTAAAATCAAGAATAGGTTATGAAGAAGTTTCCATTTTTGGCAAGTGACTTGAAATGAAAGTTACTATTTTTGGCAAGTTTTGCCCTAATCTTCAAAGGCTTATTTCATGATCAAGATGACCTCAAATTATTTTTCCTCAAACATGAACATTGTAGTACATTTTCTCCCCTTTCCAAAAAGTCCAAGAACTTGTTCATAGCATGTGTGGTTTGGAAATTATGGCCTTTTGAAGTTGATGAATTTTTAGGGTTTACCATTTTTTTCAAGATTACACCAAATGCAAAAAGGCTCATAATGCATTTCTAAGGCTTTTGACATATCTATACTGGTCATTATGTTCACGTTCAATTTATGACAAGTGATTTTGCCTAAGGAATGCATGGAAATCGTGGCTTGGTGCATGGAAATTTCACTACTTGCATTTTTGCATAAGGGTTCAAAATAAAATAAAAAACCAAAGCTTGTTGAGTCATGAGATTGATCCAAGGGTGGTAAACAAAGAAAAATGAGGCCAAACACGCATCTGATGAGGGGAATGCACGCACAAATCACTCCAAGTGCAAGTTCATGCAAAATTGTATTTTACTCCTTATCACACTTCTCATGCCTCCATTCACACTAAAACCCTAATCAGCTTACAAAACACCCCATATAAAAGAGCCTTGCACAAATTTTGTAGCACTTCTCTCTCTGATTTCACCACTCTCAACTTTCTTGCATTTTTGCCATTTCCTTCGAATCTCTCATTCTACACACACATTGTTCATTATCTTCACATATTCATGATCTTTGAAGCATAAGGAACACAAATCCACCATCAATTTAAGTTGAAACCAAAGATTTCATACCTTGCAAGTTTGGTGCAATTTCATTTGGATTCCAAGATCTAGAGAGTTTCAAGCTCTCTCTTGCATTTATTTTGAAAGGGTAGGATAAAAGGCATTGATCTGCATCATTTGGAGTCTTCTTTTGGCCTATTTCAAGTTCTGCAAATCTCAGGTAACTCCAATATTCATAGATCTAGAATTGAAATTACTTGTGTGCATTGTGATTTACATGCTTTGTTGATGATTATGATATGCTTTGTTTTGAAAATGAGTGGATATTGAGCTTGTATTGTGGAATTAAAGTTTGAAGTATGAAAATGTTTTAGTTCGATATGCCTTGTTCTTGGAGTTTTTGTGAATTTTGTTAGTGGATTCATGATCAGCGTGATTAAATGTGTGGATATGGAGGTTTGTTTTAATTTTTGTGGATGTTTATTCTTGAGTATGAGTTTTCCTGTGACCGGAGCTAGGGCTCCATCACCGGATTCTGGAATTTGAATTCGCAGGTTGAAGGAAGGTGATGCAATCCTCACCCTTTGTTTTTTTTTAAATGAACGGCCAAATGCTTGCCAACACATTAAAATTACATTGTCTCTCTCACGTGCCTTGCCTTTATATTTTGTTTATGAATAATGCATGTTGTTTTCCAGTCCATTGTAGTTATTGTGCACGCGCGTGTTGGAGAGTTTGATCTGTTTGACTTTTCCTAATGCATTGACTTCATGGTGAGCGCATGATTGATCCACTGGCTAGTTATTTTTCCTGATTTTTCTGAATTTCCTTGATAAGCTTTATGTGGTGCGCTGAAGGGCCTTGGGCCTTCCCTACTATTTGCGCCCCCTTGTTTGCAGGCCCATGTCATTTGAACTGAGAAATGTTGCTGGATACACCTCCTTCCTTTTTGTTTCATTTTCTTTTCTTTTCTTTTTCTTATTTCGTTTTTAATAATTAAAAATAGTTAGGATCATCTAAAAATCACCAAAAAAATCATGTTAATCAATTTTAGTTTTCTTTAATTTTGTGTATTTTTTTTCCATTTATTTTAATTTCTCATGTGTGTATTAATTGTTGAGTTTAATTTCTTTATTTTAAATCCTTCAATGCATGCTTTGACTTGTTGATTTTTTTATCTTGAACATGAAATTGGATATGAATCTGGTTCTTTTGACTTCTGATTCTTAATAGGTTGAAGTTCATTTGAGATTTATTTCATGATCTTTAGGCATCCCCTTGACCTAGTTTTCTTCTGATTTTTTGTCCTATCTTTTTGGCATGATGATTCTATATGTTTGAGGAGCCTTTGTGATTATTTGTGGAATTGTTTAGTATGTTTTCCATTTAATGTGAATTTTTGTGTTTGCTTTCCCTAGTTTGAAGTTATTCTTGAGATATGCTTGCTTGTTAGGTTATGAGGGAACTTGTGCCAACTCCTATAGGTTGTTTGAGGTCTTATAGAATGTGAATACATCCTTGGTCCTTGTATGATGATTTCACCTTGATTGGCTTTGAGTTACTTGTTCTTGAAGTCTCACACTTGTAAGCATGCCCAAATCACTTCTTATGTTCATATGCTTCTTATGCTAGACATTAATTGAACTTGTTTGCTTTATCCAATGATTCTCCTTATGGTTTAGGCATCTTCTTTCTATGTTTAGGGTTCTGATCTTGAGTTGTATGGTGTTTTCTTAGCTTGTATGCTTTCTTTTCATCTCATATGCCTTTGGTTTCCTTATGGTGATTTGTAATGCTTTGTAATGATGTGTTTGCCTTAATTATTTCATGGTGTTGTTTGTGTGATCTTAACATGTTAATGGAGTGTCTTGATTCAGGTTGTAGGTATTTGATATGACATTTTGCTTGTTTGTAGTTCATTTGGTTCTAATTGTTTCACCTTGTTATGTGAGTGTGTCTTAACCCTTTCTTGTAGGTGCACATGGTAAGTGAAGTGTGGATGCTATCCACACTTCAAATCTTTACCTATTTTCTTTATTGTTTTTCTTGATTGTATTTATGATGTGCCTTATGTCATCTTGTGTACAACTTCATTTCTCCCCCTCTAGAAACAACTTATCTTCTTTAGAGAAGTAAGTTGCCTCTTAGCTTCTTTTGCTTCCTTTCTTCTTCTTCTTCTTTCCTTCTTCTTTGTTAGGATAATTGAAACCACTTTAACTTAGGAACCTCATACATGATAACATTAGGATTTGTTAGTCCCCTTTAGTTGTTTTATCTTTAAGTTCCTTTGTGGTTCTCTCTCTTCTCATCTTCACATAAAAACCTAAAAAAACATCTAATAATAGTTGAGGTGGTTCTTCCTTTGTCATCCTCTCAAAGAAAATCATAAAAAAACATTTCTTCATTTAACTCACAAAAACACTTAATAATAGCATACAAGTTAGTGAATTTAAATCCTAATCTTAGGAAACAAGTTTGAGGATCTTCTTCATTCTTGGTGGACTTGTTACTCATTCTATTTTGGGATGTGGTAATAAGGACACATTCCTTAGAAAAGGATCTGCCTTCACTTATTTGTGCCACATTCCATAAAAAGATCTTAAAACACACAAAGAAACAACAAACGTCTCTCATTCGGGACTTCTTTTCTCATCACCTTCACTTTTTACGTACGAACTTGCTACTACTTGTCACTTTGCAAGACGGTTACGCACTCGTCGTCCGAGCCTGCAACACCTGAGCATTGACATAAGCAATTCGAGATTAAAACACAAGAAATCTTTCCACCCCTAGTTAGGGGAACTACGGAGACTTTGATCCTCACGTCCAGATGAGGTACATAGGCAGCGGGGTAGGGCCCGTTTGAGCACTCTTTTATTTTCCCTACATTTTCCCCCTTTCTTTTCTTTTATCCAATTCAGTTCCTTTTCTTTGCAGCAACTTTCATTTCTTCACCCTTTTGAAATAGTTGCTTTGCAAGCATGGATCTCGTTGGGTACGGAGGACGATTTGGGGTGCTAATACCTTCCCAGGTTGTAACCGACTCACGAACCCAGATTTCTTTGGTTCGTAGGACCTTTGTCTTTCCTTTATTTCCCTGGTTTGTGCAGAATTACCATTCTCGTTCCTTTGGGATAAAAATGCCTGGTTGGCGACTCTACCTCTTTCCGCGCCACTTTCGCATTTGTACCAGGATGGAAATCCAGGGAGCGACAGTTGGCGACTTTGCTGGGGAAAACTCCTAACCAGAGTATCTCTGGTTCCCTTGAGAGTCTCTCCTAGCGCTCGTTTGTTCTATTTTATTGGGTGTTGACTGTTTGCAGCCGTGTGTATATTTTACTGTTGTTTTATTTACAATTTATTTACAGTTTTATTTGCTGCTTTTAGCATTTTATTTTCATGCATTATATATTATACTGGACTGTCTGGACTGGTTTTCTATTTGGTGGGACTTGGATGTTACTTGTGTGTGGTAAGATGAGACTAGCCAAAGTTAATTTCTGCTTGAGTGCATCATAGGACTTAGCATGGAAAATCACTTTGGCCTCATGGTATCTTGTCATGGGGGTATTAGTGCGTCCACACCCAGATTCGCAACCGTCTTGGAAGTGTCTTGATATAGGGATCTTCCCTACTTCATTACATAACCTTGATAGTTATGTGCGGCTGAGGACCGATCATGGAGAACCTTGTGGAAACATCCATTTCCAGTGGTGACAGTGGCAGACCACATTCTACGGCAAACCCATTCGCACCCGAGGGCCCACTTGGAACTCGCATAGGATGGCCTGGTTCTCTTATAGGGACTCAGTTAAAGCATCTGGTCGTATGATGATGGTATTGTACCCTTCGGGATGAATGTACTATTGTTTCTCGATTCCAGCGCTTGAAGCTGGGAACTTATAAGGGATGCTTGTTTTCCCAGACTCACGCTGAGACCTCTCTGAGTAGTACATAATGCCAAACTGATTCCCTGATTTGGTCATGAGTCATTTCTCGGAAATGGTGAAAGTATTATTTCTATTCGGCTTTGAGAGTCTGTGATGTTTGACCCGGAGCATACCCGTGAGATTGGGAGGGGTTTACAGGTTTGCAGGAACCCTTTAACCTCAATATACCCTCATTGTCAGTACAATTTTGTGTATTTTGATATGGTTACTTTGACCTTGGAATTCTTGAGTTATTTGGTTATGGACCTTAACCTGCAATCATTTGTGATCCACATGAATGCTTATATTGGTTGTTATCCATAGGATTCGGGGGTTTTGTTCACTTGGCTTTGGTATCCAGTATCCAGACAGTTCTAGATTGATCATATGTGCCTTGCATTGCATTTGCATCATATCATAGCATTCTTAATATCTTTATGTTTTCATTTTTCATGTTACATTTTTGTCTATACCATGTTCTGGTATCTGCTAGCTTTTCATATCCAGGTGGTAAGAGTTATTACAGCTCCCAAAAAGAACAATGCACATTATACCTTTCCATAACCAGAAGTGAAGAAACTACATCAGCTAAAGGGTCTGATGAATGATAAGGTTTTGGGAGATTTCAGGGCCAACTTTGGACAGACTCTTATGTATATGGACAAGCCAACAGAAGAGCAGAAAGAAAATATTCACACTCTTCTCTAGTTCTATGATGCTCCACTACATTGTTTTTTTTCTCAAATTATATGTTAGCACCTACCTTGGAGGAAATTTCCAGTATGCTACATATCCCTTTCAGAGGTAGGCAACTTTATTACAACTCTGGAAGAGTGCTCCAGGCAGGAGAGATTGCTCAGAGATGTCACTTTCCTTTGAATAGGGTGGAGTATGGCTTGAGTAGTAGCAAGGGGAAGGGACTGCCTTGTAATATGCTAATTCAGGAGGCTCTAGCATATGCTCAGGAGAATCAGTGGACACAGTTCAGTGTTCTTTTAGCTCTATTGGTTTATGGAACCAGCCTATTTCTAGGAGACCAAGGGATTGTTAGCTTGGAGGCCATTGACATCTTCTTCAGAGGAAATCCCACACCCACCCTGTTAGGTGACTTCTATTATGGGGTTCATAATAGGAATGAAATAAAAGGATGTCATGTGAGTTGTTGTGTACCTTTATTTGCTGATTGGTTCGCTAAGCAACTATCCAAGGCTGAACCATTCAAAGATTTTAGAGGAGAGTGGAAGTGGTCTCGTAGGTTGATGGGATTGACTGCAAGTGATATAAGTTGGGGATATGACAGAGATGTACTAGGAAAAGAATGATTGTGAATTGTAATTGGTTTCCTAATGTTCCTTTAATTGGGAGGAAAGGAATGATTAATTACAATCCAGTGTTGGCCAAAAGACAACTTGGGTACCCTTTAAGAGAACCTCCTTTTGAGGAAGATGTGAGGGAATCATTATATCTTCCTCTTGAAGGAAACACAGACATGGTTGTCCAAGTATTCTAGGCTTGGGACATCAGGACTATGAAAGGGAAGAGAGAGTTTGGAACAGTGGATCCAAACATGTATGAACCCTTTAAGACATGGCTGAAGAATCATGTTAGGATTACTTTGTTGGCTTTCTCATTGGAGCTTCCCCTCTACCCAAAGGATGTGGTTCCACAGGTCCCTGCTGCACAAAACAATGTTCCTTTGGAAGATTATCATAAGCTAGAAGCCCAATTGAAGGGGTTGAAATTAGAGCATGCAGAAATGACTAGCTTACACCATCAAATGGCTCTCTCCAAGATGACTTTAGAAGAAAAGCTACACAAGATGCAGGTGGACCAGGAAGCTAAGGAAAAGGAGTTTGCAGAGAGAGAGGCTTACTTCCAAAGAAGAGGCTTGATGGATATCAAAAGGGAAGAGCAGTTCAGGAAGAACAAGAAGACTCTCAGAGAGGCCAGACAATCTCTCACTTGGATGCAGGAACAGAGAGATCAAGACCATGCAGAATACAGGAAGAAAGAAGAGATGTATCAGCTACAAATTGCTTCTTGGAAAGATGAGTTGGAGCATGCTTACAAAAGACAATAAGAAGCTTCTCAGCAGCTGAATGAAGCTCTATTAGAAAAGGGAAGATGTGAAGAGAGCTAGAGTGGAGCTGGAGCTTACAGATGAAGGGCCAGAGTCTTCCTGTAGCTTGGAGTTTTAGTTTCCCTGTTTTTTTTTTGTATTTCCGATTACCTACAGGATTGTTGTATGAATCCCATTTATTTTTTTTGTACTTTGTGACTTTGTAAGACTTGTAACCCTATGGGGATGGTATTTATGGTTCAAGGCTTTATTTTATGCAGTTATCTTTCTAGACTCTTTGGGCTTTACGTCTTTCCAACTGGTTGTGGAAATGGTATGAAAACTTTGAAGAAAGTCATTACAGAAGATTATTTCAGAGGCCATCTGGATTCTTTAATAAGATACCAGAACTGGGGAAAAATACCCTGATAATGAAAGCATGATGTTTGCATTGCATATAATAGTGTTGCTGTTTTGTAGGTACAGACTTCATATTGCTAACGTCTCTTATAATTTCAGGCATTATAGCTACAAAGAGGGTTCCTAAGAAGATTCATAGATATCCCACGAAGGAGAACAGAGGACGAGTGATGGATCAGATGCAAACTGACTTGGTAGATCTGCGTACTAGAATGGATCAGTTTATGAATCTTATGGCTGGTATGGGTCAGACTCAGGAACGCTTGCGAGAGTTGGTAGAAGGAAATCAAGCTCGGAATAATGGTCTGAGAGATGGAGGCAGTCGTAATGGTGCAAGGGCCCGTTATACTGAAATTCCTATGGTATAGCCTGGTGTTACTATTGTTAATGATGGAACTCATAATCTTCAGATGGATGGACAAGATGAATAGTTTACATTGTTGGATGAAGTTGAAGGACAAGGGGCTGATATGAATCACCGTTTTGAAGAAATGGATGAACAAATCTGTTCTATCCAATCCCAGAATTCCTTGGGGTTTGATATTACTGATTTGGGACTGGTGCCAGGAGTGAGGATCCCTTATAAGTTCAAGGCTCCAACATTTGAAAAATACTATGGCACTTCATGCACAAGGACTCATCTTCAATCTTTCGTCGGAAGAATTGATGCCCATACTGACGACGAAAAACTGTGGATGTACTACTTTCAAGATAGCCTCGTCGGGCGTCTTTGAAGTGGTATATGAAGTTGAGCAGGGTCACTGTTAGAAGCTAGAAATACTTGGTTGAGGCATTTGTTAAACAGTATCAATATAACCTGGACATGGCTCTCAGTCGCACGCAGTTGCAAAACATGTCACAAAATGCGAAGGAAAGTTGTAAGGAGTATGCTCAGAGATGGCGCCAACTTGCTGCCAGGGTGAAACATCCACTGTTGGAAAATGAGATGGCTGACATGTTTATGGGTAACTTGTAAGGAGTATTCATTGAACGTTTGGCGTCGTGCTCAGCAACCAAGTTCAATGATATTGTTATAGCATGTGAGAGGGTTGAAACTCTATTGAAGATGGGCAAGATTCAGGACAATGGTGTTGGAAGTTCTTCTGGAGCGAGGAAGCCTTTTGCAGACCCTCAAAGGAGGAGAGAAGGAGAAACCAACGTTGTTTATGGTCGTGGAAGGGTCGAGGATACATAAATTCATATGATCAAGTGGCAGTTGTCACTATACCTACGAGTCATGCACCTCAACTCCAACAGCAACGCAACAACTATCAACAAAGGCCATACCAACAATGCCAACCTCGTCCTGCTAATCGTGTTACTAAAGCAATTCTCATGACTTATACAACACTGCTACAGAGGCTGATAGATCTGAACATGATACAATTGAGGATTGTGGCTCCACCACCTCTAGGTGATCTTCCACCAGGGTATGATGTCAATGTTATATGTTCTTTCCACTCGGGTGCTCCGGGACACTCAACGGAAAAATGTAGAGCGCCGCATAACAAAGTTCAAGACTTAATAGATTCAAAGGCTATCAACTTTGCACCACCACCGAATGTTACCACTAATCCTATTCCTAATCATGGTGGGGTGAGGATTAACGCTATTGAAAGTGGAGAGCAGTTGAATTTGATTCTGGATGTAAAAGAGGTGCAGACCCTCTCTTGGTTGTGAAGGAAAGATTGTTGAGAGGATACGTGTTTCCTGGGTGTGATTTTGATTGCGAAGAATGTGAATTTTCTGTTAATGGTTGTGATAAGTTGAAAACTGGGCTGCATGGTTTGATGAATGAAGGTTCATTACAGTTCGACAAGGTTAACAACCAAGGCGACTGTATCTCTACTATGACCATATTTTATGACCCTGCTGATATGCCAGTCCCAATCCAAAGGGAACCTATTACTATTTATGTTCCACGGGAAGTCAGTCTTGTCACAATCACTGTGCCTAGACCCGTACCATATGATGATGATAAAGTTATGCCATGGCATTATGGTTCAGACATTTATGTACAAGGATAGAAAGTGGAGGATAAGCCAGTAATGATAAATCATGTTGTTGCCAATGTTGGAGGCTTGGATGGCTTCACTCGAAGTGGACGTTTATTCGCTCCACAAACTCTCTAAAACAATGATGAAGTTGAAGTAGCTGCCAAAGCTAAAGGCAAGCAGGTAGCTACCGAAGATGTTGTAACCCCAACTACTGATCAGGATGTCTTAGAGAAGGAAGTAGAAGAATTTATGAGGATCATAAAGAAAAGAGATTATAAAATAATGGAGAAATTGCACCAGACGCCATCCAAAATTTCCATCTTATCATTACTGATGTGTTCGCAAGCGCATAGGGAGGCTCTGTTGAAAGTACTGCAGTTGGCCTACGTACCTTAAGGGATTACTGTTAATTAATCGGAGGCAGTAGTGGCCAACATAAATGCTAGTCATGGGCTAGGGTTTACTGACAGAGATCTTACGACCGAAGGAAGAAACCATAACAAAGCTTTGCACATCACGATGGAATGCAAAGGGGTTGTTTTGTCACATGTCCTGGTTGATACAGGTTCCTCCCTCAACGTGATGCCGAAGAAGGCCCTGATGAAATTGGAGGTAGATGGTATTATTATCCGACCCAGTGATTTAGTTGTAAAGGCTTTTGACGATTCTCGGAGGTCTGTCTTCGGAGAACTGGAGTTACCGATGAAGATAGGGTCACAAGTGTTTGAATGTATTTTCTATGTCATGGACATTCAACCAGCCTACAGCTGTTTGTTGGGTCGTCCTTGGATTCATGTTGCGGGAGCAGTGACGTCTACTCTTCACCAAAAGCTGAAGTATGTGGTGGATGGCCAGGTGGTTACTGTTTGTGGTGAAGAAGATATCTTTGTCAGCCACCTGTCCATATTTAAGTATGTTGAGATGGATGGTGAAATCCATGAAACATTGTGCCAAGAATTTGAAGCAGTAAATGTCAGCTCAGTCTCTCCTACCTTCGTGTTCTAGAGTAGTGAAAAGGAGGGAACTTCCATCTCTTCTTATAAGCATGCTAAGGAGGTAGTACAATCAGGGCAGGCCTAAGGCTGGGGCAAGTTGCTGGAAGTTGAGAAGAAGGATGATAATTTTGGTATTGGTTACCAATCGGGGTAGGCTGGATGGTCTTAGAGCAGCAAGGCAATGAACTTCACCGGCGCTGGGGTGATTGATCTCAACCATGTGTGTGCAATGGATGAAAAAGCTGACAGCGACTGCGATCTGGACAACTGGGTGCATCCATGCGTTCCTGGGGAAGAGTTGCGGAACTGGTTTGCTGAGGATTTCATCCAAGTTACCGGTCCACCATCGTAATTTTCTTGTTTTCCATTTATTCATTTGCATGTTAAGTCATACACTCTGCCCAAGGTGTGTGGATCCATTGTAGGGCCACCATTGCATTTTATGCAGTTAATTTTACCATGAATAAAGGACTTTTTTCATTCAAATTGTGTTCCCTTTCCTTTTTTTTAAAAGTTTTCACAAAAAAACAATATAAAAATGGCAATGTTTTTCTTTTATTTTGGTCTTGTTTGTTTTCATAAAAGCAAAATCTGAAATAAGCACATCACTTGTGCAGAGTCAATCATCCGTATTTCTTTGATAACTCTTCTGCTATGACCAAGTATGACTTTGATAATCCAATCTACCTTGTTGATGAAGGGGTTGAAGAAGACTGTGAACTCCCTGAAGAATTAGCCAAGTTATTGAGACAAGAGGAAAGGGTTATTCAGCCTCATCAAGAAGAGCTCGAAGTCATTAACATTGGGTCTGAAGACGTGAAGAAGGAAATTAAGATTGAGGCCAGTATGCAGGCCAGTGTAAAGGAAGAACTAATTGGCATGCTTCGAGAGTATGTGGATAGCTTTGCTTGGTCATATCAAGATATGTCAGGTTTGGATGCCGACATTGTTATGCATAAGTTGCCACTGAGGGAAGACTGCCCTCCTGTTAAGCAAAAGCTTAGAAGAACCCTTCCTAACATGGCATTGAAGATTAAAGAAGAGGTTCAGAAGCAATGCGATGCCAGTTTCCTTGCCGTAACTAGTTATCCACCATGGGTAGCTAATATTGTACCTATACCGAAGAAGGACGGTAAGGTCCGGATGTGTGTTGACTACCGGGAATTGAATAGAGCAAGCCAAAAGATGATTTCCCACTACCTCACATTGATGTATTTGTTGATAATACGGCTCAATTTTAGGTATTCTCCTTTAGGGATGGCTTCTCCGGTTATAATTAAATTAAAATGGTGCAGGAATACATGGAGAAGACAACACTCATTACCCCTTGGGGGATGTTCTGCTATAAGGTCATGCCCTTTGGTTTGAAGAATGCTGAGGCAACCTATCAACGGGCAATGGTGACTCTGTTTCATGAAATGATCCACAAAGAGATTGAATGCTATGTGGATGAAATGATCGCCAAATACCGAGAGGAAGAAGAGCATCTGGTTAACCTCAAGAAATTGTTTGAAAGACTGAGAAAATATCGTTTGAGGTTAAATCCAAACAAGTGCACCTTTGGGGTGCGTTCTGGTAAATTGCTGGGTTTCATTGTCAGCCAAAAAGGAATTGAGGTAGATCCTGCAAAGGTTAAAGCAATACAAGACATGCCTGCACCGTGAACTGAAAAATAAGTGTGTGGTTTCATGGGGATATTGAACTACATCGCTCGGTTCATATCTCACCTAACATCCACATGCGAGCCAATATTTAAGCTGCTAAGAAAAGAACAGGCGGTCAGGTGGAACGGGGATTGTCAAAGAGCATTTGAAAAGATAAAAGAATACTTGCAAGAGTCTCCAATTCTAATGCCTCTAGTTCCAGGAAGGCTACTTATCATGTATTTGACTGTGCTAGAAGGGTCAATGGGGTGTGTTCTAGGCCAACATGACGAGTCTAGTCGAAAAGAGCATGATATTTATTACCTTAGCAAAACGTTTACCGATTGTGAATCCCGTTATTCACTGCTCGAGAAAACTTAATACGCTTTGGCATGGGCTACTCGCCGACTGAGACAGTACATGTTGACCCACACAACCCTGTTAATTTCAAAAATGGATCCTGTCAAGTACATTTTTGAGAAACTAGTGTTAACCAGAAGGGTTTCTAGATGGAAGATGGTATTGACAGAGTACGACATTCAATACACTTCCCAGAAATCCATCAAGGGAAGCGTACATTCAGATTATCTTGCGCAGCAACCACTTAAAGACGATTATCAACCAATGAGATTTTATTTCCCTGATGAGGACATCATGTACCTCAAAGCAAAAGATTGCGAGGAACCACTTCCGGAGGAGGGGCCTGATCTTGAATCCAAATGGAAGTTGATGTTTGATGGGGCAGTCAATATCAACGGACGCGGAGTTGGTGATGTTCTCATTACTCCCGAAGGTGTTCACTTTCCCTTCTCTGCCAGAATCACTTTTGGTTGCACCAATAATGAAGCAGAATATAAGGCGTGCATTATGGGAATAGAGGAGGCTATTAATCTCAGGATTAAGAACCTCAATATATTCGGAGACTCCGCCCTCGTAATCAATCAGATCACTGGCAAATGGTATACACACCAAGAACACTTAATTCCTTATGGGGATTATTCTAGAAGACTGTTGACGTTCTTCACAACAGTAAAGCTTCAGTATATACCACGAGATGAAAATCAATTTGCCGATGCATTGGCTACGCTCTCTTCGTCCATCAAAGTTATGTGTTGGAATTATGTTCCCAGAATTGATATCTCCAGGCTTGATGTACCAGCTTATATGTTCTCTGTAGACACAGTGTCTGATGAGAAGCCTTGGTATCATGATATTAAGCATTTCCTAGAAAGCAAATAATATCCAGCTGGGGTATCTTCCAATGACAAGAAGACCTTAAGGTGACTTGCTGCTAGTTTCTTCTTAAACACTGACAGTGTTCTATATAAGAGAAACTTTGACATGGTCCAGCTCAGATGTGTGGATAAGCAGGAAGCGGACATGTTAATGCAGGAAGTCCATGAGGGATCTTTCGGTACTCATGCAGGAGGACATGTAATGGCTAAGAAATTATTAAGGCCGGGGTATTATTGGCTAACAATGGATGCATATTGTTGCTCGTACGCCCACAAATGTCACAAATTCCAGATATATGCAGACAAAGTGCATGTCCCTCCAAGCCCGCTCAACGTCATGTCATCTCCTTGGCCCTTTTCTATGTGGGGCATTGACATGATCGGAAAAATAGAACCTACTGCTTCGAACGACCATCGTTTCATATTGGTCACAATCGATTACTTCACCAAATGGGTCGAAGCAGCATCTTATGCCAATGTTACTCGCCAGGTGGTGGCCAGATTTCTGAAGAAAGATATCATCTGCAGATATGGAGTTCCCGAGCGAATCATTACTGATAATGGTTCCAATTTGAATAACAACATTATGGCAGAATTATGCCGGGACTTCAAAATTCAACACTACAATTCTTCTCCCTACCGGCCAAAGATGAATGGTGCGGTTGAGGCAGCAAACAAGAATATTAAGAAGATTGTGCAGAAAATGGTCGTCACCTATAAAGATTGGCATGAGATGTTACCGTTTTCATTGCATGGGTACAATATGTTAGTTAGGATGTCAATTAGGGCAACTCCGTTTTCCCTGGTATATGGTATGGAGGCAGTCTTACATGTGGAGGTGGAAATTCCTTCTCTGTATGTGATGATGGATGTCAAGCTTGACGAGGCTGAATGGGTGCGTGCCCAATATAACCAATTGTGTCTAATTGATGAAAATAGATTAGTAGCTGTGTCTCATGGTCAGCTTTATCATAGGAGAATGAAGAGAGCATTTGATTAGCGAGTACGCACTCGGGAGTACCAAGTTGGTGAGCTTGTACTCAAGAGAATCATTCCTCCAGGTTCAGATCACAGGGGCAAGTGGACACCTAACTATGAAGTTCTATTCATAGTAAAGAAAGTTTTCTCTGGTGGAGCACTGATGCTCACTACTATGGATGGTGAAGACTTCTAATCTTCTGTTAACTCGGACGCAGTTAAAATTTATTTCGCATAAAAAGACCCGCTGGATACAAAAACAAAATAAAAGTCCAAGAAAAAGGGCATCCCGGTGAGCTAAAAACAGAATAAAAAAGCTTGGGCAAAAGTTAGGGAAAATAAATAAAAAAATGTACACCCGCTAAGTTGAAAAGCCACATTGGACAGCTCAGGAAAAAATGGGTATCCCGGTGGATTAAAAACCCGAAAGGGCGATCCACGCAAAATAAGGGAATAAGCGAATGGTTGTGATCCAGGTAATATGTGCCACATCATCGTCTCAGCTAAACTGGCAATATCCGAAGTGGAGGAATCAGTCCAATCTTCTTCTTCAGAGGGCGAAGGCAAGAATGGAAAATTTCGAAGATATGTTGGTCATAGCAAAAAGGAAACTCATTGGAATGCCATTCACATTGCCATTAGGGTAGTTTCTTTTTCTCAATTTTATGGTGACTACCTCTTTCCAAGTGGTTTCCTCCTAATGTAAATTTTTGCCTATTCAGAGGCTCATAAATAAAGGAATATTCAGTCAAGAAGTCTTGTCCTTGTTTTATTTTACTTGTTGTGTTTGCAAAAATGTCCTGGATTTTTGGTAAAAAGAACATTGCATTTAATCTTGGTGGTTTTATAAATGACGTGCGGAAAGGAGAACATCTAAAATCATTTTGGATGGCAGGTGACATGGGATGATTAACTCATGCCATGTAATTTCCCAGAGCATGTGGATGTACTTTAGTTGTTGCAGGTTTACAGATAATAGGGGCCTGTCCCCAGCCAACATCCCCCCCAACTGAGTTAGAACAGGGAGACATCCCCAACAGAACATTCAAAGCAGAAGCAGTTCTCTTCCCCAAGCAGGGTTACCTACGGTAAGGTATTCCCAGCAGGAAGCTGAAGGCCTTGCATTTCCCCATAGAGTTCAGAGTGTCAGAATTCGTTTCCCAGCAAGGGTTATTTAACCAAGCATATTCCCCAGCCAAGTCTGAAGACAGAGTTCATGATTGGGACCCACTCTCATTGGGATATTCCCCAGGAAATCACTAGTTTATTTTGGGCCGGTGTGACAAGTAACACGGATAGTTGTTCATTTCCTCAGCCGAAGTCAAGCATTGTCAGAGCATTTGGATCTCATTCATCAGCATGATGTTCTACATAAAGTATTCTCCCCTGCAGAGTTGTTACTCTCCTCTCAAATCAGGCGTTCTTCTTGATACTCGTATGTATCGTGTTTAACACTCGTATGTGTTAGTTATCCAGTTTTTAACACCCGTCTGTGTTATTTCTCTAGCTCTCATTCACTCGTCCGTGTTTGATACCTTTTCGATACTCGTCTGTATCATCGCTTAACACTCGTCTGTGTTACCTTTTACAAGTACTCGTCTGTGTTTGATACGTTTCAGATACTCGTCCGTATCGCCTTTAACACTCATCTGTGTTATCTTTTTGCAAGCATTCAAGCATTCGTCTATGTTTGATTTGATAGCCTTTGATACTCGTCTTTATCATTTTTTTTCCATTCACTCGTATGTGGTGGATTCCTTTACTTTTCTGGCACTCGTCTGTATCAGTGGCCAATACTCGTCCATATTGAAGAGGTTTGAAATCCTGACGGTGGGATTAAACGTCAAAATATTTACCGGTTTCCTGGCATAACAGGTTCTCCGAAGAGGACTCGTCCGTCTTAAGCACCACATATCTATGAAAGATATGTGAAGAGGACTTGTCCGTCCTAGAGCCGTATATCTACGCAAGATATATGAAGAAGGTTCATCTATCCTGATTATGCACGTCTATCCCACATAATTAAGTGCACTACCGGTTTCCTGGGGTAACAGGTTGTCCGAAGAAGACTCGCCGTCTTAGGCACCACATATCTACGTAAGATATACGAAGAGGGCTCGTCCTTCCTAGATATTATTCACCTGGCGTAACAGGGTTGTTTGAAGGGAGCTCGTCTGCTCTGTTTTATTTTGAATCTACACAAGATTTTGGTTCTGAGTTATTCTTCATCACAACAAGGTTTGCAAGTAGTTTGTTCTCCTTGGTTGGGTTTATTTACCATTTATTTTATTTCTCCGGCAGAGTACAAATTTTTAGTTATTCTTGGTATTCAACCACAGTTCATCTCGAACGGCCGACAACCGGTGCTTTCGTCCTTTTCAGATTAACAGTTGCTTGAATAGGGGCAGTTGTAACACCCCAAATTCACCCTCTCCTTTTTACCATCATTTTCACATCATAAGCATAGAATAAGCATACCATGTCCTAGTATTTAGCATAAAAAAATAAAGCATAACACTCACATGTTCTAGCATAGGGCCTATGATCAATCATCTGGAGATTTTTGGTTCTACAAGTCTAGCCAAGGGCCAAGTGAAATTATAATAGGCTCACAAGATTTCCTCATGTCCTATACAAGCTCAAAGTCACATACAAAAGTCAAGAAGGGTGAGGGATCATCAGAAGATCAAAGAAGCAACATTCTCCTACACATTTCAACCCTAATTAGGGTTTTGCATCTGAGCGAGGAATTCTCATAGGTTTTACCAATTCTTGTGGTCAAAGGATTCTATATGATGTTTGAGGCCTAGGTATGAAATTTGGTGAGAAAATTCATTGAGGAAGTCAACTAATTCTTCAGTTACTTGTAAATGAATAAACTGATCAACTGTGCATCTGAAAAGTCAACTGTGAGATTTTAAGGACCCCAATCATGTTTTTCAAGCCAAGAGACATTCTTAAGGTCAAAGAAAAGATTTGATGATCTCAAAAATCAAGAATCAAGAGGTTATGAAGAAGTTTCCATTTTTTGCAAGTGACTTGTAATGAAAGTTACTATTTTTGGGAAGTTTTGCCCTAATCTTCAAAGGCTTCTTTCATGACCAAGATGACCTCAAATGATTTTTCCTCAAACATGAACATTGTAGGACATTCTTGTAGATGTTTAAGAATTGGAAGAATTTTTGACCAACAAGAAATATTGAATTCAGTTCAGAATGTCCTATCAGATGTTGGGACATTATCAAACAGAGTATATGAACTTATTTCAAGATGTCTCACCAGATGTTGGGACATTGTGTAAATGACTTAAGTTCAGTTTTTCAGGATGTCCCAACAGATGTTGAGACATCTCAAACCTGCTACCAGAATTAATTATTGACTAACTGATCAGAGATATTTAAGGAGAGTTATCTGGAATTAATTAATGATGGATAAAAACAGAACAAGGCGCATCTGTAGGGAGTTTTATATTGAAGATTCAGATTAAAACAGAAGACCTAAATCACCTAGAATCTAGGAAGTAACAAACCCTAAATTCAAGGTGGAAGCTGCATGCGCATTAGGGCTGGATCATTCTACAGAAAGCCCAAATTACAGATACCTATTTAATCAACAGAAACTCACAGAATTGAGTACGAATTTCAGAAGACAAAATAGGGTGTCTAGTGTTTTAATAGCAGGTTGTTTTAATTGTACCACTTTATGAGCTTTTAAGCAAAAGTGTATTTGTGACTTGATTGAAACTGTGAAGTAAGATCAAGCTGTATTGTTTGAAGAATGTCTTCAATTTTATTAAACTTGTAAACTTGATCACTGTGTGATTGAGGGGGAGTGAGTAGGGTACTCTTATCTAAGTTGTGTCTTAGGTAGAAATTGCATTGGGTAGTTATTAAGTGATAGATTAAACAGGGTGGTTTAAGTCTAGAATTAATATTACTTATAGTGGATTTCCTCCTGGCTTGGTAGCCTCCAGATGTAAGTGTGGTTATACACTGAACTGGGTTAACAAACTTCTGTGTTGTTTATTTTTCTTGCTATTTAAGTTTTGGTTAAATCTGTCAAGTGTTGGGACATCTCTTAGGACATCTCATACCTGATCACAGAATTTCAATTGGCATCAGAGCAGGCACCCTGCCTGTTTATACTGGGTGAGATCTAGGGAATACAAATTCTGTAACATGGACAGAGATATAGGGTCAGTAAATAGACCACCTATACTGGATGGATCTAATTATGACTACTGGAAGCCAAGAATGATTGCATTCTTAAGATCACTTGACAACAGGGCATGGAGAGCAGTCAATGTTGGATGGGATCATCCTGTCCAAGATACCAAAGATGGATCAAAAGTGCTGAAACCTGAAGAAGAATGGAGTAAAGAGGAAGAAGATTCAGCACTAGGCAACTCAAAGGCCTTAAATGCTTTATTCAATGGCATTGATAGGAACATCTTTAGACTTGTGCATCATTGTGAGCTAGCCAAAGATGTGTGGGATACTCTCAAAACAACTCATGAAGGAACATCAAAGGTAAAAATGTCAAGACTTCAACTTCTCACCACCAAGTTTGAAAACTTGAGAATGAAGGAAGATGAGACAGTTCATGAATTCTACATGAACATCTTAGAAGTAGCTAATACTTCTGGAGCTTTGGGAGAAAAGATGACTGATGAAAAGCTTGTAAGAAAAATCCTCAGATCTTTGCCAAAAAGATTTGACATGAAAGTCACAGCAATAGAAGAAGCTCAAGACATATGCTCTATGAAAGTTGAAGAACTCATTGGTTCCCTTCAAACTTTTGAGATGGGAATGAATGACACAAATGTTAAGAAGAACAAAAGCATAGCCCTAGTAACAAATACTGATGAAGAAGAAGATGATAAATCAGAAAATAATAAAAGCTTATCAGACAACCTTGCTATGCTTGGAAGACAATTCAAAAAGATTCTCAGAGGAATGGAAGGCAAATCCAATCCCAGTGGAAGATACACAAACTCTTCTGAGAACAAGAGATCTTATGATGCTAACAGAAGGTCAAATTTTGCTGAAAAGACCAGTCAAGAAAAAGGAATCAAATGCCATGGATGTGAAGGATATGGACACATCAAGAATGAATGTCCTACCTACTTAAAAAGGCAGAAGAAAGGATTATCTGTAACCTGGTCTGATGAAGACTCAGGAGGTGATTCAGAAGAAGAATCAGCTAAGCATATCACTGCCTTAGCTGGATTATGTGAGTCTGAAAGTGAATCCAGTGATGGAGAACTTACTTATGAAGAACTTGAGCAAGCATTCAAAGATCTATACAAAAGAAGCTCTGAAATATGCAGTGAGGTTATAAAGCTAAAGAAGCAGAATGAGGCATTAGAAGATGAGAAAGCAAGTGATCAAGAGATCATTGACACCTTGAAAAGTGAAGTAAGTCTTCTCAATTCCAAGTTGGAACATATGTCCAAATCTGTTAGAATGTTGAACAGCAGCTCAAATACACTGGATGTTATTCTCAACAACAATAAGCACTCAGGGGATAAAAGTGGACTGGGATTTAACAGAGTACATAAAGATGAAGCTAGCTCTAGCAAAACAACTTCAAAATCCATACAGTCAAACAAGATGTCCCAACAGATGCTTCAACATCAGGAAAAGAACACAAAGTCAAACATAATGTTCCAACAGATGTCTCAACATTCTGGAAAGAACAAAATGAAGAAGAAGTATCAAAGATGGAGATGCCATCACTGTGGAAGATTTGGACATATCAAACCTCATTGCTATAAGCTACATGGATATCCAAATCAGATGTGTCAGCAACCTTCTAAGCAGAAAATAGAAGCTAACAAGAAAGTGCTGCATAGACATCAAATAAATCAGCAACCTCCTAAGCAGAAGACAGAAGTCATCAAGAAGGTATGGAAACCAAAAACTAGCATTCAGGCTGATCAAAGCTACATACCCAAGAACAAGATCAACAATCAATCTTGGAGATCTGCTGGTGAACAACACACAGGGCAAAGACATCAAAAGAAATCTCAACTCAAATGGTCAAAGAAAAGTAGTGCATATATAGCACATACATCACTAAGAGTATCAGCTAAGGAAGACTGGTATTTTGACAGTGGATGTTCAAGACACATGACTGGATTGAAGAACCTGCTAGTAAACTTAAAGTCACATTCATCCAGGTATGTAACTTTTGGAGATGGAGCTAAAGGAGAAATCAAGGGAGTTGGGACCTTGGACTGTCAAGATGTTCCAAGACTAGATGATGTGCTGCTAGTTAAAGGTTTAACTGCTAACCTGATCAGTATAAGTCAATTATGTGATCAAGGGTACAGTGTAAACTTTACCAAAACTGAATGTATAGTGACTAACAAAGAACAAGAAGTGGTCATGAGAGGAGCCAAATCTAAAGATAACTGTTACATGTGGGAATCTCAAGACCTCAGTCTCACTTCAACTTGCTCTTTAGCTAAAGAAGAAGAAGTGAAACTATGGCACCAAAGACTAGGTCATCTTCATTTCAGAGGCATCAAGAAGATAATATCTATGGATGCTGTAAGAGGTATTCCTAAACTGAAGATTGATGATGGCAAAATATGTGGTGAATGTCAAATAGGCAAGCAAACCAAGATGTCCCATCCAAAGCTCCAACATCTGACAACTTCCAAAGTTTTGGAACTTTTGCATATGGATCTTATGGGACCTATGCAGGTTGAAAGCCTTGGTGGTAAGAGGTATGCCTATGTGGTGGTTGATGACTTTTCAAGATATACATGGATAAATTTCATCAAAGAAAAGTCTGATGTATTTGATGTATTCAAAGAATTATGTCAAAGATTACAAAGGGAAAAATCCAGCTGTGTGATCAGAATAAGAAGTGATCATGGAAAAGAATTTGAGAACCAAAAGTTCTTAGATTTCTGCTCTTCAGAAGGAATCAATCATGAATATTCTTCACCAATCACTCCTCAACAGAATGGGATTGTTGAAAGGAATAATAGAACTATTCAAGAATCAGCAAGAGCTATGATCCATGCTAAAAAGTTACCTCTGTACTTCTGGGCTGAAGCTATGAACACTGCCTGTTACATCCATAACAGAGTTACTTTAAGGAAAGGAACTTTGTCCACAATATATGAAGTCTGGAAGGGCAGAAAACCCACAGTTAAGTACTTCCATGTGTTTGGAAGTAACTGTTATATTCTGGCAGATAGGGAGCAAAGAAGAAAAATGGATCCTAAAAGTGATGAAGGGATTTTCCTTGGATACTCTATAAACAGCAGAGCATATAGAGTATTTAATTCTAGAACCAAGGTTATCATGGAGTCCATAAATGTGATAATTGATGATGCTCCTATAGATGTCCCAGAAGATGTTGGAACATCTGCTGATATAAAGATTGAAGCTGAAGAAAAGAATGATCATTATAACTTCACTCAAACTGATACAAGGACATAAGAATCCAGCAAACCTCCCTCCATTAGAATACAGAAGGATCATCCCAAAGATTTGATAATTGGTGATCCCAACAGAGGTGTGAGCACTAGATCAAGAGAAGTGATTTCAGGTTCATGTTTTGTTTCTAAAATAGAACCTAAAAACATCAAGGAAGCTCTTACTGATGAATACTGGATTTGTGCTATGCAAGAGGAATTAGGTCAATTCACAAGGAATGAAGTGTGGAATCTTGTTCCTAGACCTAATGACATAAATGTGATTGGAACAAAATGGGTGTATAAGAACAAGTCAAATGAACAAGGAGTTGTTACAAAGAACAAAGCTAGACTTGTAGCTCAAGGATACACTCAAATTGAAGGAGTAGACTTTGATGTAACCTTTGCACCAGTAGCAAGGCTTGAATCAATCAGACTACTTTTGGGAATTGCTTGTATCTTAAAGTTCAAGCTATTTCAAATGGATGTGAAAAGTGCCTTTTTAAATGGTTATCTTAATGAAGAGGTATATGTAGAACAGCCTAAAGGATTTGTTGATCCAAGCTGTCCAAATCATGTATACAAACTAAAGAAGGCACTTTATGGTCTGAAGCAAGCTCCAAGGGCATGGTATGAAAGACTGACCACATTTCTTATCAAGCAAGGGTACAGAAAAGGTGGAATTGACAAAACCCTGTTTGTTAAAGATGAAGAAGGAAATGTCATGATTGCTCAAATATATGTTGATGACATTGTCTTTGGTGGGATGTCTGACAGGATGGTCAAACATTTTGTCAAGTAGATGGAATCTGAATTTGAAATGAGCCTAGTAGGAGAGTTAACCTACTTTCTTGGTCTGCAAATAAAGCAAATGGAAGACTCAATGTTCATTTCCCAAAGCAAGTATACCAAGAACATAGTCAAGAAATTTGGAATGGAAAATGCTACTCATAAGAGAACTCCTGCCCCCACACATTTAAAACTGACTAAAGATGAAAAGGGTGAGAATGTAGATCAAAGCTTATACAGAAGCATGATTGGAAGCTTGTTATACTTGACTGCTAGCAGACCTGACATAGCATTTGCAGTAGGTGTATGTGCAAGATATCAAGCTGATCCAAAAGTCAGTCATCTCAATCAAGTCAAGAGAATTCTTAAATATGTTAATGGTACTTGTGACTATGGCATAATGTACTTTCATGGATGTAAACCAATTCTCACTGGCTTCTGTGATCCTGATTGGGCTGGAAGTGCTGATGACAGAAAAAGCACTTCAGGAGGATGCTTCTTTCTAGGAAACAATTTGATTTCTTGGTTCAGTAAGAAACAAAATTGTGTATCCTTATCTACAGCTGAAGCTGAATATATAGCAGCTGGAAGCAGTTGTTCTCAGTTGGTTTGGATGAAGCAAATGCTCACTGAGTACAATGTCCCACAGGATGTCATGACATTGTACTGTGACAACATAAGTGCAATCAACATATCAAAGAATCCTATCCAACATAGCAGGACCAAGCATATTGATATCAGACATCATTTCATTAGAGATCTTGTAGAAGAAAAGGTGATTTCATTGGAACATGTAGCTACAAATCTGCAGTTAGCTGATATCTTTACCAAAGCATTGGATGCTACACAATTTGAGAACTTAAGGGGCAAACTGGGAATCTGTTTATGTGATATTTAGAAGTTAATGAGATGTGCCAACATGTCATATGACATTGTATGGCATAAGTTCCAGATGGCAACACCAGTCTGGACAAGAACCTTGGGAATTCCATTCCTAATAATTTGCAATGTAACGGCTACTTATTTAGTAACTGCTTATAATCAGCTATCAAGATTCTCATCATACTATCAAAAGCGAATCACATTAACTAGCTGTTCTTCAGAAATCATCAACCATAAAGCTCTTCATCCATCTTCCTTGACAATGTCTCAAAACCCTAACACTCCTGAAGAAGTTCTCAACAAAGAAGACGTAGTTCATGCAACTCCCATCTCTGTGGTACCAATGAAATCAACCCCATTGGACGAACTCAGAGGAAGTGCTTCTCATGCTAAAAAGCCAAGAACTCCAAAAAGAGCTAAAGATCAAGTCTGCAGCAAATCCAAAGGAGGCATCCCTTCTCCAGCAAACATGCCTCCAAAATCTTCTGACTATGTGGATGCTTCCATCAAGGAGATAGTCAACAAGATTCTTTTTGAACAGAGAGTGGTTAGTGGGATTTCTATTCCTCTGAACACCATGCCTGCACCTCAAGAAGAACAAGCTCAAGCTGCAGAGGACACTCCTGCTCAACAGGATGTCCCAATAGATGTTGGAACATCTGAAGATGAGAAAAAGAACTCATCTGATGCTGATATTGAACAAACTGAGGACCAGAAAAAGGCCTCAAATGAAAGTGATGAAGAAAACTCTGAGGATTAGACCAAAGCCTCAACTGAAGATCAAATCTCTGCTGATCAACCAGCTGAAGAGGAGACTGCTCAATCTCCTCCTGTGGTGAATCTGGAGCAGGATTCTGATACAGAGATCATAGCCTCTGTTAGACCTAGCATAGCCAAAAGGCTCAGGTCCAGGAAAGGAAAGATGCAAGCTGAACCTGAAATTCCTGAGAAGAAGAAAGCTACCCCAAAGAAAGGCAAAGCTAAAGCTACCTTTGGTCCAACAAAACAATGGAGTAAAGTCCAAACCCAGAAGAGGAAAGCTGTCACCCCATCAGACTCAGATGTTGAATCAGATGTCCCAACATCTCCTCCCAAGAAGAAATCAGCACCATCTAGGACTTCATTTGCTGTTCCAGAAGCTCCCTTGGACAACATTTCATTTCATCATGTTTCAAGTGTAAACAGATGGAAGTTTGTGTACCAAAGAAGGGTAGCCCTTGAAAGAGAGCTAAGCAATAATGCACTTGAGTGCACTGAACTGATTGACCTCATCTCTGCTGCAGGCCTCTTCAAAACAGTCTCAGATCTCTCTCCCTGCTATGAACTTCTTGTCAAAGAATTCATTGTTAATCTTCAGGAGGATTGTGCCAATGGTAAGTCCTCTGAATTTAGAAAAGTCTTTGTTAGAGGTAGGTGTGTAGAGTTCTCTCCTCAGATCATCAACCAATACCTAGGAAGAGAAACAGATGGACCAAATGAGCTAGGTAAGACAGATAACCAAATCTGCAAGGTTATCACTTCAAACCAGGTCAAGGCATGGCCTGTTAAAGGAAAGCTCTCAGTGAGCATGCTAACAAGAAAATATGCCATGCTGAACAGGATTGGTACAGCAAACTGGGTGCCTACCAACCACACATCTTCAATATCCACTGGTCTGGCCAGGTTTATCTATGCTGTGGGAACTCAGACTAAGCTGGATTATGGTGCTTACATTTTTGATCAGACCTTGAAGCATGCCAGCTCTTCTGCAACAAAGCTGCCAATAGCTTTTCCCTACTTGCTGTGTGGTATAGTTCTAAGTCAATACCCTGGGATTCTCACTGAGAAGGACACAGTCTGCAAGAGAGAAAGCCCCCTGGCATTTCACTACAAACTGTTCCTCAGTCATCATGCAGCAGATGTTGAAGCACCTTCTGGGACATCTGCAGGTCCTTCAACTGCTAAGACTCCAATCTCCAAGAAGGCATTAATTGCTGAACTCAAGAGCACTTGCAAAGAGCTTGAAGCTAGAAAGCAGAAGCTTGAGGAAATCATTCAAAGGCTGGAGAGTGAAGGAGATCAGAAAGCTGCCTCTGATGAAGAAACTGCCTCTGATGAAGAAACTGAAGCTGATGAAGAAACTGAAAGTGAGGAGTCTGAGTGATCATTGTATGTGAGGCAATTGTAATGACAGCACTGCATTGTATTTCTGGATTAGTATCTTTGGCCCCAAAATTTGTGTCTAACAAGGGGGAGAACAACAACAACAAAATGTATTGCTGTTTAATTATGAATGAAAAATCTGTTTGTTTGTGTCTGAACTGAATCAGTGTGTTTTGATAAATATTTCTGTTGCAACAAGACTGGATACATATATGTTTGAGGGGGAGTAATCTCAAATATGAATCAACAGAAAAGTAATGCTATACTCTGATAAAAAGAACTTCTGCTGCACTCTGATAACCATAAAAGATGTTAGCCAAAAATTAGCCAAAGGGGGAGTTTGTAGATGTTTAAGAATTGGCAGAATTTTTGACCAACAAGAAATATTGAATTCAGTTCAGAATGTCCTATCAGATGTTGGGACATTATCAAACAGAGTATATGAACTTATTTCAAGATGTCTCACCAGATGTTGGGACATTGTGTAAATGACTTAAGTTCAGTTTTTCAGGATGTCCCAACAGATGTTGAGACATCTCAAACCTGCTACCAGAATTAATTATTGACTAACTGATCAGAGATATTTAAGGAGAGTTATCTGGAATTAATTAATGATGGATAAAAACAGAACAAGGCGCATCTGTAGGGAGTTTTATATTGAAGATTCAGATTAAAACAGAAGACCTAAATCACCTAGAATCTAGGAAGTAACAAACCCTAAATTCAAGGTGGAAGCTGCATGCGCATTAGGGCTGGATCATTCTACAGAAAGCCCAAATTACAGATACCTATTTAATCAACAGAAACTCACAGAATTGAGTACGAATTTCAGAAGACAAAATAGGGTGTCTAGTGTTTTAATAGCAGGTTGTTTTAATTGTACCACTTTATGAGCTTTTAAGCAAAAGTGTATTTGTGACTTGATTGAAACTGTGAAGTAAGATCAAGCTGTATTGTTTGAAGAATGTCTTCAATTTTATTAAACTTGTAAACTTGATCACTGTGTGATTGAGGGGGAGTGAGTAGGGTACTCTTATCTAAGTTGTGTCTTAGGTAGAAATTGCATTGGGTAGTTATTAAGTGATAGATTAAACAGGGTGGTTTAAGTCTAGAATTAATATTACTTATAGTGGATTTCCTCCTGGCTTGGTAGCCTCCAGATGTAAGTGTGGTTATACACTGAACTGGGTTAACAAACTTCTATGTTGTTTATTTTTCTTGCTATTTAAGTTTTGGTTAAATCTGTCAAGTGTTGGGACATCTCTTAGGACATCTCATACCTGATCACAGAATTTCAATTCTCTCCCCTTTCCAAAAAGTCTAAGAACTTGTTCATAGCATGTGTGGTTTGGAAATTATGGCCTTTTGAAGTTGATGCATTTTTAGGGTTTATCATTTTTTTCAAGATTACACCAAATGCAAAAATGCTCATAATGCATTTCTAAGGCTTTTGACATATCTATACTGGTCATTATGTTCAAGTTCAATTTTATGACAAGTGATTTTTCCTAAGGAATGCATGGAAATTGTGGCCTGGTGCATGGAAATTTCACTACTTGCATTTTTGCATAAGGGTTCAAAATAAAAAAACCAAAGCTTGATGAGTCATGAGATTGATCCAAGGGTGGTAAACAAAGAAAAATGAGGCCAAACACGCATCTGATGAGGGGAATGCACGCACAAATCACTTCATGTGCAAGTTCATGCAAAATTGCATTTTACTCCCTATCACACTTCCCATGCCTCCATTCACACTAAAACCCTAATCAATTTACAAAACACCCCATATAAAAGAGCCTTGCACGAATTTTGCAGCACTTCTCTCTCTTTGATTTCACCACTCTCAACTTTCTTGCATTTTTTCCATTTCCTTAGAATCTCTCATTCTACACACACATTGTTCATTCTCTTCACATATTCATGATCCTTGAAGCATAAGGAACACAAATCCACCATCAATTTAAGCTGAAACCAAAGATTCCATACCTTGCAAGTTTGGTGCAATTGCATTCGGATTCCAAAATCTAGAGAGTTTCAAGCTCTCTCTTGCATTTATTTTTCAAGGAGAGGATAAAAGGCATTGATCTGTATCATTTGGAGTCTTCTTTTGGCCTATTTAGAGTTCTGCAAATCTCAGTTAACTCCAATATTCATAGATCTAGAATTGAAATTACTTGTGTGTATTGTGATCTACATGCTTTGTTGATGATTCTAATATGCGATGTTTTGAAAATGAGTGGATATTAAGCTTGTATTGTGGAATTAAAGTTTGAAGTATGCAAATGTTTTAGTTCGATCTGCCTTGTTCTTGGAGTTTTTATGAATTTTGTTAGTGGATTCATGATCAGCGTGATTAAATGAGTGGATCTGGAGGTTTGTTTTAATTTTTGTGGATATTTGTTCTTGAGTATGAGTTTTCCGGTGACCGGAGCTAGGGCTCTGTCACTGGGTTATGGAATTTGAATTTTTAGGTTGAATAAGTTTAATCTTAAGTAAACCAGATGAGGTTATGGTGTACGTAAGCAACCTCTTCATGACCAACAAAGATACAGAAAAAAATTTCTTTTTACTATTTAATACTGGGTTAGATTTTCATTCTAAATTCATCTATTATAATTATTTTGTATTTTGACGTCTGTTGCACCCCAAAATTTAGCCTCCCCTAGTCAAGGAATTATGTACCAAGGTGTCCCAAGAGGTTCACAAGGTTCACAAGGTTCACAAGTTTCACAAGGTATCCCAAGAGGTTCACAAGGTTCACAATTAGTCAGAACGTTTGACAGTTCCCTCAGACAAAGCTTCCTCCTAAGCAATGCATCCTAAACTAGGGTTTTGGATTTCATCAGGCTAAATATACTTCCAAGGCCTCAAGTGAGATTCATATCATCCTATATGTCTTCAAGAATCCCTATGTAAAGTTTCAAGGCCTTCCCAAAAATTTTGCTCAGTCAGATGATCAGATATGCAAATATCAGTCAAAGCAGTTAAAAAGTCAAACTGAGGTCAACTGTGGTCAAACCAAAGTCAAACTTCATGATTTTTTTTCAACATCAAGTTTATTAAGTAAAATTCATCATTTGATCAAGGGTTGATCATGATTCATCAAGGATATTTCAGATCATCAAGAATCAGGAGTTTCTAAATTAGGGTTTTCTTAAGAAAAGTCAACTGAACTTTGACCAGCCATAAATTTCACATGCTTCATCAAAAATTTCCCATCTAAAGCTCATTTTGAAGGAAATTTAATTCTATACAACTTTGTGTCTCACAAGCCAAGCCTAAAAATGCTTCATTTGGAAGGTATGAGCTAAAACATTACAGGTCATTTCAAAAGTCAACAAAAAGTCAACTTTTTCCAAAGGGCATAATTTGAAAATGGTAAGAGATATGGACATGAGACCAAAGAGGTTTGTTATAGGACTCTTTAAGATTTCCAAAATGTCCAAGAACACCTTCATAGCCTTAAAATTGAGGGATTTATGCCTTGTCAAAGTTTGGAGATTTTCAAGGGGTGTATGAAGAAAATAAGGGCTTAAATCTAATTTTTTTCCAAATGGGCCTATCATTTTGCAACCCAATCTTCATGATAACATCAAGCACGAACCAATTCAAATATTTTCTAATTTTTATTATTTATTTATTATTTATTTGGATTTTATTCATTAAAATTCATTTTAAATCAAAATAAAATATGAAAATACAAATATTTGATTTGATTCTTCTTCTAGAAGCTCTTAAACATCATTTAAGTTGATTTGATAATCTCCAATTTTGTGCACAACCAATTTGGAGACATATCATTTGATTTTTTTTGATATTTTTGACCATAACTTTCTTCACCTTCAAGCAACCCATACAACTCCAACCAAGACCCAAATTCTTAACCTAATTACATTACTATATAACCACATCAACATCACAAGACAAAAAAAAAGGATGGAGAGCAAGAGGATGGTATTCATACTTTAAAATTTCACATAATTCAAAATTAGGTTTCCACAATCCCCACTTTTACAAGTTCATTAAAGGCTGCAAATGAATCCTTGAGGTTTCCTGAACCTATTTCAATCATCCTCATCATCAAATTCATGCCAAATCATACAAACCAACTTCATATTCTTGGTTTTCTTTTGATTTTTTTCAATTTCAATGATTTATGCATGATTAATTGATTTTGATTACATAATATGTTTGTTTGATTGTGTAGATGGTTTTTGGATAGTTGGATTTAAGTTTCGATGCAGGAATCATAAGGCACCATGGATAACTAAACTATTGGTTAATCTGCTATAATCTGTTTTCGTCGATACTTCGAAGGCTGCAGTAGTGATAAGCATTACAGGCTGGCAGGTAAGTCAGGTAAGTAGTACTGTTTCGATTTACTCCGAATTTTTTCCAGAAGTTCAGAAAAATATCGACAAACAATACTCTTTTAGAATAGAATTCTAAAAGATTTCGACCCTCAAAATCGCAAATTCCTCTTTTTTCTATTTTATTTGATTTATTTTCTATTTTTATATTCTCAAAAATATGCAGGTGGGAGGAAGAAGATGGTGTGTGGCATGCGCTGATTGGCCTAGTGACAAAGACCTAAGGTTGAAAGTATGAGGGAGTGGGTTCAACATTCATTCTCAACATTTTGGCAAAGAAACGTGTGTTCAACACTCATTCCAAATATTTAGGCAAACAAACGTGGCTAGCGTAGTGGCTAAAGGTTTTTGTTGGCAAAGGCATCTCTAACTTTATTTTTCCCTTTTTCATCAAATTATGTATTTTCTTTGAATTTCCTTATTATTATTATTAAACTAATTTCTAAAAGATAAAACAAAATCTTTTTTTTTATTTTATTTTTAAAACTTATATTTTTTATATATAAACCTTAAACCTATTTTTTGTAAAACCTTTTTCTTTTATAAATCTAAATCTTAATTTTTTTCATAAACCTTAATTTTTTCCCTAAACCTTAATTTTAAACCTAAGTCTTAATTTTTTTTCATAAACTTTAAACCCTAAAAATTTAGCCCTAATCTTTTATCTTAAAACCCAGATTTCGCCGTAATTTTTACCCTAAAATTTTTCCTAAACCTTAAATTTTTTTTAAACTTTAAAATTTTTCTCAAACCCTAACCCTAATTGTTTTCTTAACCTAGTTTGCAAACTTTTTTTTCTCTAATTTATTCACTCATTTTTATGTTATTCATTCACTGTTTTCCTGATTATGTAACTGCTTCGCCTTTGTAATAATTGGTTTTTATTATTTTCCGCCATTATTATTATTATGTAACTGCCCTTAAGCCATGTAATAGTGTAAGAATTTTATTTTCTGCCTTTTAATTTCTGCCATTTATTTTTCATATTAATTGCGTGGTTAGTAAATAGGGTGTGGAAACTATTTGTAATTAAAATTAATTTAGATAATTAACTTTAAAAGATAAATATTTGAAAATAAACACTCACACACGTAAGTCGATCTTTGATCGCCATTTTGCACTTCCTAGGGTATTCCTCTTGGTTGCCTTAAAATAAAATGGTCAAGTCCCTCGAATATAGGGGTGTTTTAAGCAAAGTCCATTCACTTATAAAATCATCAAGTCCCTATAAATTTAAAAGATCAAGTCCCTTCGAGGTTGCCTACGGAATAATGATCTTGTCCCTTCGAATAAATGATGATAGTCCCTACGAATTGCTAAAGACATCCCTTAAGTTGCCTTCATTGACCATACGATGACCTTACGTTTTTCCCTTAATACATCCAAGGTAATGACTACCTATTCCTTAATAATAGGATAGTCTTACCATTGAAAGAACATACGAGAACATGAAAGACTTTATTTAGGGTAGGTACATCTTAGTTACTTGCTCACATTTCAAAATACTTTTCACACCTCACAATATTTTCAAAACATTTTCAAAACAAGGCTTTGTATACATCCATACGAGGATCATTACAAAGTACTTAGAAAATTTCTAATCACACACTACACTCTTCAAAAACAATTTAAGTGAGCTAAGTAACTAAGAGCCCATGGATAACCATGGATATAAAGGGTGCTAACACCTTCCCTTTATATAACCTACCCCCCGAACTCAAAATCGTTTTAAGGTCTTTCCTGTTCTTTTATTTCCTTTCCTTTTGGATAAAATAAAATTCGGTGGCGACTCTTGCTATCCGCAACATTTATAGGAAAGTCAGTTCTTCCACCGTGTTACAGAACTGGCGACTGGGGATTTAATAAAAGAGGGGTAACCTTAGGAATTAGATCACTTAAATTGTTTGCCTTGTTTGCTTTATATTATTTGTTGGGCTTTATGTGTGAAATATCCTAACCCGGATCTAGTGTACCTTAGGTAAATGGCAATAGACCAAGGAAACTGTACGACGTATATCGATATGGTTGATCTGGTGGCCATAGTTAGTGTGACTTCTTGGTTGGTGCTTATGTTCCTTAAGTAAGTTGAGGATAATATGAGGCTGCCATATGTTGTCAATACACTAACTGACTTTTAGAACCTTAGTCATCCCATCTTGACCTTTAGAAAGTAGTGAGATAGTCGGCTTCGGTGAAGACTGAAGTTGGTTGATACTCAATACTACGCTCATTGAGATCCTAAACTTGGAGGGTTTTGGTTGGCAAGTAAGTTGCCTACTGAACAACCACCCTTGGGAAGGATCAGTGATATTGAGATCCCTTAGAACCTGGTTACTTTTGTAGGACAGGATGAACCAACTAAACTTCAAGGGAGGGTACTTACCTTTAAACCTCATGCAAGCCTTCAAACCTAGGGCTATTGTGTGACTTTTTTGTGTGTGCCACATGTTTGTGATTGAGCATAACATCATGACATCAATGCATCATAAGCATAGCATTTTCACTAACCATTTCAAGGACCAAAGGATTTATCTTTGTTTTTTGTTGCAGGTCATGGCTTCTGTTCATAGGAATACTATCAGGATCAACTTTGTAGGGATACCTTCTAAGCTTAAGGAATTGGTCTCTCAAGTTTCTGAAAGATCCCAGTTCATCAAGAAGCATAGTCACCTACTTGACTTGGTTACCTCAGGATTTGATGAAGACATGTTGAGTGTACTGTTTCAGTTCTTTGACCCTAAACATCATTGTTTCACATTCCCCGACTATCAGCTATTTCCTATAATGGAGGATTTCTCCAAACTGTTGGGTATACCTATCCTCAATCAGAGACCTTTCACAGGCTTAGAGAAAGAGCCTAAACCTGAAGTCATTGTTGCAGCCCTACATTTGAAGAAATCAGACATTGTTCTAGAAACGAGAAGTGGAGTTAAGGATATCCTTGCTAAGGTATCGATGGAGAAAGCTCAAGTGTTCCTAAAGGCTATGAGTTATGATGCTTTTGAGGAGATATTAGCCTTATTAATCTATGGCCTAGTGTTGTTCCCTAATCCAGACCAGTTCATAGACATACACGCCATCAACATATTTCTGACTCACAACCCAGTACCTACATTACTTGGAGACATCTTACACTCTCTTCATACCCGTACTACGAAGGCACAAGGAACTCTAATGTGTTGTATACCTCTATTGTCTAGGTGGTTTATTTCTCACCTTCCTCGATCAGTGATGAAGAATGAACAAAGGTTAAGGTGGTCTAAGAGAATCATGTCACTTTCTCATTCAAATATTCATTGGTGCTCTAGATCTATGGAGAATGTTACCATCATTGACCGTTGTGGAGAATTCCCTAATGTGCCACTCCTTGGCATAAGAGGGGGCATTACTTACAACCCTTCTTTAGCTCTACGCCAGTTTGGTTATGCTCGGAGTAATGGTCCTCATGACATGCGCATTCAAGGTATTATGTTCGACTACGACAACGATCTTCAAGGTTACCGTCAAAGATTCATACGAGCTTGGGGTAAAGTGGACAAGGTTAACAGCAAGACTCTGGAACCAAAGTACTCCATTCCTATGGAACCTTACCTCAGATGGGTGCGATCTCGTGCTCAGACTTTTTTGATGCCATATCCTACTATTCTACCAGTTATTATGGAACCTGTTGCAGAAGGAGATACTCCTTATACCATCCTTCATCCAGACATGCCCACTAACCTGGAAGAATTGCAGAAATCCTGGATCCAACTGAAGGAACAAAAAAATACCTTCGAAGCTCAATTCAGGATTAGCCAAGAAAAAGTGTTGGAGCTGACCAAGCAACTTCACGAGGAGCGGAACCTCAACACATACCTCCATACAAAGAGGAAACGTCCATGGGAGACTTAAAACCCCATTTTTGTACTTATTTCCCTTCATTGTAAGCCCAAGGGGCAAAATAATTTTAACATTTACTAATAAAAGTTTTATTTCCGTTTGTTTAACAAATGTAAATTCTGCGGTCCTTGAAAACCTTGCATATGCATCTACATACCATATCATTGCATGACAGGTTGTCACAACAGGTTTCTCATCTTCTCGTTGCTTATTTCAGCAGAAATGGCTCTCGAACAATCTGTCAAAGATCTTCACGCTCAGAATGCTCAGTTTCAAGAAGTGATTCTAAATTTGTCCAAGGGGCAAGAAGAGTTGAAAGCACTCCTCTCTAAGGACATGAAGAAGAAGAATCCTGAGGACAACAAGGATGATCAACTGAAACAACTACAAGCTAAGATGGTAGAGATGAGGATCCAGATGAATGGCTCTTATCCAGAGTTTGGCCCAGGGGCAAGAAGAGCTGAGAAGCTTTGTCAATAAGCTTCGACATAACGGAGTTGGGAATCTAATCATCAGTCAACCTCCGTTGAAAAAAGCCGACTTGGCTAAAAGGAAAGTAAGGATAAGAGAAGGAAAGAGACAGGCTACCACTGATTTTTCTTCAATGGAAGAAGGAAGACTCTGTAAGTTTAATCCATTTCGACACAAGGAATATAAAAGACAATTCATCAAATTCAACACGCCAATGCCACAAATGTTGCAATGCTTGTTGGAAATGAAGCTAATTTCCTTGGAAAATTCTCCTAAAAATCCTAATACCTCTTATCCTCGCTATAATCCCAAAGCAAGGTGTATGTACCACTCCGACAGTCCCGGACACGACACTAATAACTGTTGGGCATTGAAGAATAAGATTCAAGACCTAATTGACGAAAGAATACTCGAGGTTATGCCAGAAGGCCAGGTTGAGTTCTTCTATCGTCCATCAAGCATCAAAGTTTCCAGATAACTGGAGTGACGAGTTTAGAGGAAGAGGCTTTGAGAACATTTGAATTTTCGTTTGTAATTTCTTTTGTTTGCCTAAACACTTACTATTATGTTAGACTTTATTTTCACTAATGCATTGCATATGTTTGTCGTGAGCTAATCCATTTGTTTCACTATATTTAAAACTATGCTTCTTATTTCTATCTTGTGATATTTAACTCCTGATAAAGCTATAAGCCTGTAGAGGGAGGATGACGAAAACAATACCATAATCTTATGCAGTATGCTTTTGAACAGACTATGCTGACGATGTACATGCATTGTTTCAATTCCTAAACAGTGGAGATATAAGGAAGTTAATCCCTAGTCAACCCTTTTGATCCTATGAAGTATGAGTTTTCATTCTCACGCAAATTAAAACCATTATTCATAACCTGGGGCAGGGTAGTTACTCGGTTAACTCAACTATGCCAAATGTCTGTGTTGTACACAACTAATGATGGTTTCCTGTAATCACTAAAGTTTGCAAGTCAAAAGAAAATTTCACTAAGTCAAAACCTATGAAGGAAACTTAGTAAAAAATTAAGACATCCCGCTGACTGTAACCTTGAAATAAACAGTTCAGGCAAAAAGAAGGGATAACAAAGTCAAAAGAAAAAAGAGGTCACTATGAATCCTCAATAAAGAAAGGTGACTGAATTTTCAAATAATTTTTTTTTTATTCCTGAATCATCACAAATGTCAGTGTTACAATTCCAAACTACTTTGGAACCTCAATGCATTAGCTAACCGAACATAGGACTGAAGAACATCACGAAGAATGGGTTGGGTACAAATAAATTTGAGTCTTTATCCTTTGTTTCTTAAACCGTAAACCAGGCCACGTTATAACCCTTTAAAAGTCCTAACTGAAGCATGGTTAGTTCGAAAGTGTACTGCTACAAAAAGGTATCCTGACTCCTTTAGGGCTTATTATAAAACTTGAGTTAATATCACAGTTTTCACAAAAACTGTTTTTCTAAAATAACTCTTTTTCAAAACTTCAAGACAGACATAAGCAGTGCATTTTTGAATATATTTGTTTGCATATACCTGAGTGTTTGATAAACAGAGAAACTTACAGGTTGAATGTTCAATAAACCAAAGTCCTTCCGATAAACAAAGTTGCTTCCTGGATCAAAGTCCATGTATACAAAGGGGCATAGTCATTATCTCCCAATCAAGGGGCAGGCCATGATACTTCCTAATTCATTCGGGGCAATCAGGTCCATATTCAACAATGCTTAATAGTCAGGGGCAACTCTCCTCATATATTTGAATTACCAAGGGTAACATTATAAAGTTCATGATGTCAGAGGCATATTATTGTGGGGCCTTCTGCTTATTTCTCTTGAGGTAACTACATTCAGATACTTCCATTATGGGACAATTCATCCTCAACCAAGGGGCAATGCTTTCTTTTCAAATCTAATACCCAGAGCATATATGGTCCATCACAATTTGAAGACACGTTCCTCTCATTGTATTACCTTGATATTGGATTCTCAGCAGAAGCCATTGTGGAAATTAATTTTCTACGCCAGTAGTATCAGATGGTGTCAGTATCATGTCTTCAGATCCAGCTATGAGGATTTCTGGTAAGGTATTCAGGAAAGTTAAGAATCTCAGGAGCTCTAAATCCAATTGGTTATACACTCTCAAAGTTGAAACGATTCTATTTTCGAGTTCAGCTTTACTTTTCCCTCTGTATTCAGGATTACTTTTCCTCTTTTACTAAAGCGAAAAACGTTTGTTGGTTATGTTTGAATGTATATATGCTTTGAATATGATTGATGCTTACCAGAAATGCATGAAATGTAGTAATAGTATTTACTAAGGACGAACGAGGGTAGTAGTTCAATGAAGCTTCGCCGGTTCATCCCCACAAGACAACTACAAATCCCCAGCAGAGCAAATCTATCTTTATAGATACTTCGAGTTACATCTCCCCTTGAATTTATGTCCATCTCTTTTATCCTCAGTCGGGATACTCAGGAACTTATTCCTTCAATAAAAGTACGACGAACTAAGATGGGAGGTTATAAATACTATACTATCAAACAAGATGGGAACGAGGTTCTCATATTCTTCAGCAACGAATCGGGATTTATTTTCCCTAGCCAGCAGTTGTTATACAAAGATATCCAGACGCTTCAGGCTGCATGATTCATACATACATCATTTATATCATACCATAACATATCCATAAATGCATAATACATTTACTTAGATGTATCATGCCATACATGCATACATATTGCATAAACTAACCTTTTCTTTTCAGGATAGTTGCGTGCAGATAAAACACTATCAACAATTCACAACAGGTCAGAGACGATCTATACGAAGATCTAGTGCTGATACTTAATTCAGGGATGATCTCTACGAAGATTTATTTCTGATTATCAATACTCAAGTTGTCCTTGGGTGGGTAAATGGTCTATACGAAGATCTATTACCTAATCCAGGATATTTCCAGAAGAGATAATCGTTACGAAGACTTATTTCTACTGGTCTATTTAACAAATCAAAACAGTTCAGAGACGATTTATACAAAGGTCTAGTGCTGATACTTAATTCAGGGATGATCGCTACGAAGATTTATTTCTGATTATCAATACTCAAGTTGTCCTTGGGTGGGTAAATGGTCTATACGAAGATCTATTACCTAATCCAGGATATTTCCAGAAGAGATAATCGTTACGAAGACTTATTTCTACTGGTCTATTTAACAACTCAAAACAGTTCAGAGACGATCTATACGAAGGTCTAGTGCTGATACTTAATTCAGAGATAATCGCTACGAAGGTTCATTTCTGATGATCAATACTCAATTTGTCCTTAGAGGGGTACGTAAATGATCTATACGAAGATCTGGTGCTTAATCCAGGATATTTCCAAGGGATGTAATCGTCACAAAGATTTAATCCTGATATTCTTTCTATCCTTGGGATGGTGGGTAAATGGTCTATACGAAGATCTATTACCTAATCCGGGATATTTCCAGAAGAGATAATCGTTACAAAGACTTATTTATACTGGTCTATTTAACAACTCAAAACAGTTTAGAGACGATCTATACGAAGGTCTAGTGCTGATCCTTAATTAAGAGATAATCGCTACGAAGGTTCATTTCTGATGATCAATACTCAATTATCCTTGGGATGGCACATAAATGGTCTACACGAAGACCTAGTGCTTAGTCCAGGATATTACCAGAAGAAATTCGGGAGTAATCGACACGAAGATTTAATCCTGATGTTCAAGTTGTCCTTGGAAGGGTACGTAAATGATCTATACGAAGATCTAGTGCTTAATCCGGGATATTTCCAGAAGAGATAATCGTTACGAAGATTTATTTCTGATGGTCAATTATCTTTAGAATGGTGTGTAAATGATCTACACGAAGATCTAACACTTAGTCCAAGAGATTTTTCAGAAGAAGTTCAGGAATAATCGCCACGAAGATTTAATCCTTATATTCTTTTTGTCCTTGGGATGGTATGTAAATGGTCTATACGAAGATCTAGTGCTTAATCCAGGATATTTCTAGAAGAGATAGTCGTTACAAAGATTTATTTCTTATGGTCAATTCAACAGATGATATTTGGGATGATACATAAATGATCGATACGAAGATCTGATACTTACCCCAGGATATTACCAAAAGCAATTCAGGGATAATTGCCACGAAGATTTGATTTTGATGCTTAAGTTAAAGAATGTTCCTAAAGACGGTTCATAGCTGATCTATACGAAGATCTAAATACTGACACCTAATGAAGGATATTCTTTTCCCCCAGAGATAATGCAGAGACGATCTATACAAAGATCTAGTGCTGACATTCAACTCAAACCATGTTACAAGAATAATTCAGAGACGGCTTATACGAAGACCTAATACTGATATCCAGTGACAACATAAAGATACTATCACCTCCTGATATTATGGATGGCATCTATGAGCCCATCCCCATCTCCTCTAGTGGCATCTTTAAGCCCACTCCAATATATACAACCAATCATCATTGTTACTTTACGCACCGGAGAGTGCAAATTTTTGGTCTTTTGTGTTCAATCCCCTTCAACCTTCCAAGTCACGAATGGCACACAGGCCAATCTAACTCCTCAGGTTTCAGAAAATTGAACAGGGGCAGCTGTTGCACCCCAAAATTTTCCCTCCCCTAGTCAAGGAATTGTGTACCAAGGTGTCCCAAGAGGTTCACAAGGTTCACAAGGTATCCCAAGAGGTTCACAAGGTTCACAATGTTCACAATTAGTCAGAAAGTTTGACAGTTCCCTCAGACAAAGCTTCCTCATAAGCAATGCATCCTAAACTAGGGTTTTGGATTTCATCAGGCTAAATGGACTTCCAAGGCCTCAAGTGAGCTTCATATCATCCTATATGTCTTCAAGAATCCCTATGTCAAGTTTCAAGGCCTTCCCAAAAAGTTTGCTTAGTCAGATGATCAGATATGCAAAAATCAGTCAAAGTAGTTAAAAAGTCAAACTGAGGTCAACAGTGGTCAAACCAAAGTCAAACTTCATGATTTTTTTTCCAAAATCAAGTTTATTAAGTAAAATTCATCATTTGATCAAGGGTTGATCATGATTCATCAAGGAGATTTCAGATCATCAAGAATCAGGAGTTTCTAAATTAGGGTTTTCTTAAGAAAAGTCAACTGAACTTTGACCAGCCATAACTTTCACATGCTTCATCAAAAATTTCCCATCTAAAGCTCATTTTGAAGGAAATTGAATTCTCTACAACTTTGTGTCTCACAAGCCAATCCTAAAAATGATTCATTTGGAAGGTATGAGCTAAAACATTCTAGGTCATTTCAAAAGTCAACAAAAAGTCAACTTTTTCCAAAGGGCATAATTTGAAAATGGTAAAAGATATGGGCATGATACCAAAGAGGTTTGTTATAGGACTCTTTAAGATTTCCAAAATGTCCAAGAACACCTTCATAGCCTTAAAATTGAGGGATTTATGCCTTGTCAAAGTTGGGAGATTTTCAAGGGGTGTATGAAGAAAATAAGGGCTTAAATCTAGTTTTTTCCAAATGGGCCTATCATTTTGCAACCCAATCTTCATGATAACATCAAGCACGACCCAATTCAAATATTTTATGATTTTTATAATTTATTTATTATTTATTTGGATTTTATTCATTAAAATTCATTTTAAATCAAAATAAAATATGAAAATACAAATATTTGATTTGATTCTTCTTCTAGAAGCTCTTAAACATCATTTAAGTTGATTTGATACTCTCCAATTTTGTGCACAACCAATTTGGAAACATATCATTTGATTTTTTTTGATATTTTTGACCATAGCTTTCTTCACCTTCAAGCAACCCATACAACTCCAACCAAGGCCCAAATTCTTAACCTAATTACATTACTATATAACCACAACATCACAAGACAAAAACAAGGATGGAGAGCAAGAGGATGGTATTCATACTTTAAAATTTCACATAATTCAAAATTAGGTTTCCACAATCCACCACTTTTACAAGTTGATTAAAGGCTACAAATGAATCCTTGAGGTTTCCTGAACCTATTCCAATCATCCTCATCATCAAATTCATGCCAAATCATACAAACCAAATTCATATTCTTGCTTTTCTTTTGATTTTTTTCAATTTCAATGATTTGTGCATGATTAATTGATTTTGATTACATAATATGTTTGTTTGATTGTGTAGATGGTTTTTGGATAGTTGGATTTAAGTTTCGATGCAGGAATCATTGGGCACCATGGATAACTAAACTATTGGTTAATCTGCTGTAATCTGTTTTCGTCGATACTTCGAAGGCTGCAGTAGTGATAAGCATTACAGGCTGACAGGTAAGTCAGGTAAGTACTACTGTTTCGATTTACTCCAAATTCTTTTCCAGAATTTCAGAAAAAAATCGACAAACAATACTCTTTTAGAATAGAATTCTAAAAGATTTCGACCCTCAAAATCGCAAATTCCTCTTTTTTCTATTTTATTTGATTTATTTTCTATTTTCATATTCTCAAAAAAATCTTTAAAAAATTGTGCGTTCTTTATTTGATTTTATTAGAGTTTTAGCATCGTTTTAATATTTTTTAGATTTTATTTTAATCGCTTTTCTTATTTTTCATTATTTTAAAATCTGCAACGATTTTATTTGATCCTGTTTATTTCTTTTTTTACTCTTCCAATAGTATATACCAAAAATATGTAGGTGGGAGGAAGAAGATGGTGTGTGGCATGCGCTGATTGGCCTAGTGACAAAGACCTAAGGTTGAAAGTATGAGGGAGTGGGTTCAACACTCATTCCCAACATTTTGGCAAAGAAACGTGGGTTCAACACTCATTCCAAATATTTTGGCAAAGAAACGTGGCTAGCGTAGTGGCTAAAGGTTTTTGTTGGCAAAGGCAAAGTCAGAGGTTCAACACCAACCCCCAATATTTTAGGTATCTCTAACTTTATTTTTCCCTTTTTCATCAAATTATGTATTTTCTTTGAATTTCCTTATTATTATTATTAAACTAATTTCTAAAAGATAAAACAAAATCCTTTTTTTTGTAATTTTATTTTTAAAACTTATATTTTTTTTATATAAACCTTAAACCTATTTTTTGTAAAACCTTTTTCTTTTATAAATCTAAATCTAAATTTTTTTCATAAACCTTAATTTTTTCCCTAAACCTTAATTTTAAACCTAAGTCTTAATTTTTTTTCATAAACTTTAAACCCTAAAAATTTAGCCCTAATCTTTATCTTAAAACCCAGATTTTGCCCTAATTTTTACCCTAAAATTTTTCCTAAACCTTAAATTTTTTTTAAACCTTAAAATTTTTCTCAAACCCTAACCCTAATTGTTTTCTTAACCTAGTTTGCAAACTTTTTTTTTCTCTAATTTATTCACTCATTTTTATGTTATTCATTCACTGTTTGCCTGATTATGTAACTGCTTCGCCTTTGTAATAATTGGTTTTTATTATTTTCCGCCATTATTATTATTATGTAACTGCCCATAAGCCATGTAATAGTGTAGGAATTTTATTTTCTGCCTTTTAATTTCTGCCATTTATTTTTCATATTAACTGCGTGGTTAGTAAATAGGGTGTGGAAACTATTTGTAATTAAAATTAATTTAGATAATTAACTTCAAAAGATAAATATTTGAAAATAAACACTCACACACGTAAGTCGATCTTTGATCGTCATTTTGCACTTCCTAGGGTATTCCTCTTGGTTGCCTTAAAATAAAATGGTCAAGTCCCTCGAATATAGGGGTGTTTTAAGCAAAGTCCCTTCACTTATAAAATCATCAGGTCCCTATAAATTTAAAAGATCAAGTCCCTTCGAGGTTGCCTACGGAATAATGATCTTGTCCCTTCGAATAAATGATGATAGTCCCTACGAATTGCTAAAGACATCCCTTAAGTTGCCTTCATTGACCATACGATGACCCTACGTTTGTCCCTTAATACATCCAAGGTAATGACTACCTATTACTTAATAATAGGATAGTCTTACCATTGAAAGAACATACGAGAACATGAAAGACTTAATTTAGGGTAGGTACATCTTAGTTACTTTCTCACATTTCAAAATACTTTTCACACCTCACAATATTTTCAAAACATTTTCAAAACAAGGCTTTGTATACATCCATACGAGGATCATTACAAAGTACTTAGAAAATTTCTAATCACACACTACACTCTTCAAAAACAATTTAAGTGAGCTAAGTAACTAAGAGCCCATGGATAACCATGGATATAAAGGGTGCTAACACATTCCCTTTATATAACCTACCCCCCGAACTCAAAATCTTTTTAAAGTCTTTCCTGTTCTTTTATGTCCTTTCCTTTTGGATAAAATAAAAGTCGGTGGTGACTCTTGCTATCCGCAACATTTATAGAAAAGTCAGTTCTCCCACCGTGTTACAACGTCGTGTAGAAAGTTTCCATCTAACATTTGTTTAATCTTATAGTGGACATTGGTTGTTGGCCGTAATTAATCCTATCAGAGAATTTGTTTATTATCTTGACTCGTTAGGAAATGATTTGACAACATACCCGGATATGAAGAACATGATTGACACGTAAGTGAGATTGTTCTTAATATTCATGTGTGTATTTATTTATTTATGTGAATTGTTCTAAATATTCATTTATATTTTATTAGCATTATACAAGCTTTTCGAGCCCAACGAGATATCCAAGTATCAAAGAGGAGAGCCAACAACATTACATGGATAAAATTGGCGGTATATTATTAATTATCACATTTTTTTATTATATTAGTGATGATACTTGATAAAACTTAGGATTTATCCATATTTTCTTTTCATTTGTAGTGTCCTCGGCAAAGTAATCAAATAGATTGCAGATATTTCATGTTGAGGTTTATGAAAGAAACTCTTCTTTTGGACAGATTAGATATTTCAATCGATGTATGTATTTCTAAATTATGAGTTATTTTAATATTTAACACATATTTATCATATAATTAAATAGTTGAATCTAAATCAAACTATGTTATATTATTATGTAGTACTTTGATGAATTCAAGTGTGCATATTATTCAAGAGATCATTTGGAAGAAATTAAAGAGGAATAATGTCAATTCATTATGGAGCTCGGAGTGTTATAAGGTATATTGTACTCTTACTTTAATTGATGAAAATTTTGAGTATGTGTATGTTACTATAGACATATTGATTATGACTTGTTTTAATTGATCAATTACAATATTTTTGTGTTGTTTTAGGTTATAGTATAATTGCAATTGGCTGAAAATGTATAGCTCGGAGTGTTATCACATTTTTGTTTATGTAGATTTCGTTTGAAACAAAATGTATAGTTGGATGAAATGATTTGTAAAAACTATGTTGTATATTTAAATTGGTTCGTAAATTGGTACGATTGTATGAATTGTTCCGTAGATATTGGTACGATTGTATGAATTATTTCGTAGAAATTGGTTTGAAAATCTGATTGTTTTGTATCTATAAATCGGTGCCTAAATTGGTAGGTTTAAATAGGATAATTTGGTGCAAATTTTGGATTGGAATGAACATGTACAAATTCTGGTTTAAAAACCAGGTGAAAATGTGGATACAAAAGGTGCCTATAATTTGACAACTTTAGACAGCGCTTTTTAAAGGAAATTATTTTAAAAATTTCATATACCTTAGACAGCGCTTTCAACAAAAAGCGTTGTCTAAGGTGGGGTTTAAAATCGCTTTCATTAAAAACGTTGTCTAAGGTGGGGTTTAGAAAGCGCTTTTAGTGAAAGTGTTGTCTAAGGTATACCATTAAAATAAAAAAAGCGTTGTCTAAGGGATATTAAAAAAAGACAAAAAGTGTTGTCTAAAGTGGGGTTTAGAAAGCGCTTTTGACAATAAAAACGCTGTATAAATCCTCTTTAGACAACACTTTTGACATTAACCAAAGCGTTGTCTAAACCTTTAGCAGCGCGAGTTTAGACAGCACTTTAAAGCGCTGTCTAAGGGCAAAAAAAACGTTGTCTAAGGTCTTGTTTGACATAGTGTGCATTAAAATATATGAGCATTACATCCTTTGTTTGCATTTAAACTTTATTTTTGCATTTGAAAAATAATTGAAAATCAGCCATGTTTCACTACTGCATTTTGAAACAGAAACTGTAAAAGACATGTTGCACTATTCTGTTTTGGTCTTTTTACACCTATTTTCATGCTATTTGGTAGTTGTAATAGGCTGTTTGCATTGTTAGTTGCATGTAGTAGCTGATTGTGTGTTAGAGAGTTGTAGTAGCTGCTGACTTTAGGCTTTGCTTAGCTTTTAAGTGTCCTTAGACTTAGGATTAAGTCTAGTTTAGGTCATAATTGGGGTAGGATATGGTTGGTAATTTATTACCTTTTTCCTTTTATTACTTTGGATTTATTTTACTAACCTTTGTTTTGAAGGGGGTTATGGTAAGTCATGTGTGTGGGAGGGTATCCTACATACACCTTCTCCCTTATCCTTTTACATTTCAACTTATGTTTGCGATAAGCATTGTATGCTTCTTCAAAATTTCACTTTGTTCATTCCCTTTGAAGTTTATACTCATTTTAAATTCATTGAAGTGAGTTGTAACTTGCTTCCTTTTTCTTTCTAGGAATAGAAAACGACACTAACCCTAGGGCATCCCTTGAATAAACAACTTAGGGTGAGTCTTAGTTTCCCTTAGTTTTTATCCTTTTTCGATTGGAGTCGTCTTTCTCATCTCAAAATATCTCAAAAATACCTAATAAAGGTTGAGCTTTCTCATGCGCCAAGAGACTTTTCCATGGGGTATTTGCATGAATTTCATCTCGGGATGAGGTGTAGGATATCCATCATGATGAACAACTCTTAGCATGAGGATGTCTCACAAACAACAAAATCAAATAACACTTCTTCTAAAAGACAGTAAACAAACGAGTGTCTTTCCTGCGGGAATTATTTTCTCATCTCCACACTCATAAAGAAAAAAAACTCGCTACGACTTGTCTCTTTGTAAGACGGTAACATACTCGTCGAGGCGAGCCTGCAACACCTAAGCATAGGAATAAGCAGTTCAATTCATAAAAACACAAACAAAGTTCATGCCTTAGTTAGGCGAACTATGTCGACTCTGATTTTCATTTCCCATGAGATATGCAGACAGTAGGGTAGGGCCCATTCGAGCATATTCTTTATTTTCCCTACATTTTTCCCGTACCTTTACGTTCTCTTTTTCCAGTTCCCTCTCTCATTCCAGTTCCAGTAGCGGTTTTTATTCAACAGCCGTTTTATTTCCCACCCTTTGAAACAGACAAATAAGCGTGGATCCTGTCGGGTACGACGGACGTTCTGGGGTGCTAATACCTTCTCAGGTCATAACCGACTCCCGAACTCAGATCTTTGGTTCGCAGGACCTCATCCTTTCCTTTTTCTTCGGTTTGTGCAGCATTACCTTTCCCATTCATTTGGGATAAAAATATCTGGCTGGCGACTCTACCTTTTCCATGACACTTTCGCGTTTGTACTAGGATGAAAATCCCGGGAGCGACACCAGCCTGTATAAATTACACAGCTGGCATGAGTAAAATAAAGTGCAGTGTCGGGCGGTGTGTCTGAGACAGAAAATTGTATTTAGTTCATTTTCATTTCATTTGTGGGGGATGTTGTTTTGGGGTGGTGTTTGGTCTCCTAACTTCATCAACCTCATTTTTGGATTAGATTAGATTAGAAAACAACACATAGAGCTTGTATATTGTAGAATCGAAGGTGGATCCTCATCAATCGAGTTGACAACCGGGAGGTTTTGGTTTTTCTCTTTTTTCTCGTTTTGTAAAATATTTTGTATTGGGTGTTTATATAGTTACTCTGAATCCATGTATCTTTGTTATTCATAATAATGTATAAATCTGCTTTACAAATCATTATCGATGTCTTCTTTGATCTCTTTGCATTTATGTTTGGATTTGTGTTGTGTTAGAGATAAACATCATGAATATTGATTAAGGATGGATATTTATTATCTAGATTTTAGAGATAGATTTAGATAATAATCTTTTTGGTGTCGGAACTTAATGTCTTCCGTTTTTCGAGGCGTCGTGTGCGAGAGTGACGACGAGAGTGATACAGTTGCTCTCTCAGCTCAGTGTGCCGAGATGGACACTCTTGTGAGCAATACTGGATGATTTAGATGAGTATTGTAGTAGAGTGAAAATGATCGATAAATTTATATTTGTGACGAGTTGATTATATGTATGCTTGATAAATTTCTTTTCTCTAAATAATGACTTCTTTTTATGTTCATATTTACTTTTCCAATTTTATTATACCCATTTTTAATCCAAACTCATAAATTTAGAAATTGACGAACGACAGTTCAGTAGCACCGATCTCCGTGGACATAATAAATTCCCAGAAAAATACTTCCAAAACTTTTGTTGTTTGCCGCTATTTTGCACCAACAACTATCAAAATGCAATTCAATATCAAAATCAATCCCCGCAGCGACGCCATTTTATTGGAAGCGGTATAGCGGCAAGCAACAAAAGTTTTTGGAAGTATTTTTTCGAGAATTTATCGTGTCCACAAGGATCAGTTATATTAAACTGTTGTTCGATAACCTCTAAATTTTTAAGCTTGGGTTAAAATGGTCTGAAATTGAAAGCAGAAAAGTAAATATGAATATAAAAAGAATTCATTCTTCAGGGAGAAGAAACTTGTCAAGCATGCATATAATATACTCATCACAAACTTAAACTTATCGACCAATTATACTCAACCTAAAATACTCCTCTATATTGTATGTCATCGCTCACAACAATGTTCATCTCTGACACACTGAGCTGAGAGAATAATTGTATTACTCTCGTCGCCGCTCTCGCACCCGACTTGAAATACAGATGATATTAAGCTCTGATACCCATAAATATTGTTAGCTATAAATCTATCTCTAGCATCCAGAAACTAACAGATAATCATTCCTAATCAAGGTTTGTGATATTTAAAGCAAATTTAATATAATTCCATGGGTGACAAATATACATGAGTTCAAAGTAAATACATATACAACAATCCAACAAATGAAGAATACATAAAGTGGAAGAGAAATGAACCAAAAATATCATGGTTTGTCAGCACCGACCGATGATCAATCCACTCGGATCATCCAATATTGTTATCTAAGCTAATCCTATGAAAACATGATGTTTGATGGAGTGAGAGTAAAAAAATATCCAAACCATACTCTAAAAAAACGTGTTTTTAGCCCTTAAATGGTATTTTTGTTCGTACAGTTTCGCCCAACGCAACTTTGGTTCACCCGACGAAGTAAGGTGGTTTATTCTGGATTTTCTTACATGTTTTAGTCTGTCTGGCTCGTCGCTGCTTCACCCGGCGCAATAGAGGCACAAGCAGACAGACAACATTTTATGTTTTCTTATTTCGGCCATAACGTTCGAACAGTAACTCTGTTTTTCGCCCAGTTCGAAGCGTTAGAAAGCTTATTCAATGCTCTTTATGAATATGACAACATATCCTTGCTTGAATACATGCAAAAATAAATGGAAACCAATTAATCTCAATGATATTTACACGATAACGCAATATATATATATATAGTATACCGCAAAGTAAACGTATTTACAAACAAAACGGAGTTTATTCGAACGATTTAAACAAAAAGTTGCGATAAGTAAAACAAAACTTATATACAAAAAATAACTATAATTTTCACTTATCAAATAAAAATTCTAACAATACTAGACAATGGTCTATGTGGTGGAAAAATCTCTTATTGTTGGGTGATCCTAATAAGGAAAGAGGTTTTTTTAATCTATTAAGTTGGAGATTGGGGGACGAGAATAACACTCTATTTTGGCACTCTCGATGATTATGATCCATCGTGCTAAAGCTTCAATTTCCAGATTTATTCGATTCTCAACATGTCAATAGGTACTGGTTAAGGATTGCGGGAGATGGGTTGGTGACAGTTGGGTTTGGGACTTGATTTTCCGAAATGTGGTTCAGGAAAATGTGGTTTTTGAGTGCTTTCTTGAGATGCAACACCTAGTGTTGGAATTGTCGTTAGTACCTCATTTGGAAGATTTAATCCGGTGGTCTAGAGGTAGTAAAAATAAATTTAGTGTAAAATCATGTTACGAGGCGTTTGTTAGAGAATTTGAGGACACTTTGCTCGATAGAAAAATGTTCGAAGCTCTGAATTTTCTGTGGAAGGCTAGGATTGAGTCTTGATTAGGAGCCTGCATCCCATTTGCTCTATAGAAGTAGAAGATATCAACCATGTTTTTGTCTCTTGCACTAAATCTGGTTTAGTTTGGAGCGATATCGAGTCTTGATTAGGAGTCTGCATCCCATTCGCTTCTAATTGTGTCGATTCATTCTAGAATTAGTCTAAATCTTCTATGCCTTACCCCTCTTCTTCTTTGATTTGGTTAGTGGTATGTTGGTGTTTATGGTGGTCTAGAAATCAAATTATTTTTAATGATTTGATGGCTATCCCATAAGATATTTTCAATAGAGTTATACATTTTCTGGAGGTGGAAGGATTTGGATAGCAAAAAGAGATCAAAATGTAACTTGTATGAATGACACAAAATGCCATTAGATTTCTAGTAATTAGTTGCTTCCTTGTTGGTTGTTCTGGTCTGTGTTTCTTTGGCTATATCAGTGCAGCTTTGTGTGTTGATGGGTTGGGACTCCCTTTTGTTCCTTTTTTTATTGAAGATTTAATTATAAATTTCAGTTATATTTATTATTTATTTTCACTTATTATTTATTGTATTTTAAATCATTTAAATATTCTAATATCTACTATTAATAATAATTAACATTCATTTAAGTATTTAAATCAACATAAATAATAATTATCTTGAAAAATATAAAAACATTAAAGAGAATACATATCGTGATGGAGGAAGTAGGAAAAACTTAAAATTTTGTTTAAAACATGCATGTTCAATGGCTTTATTATGCCTACTTTTGCATATAAAAACGACAAATACTTAAAAATTGCAACATTGATTTTTTTAAAGTCATACTACCTTATTATTTTAACCGATTGTCTTCAAGTGGCTATAACTTTCTAATACACCAGAACATATGATATTTATTAGTAGTATCAATCGTCTCTCCAAGTAAAATTAAGTAACTCTAAACCTATGTTAGCAAGTTTATCTATATAATTATTTCCTTTTCTTTATATGTGTGTCGGATTATTTAAATGGACCTTTTCGGAAATTAATTAGGTTTGTCTAATTTTATAATCAAATAGGTTTTAGGTTCCAACATTCTCGTAACCGGTTAAGAATTCATTTCAGCACCTATAGAATCCAAAAAAATCACATGGTAACTGATCACAACTTTTAGTGTAATCAATTACGTAATCTGTATCAGCAAAAATTCAGCAGCTGCCAAGTTTTCAGAGTACGCCTAAGAGGGGGGTGAATTAGGTGTTATAAAATTTTTCTCGATTCTTTTTCTTTGATGGATGGATTTTTCTCTTTTAGTTGTGTATGGTAGGAAAGCAGTAAAGCAGAAAATAAAAGTGACACGGAGATTTATCCTGGTTCCCTTCACAGTCCGAAGGTACATCCAGTCTCCTTTCAACACGAAAGAGATTTCCACTAGTTTTTAGAAAATGTACAACCTATCACACCTCCAATGGTGAGGCCTACTTTCTAAACAACTAAGCAACTTAGTGTGCAAGAACAATCCTCTTGCCACACTAACCCTTGTGTCCAACAATCCTGGATCACAAGTCACAAATAGAAAAACCTTTCTATAATTTTTGTAATTTTGAGTGAGTAATACAAAGATTGGATATCAATATAATGATCTTCTCTTATGTACACAAACCACTTTTCAAATATCAATACAAGTATTCAAAATGCAATATGAAAGATGATGATCTTATGAACACTTTTAGAAGTATAAAAATATTTGAATTTTTAGTGAATTTGATTTGAGTGATTTTTATAAAAATTCTAGGAGGTGTTTTTGAATTTAAAAAAAAATCAGATTTTATAATATTCAAGACACCCTTTTGAAAAGGTATGACAAATTATGGAACAAAATAATTTTTGAAGAGATATATTCAAAAGGTGTGATTTGAAATTCAAAGAAATATTTTTCAAAAATCTTACAGTGTTAACCGGTTAACCAAATGGTTAACCGGTTAACGCCTATAAACGTTAACAGGTTTTCTGAAAATTTGAAGCCGTTAACCGGTTAACCAAATGGTTAACCGGTTAACACTGTTAAAAAAACAGAAAAAATATTGTTTTCAAAAGTGTTAAACGGTTTGAAAAAATAATCAAAGTATTTTATGCATTATGCTAACATATGATTTGAATAAATGAACACTTGTACATCAATTTAAAAGAGGGATTGATGTACCTAAACAAAAACGTCCAAGCTTGATGTAGAACGATGATGCATAAGAAGCTTGATCGCAATGTCGGTTGCTTGTAGCTTGATCATGTTGGAGCTCTTGACTTTTTGCAGATCTGAAGTGCATGAGGCGTGTTGTCTTCATCAAAATCTTCGAGGTTGAAGGCGTGCTTCTACATTCTCCCCCCTTTTGATGATGACAACCAAAAATTCTGCGAGAGCTTTGATCAATGTTTCTCTAAGAGAATCCCCCCTATGGACAGCAACTCCCCCTAAATAATAGCGACAGTAGCAAAAGAAATTCTGCATCGAGAGGCATTAGAGAAACAAGGTCTTCTCCCCCTTTGGCATTAGCAAAAAGGAAGGGACCAACAAGCAAGCATAGATATGAAAAGTATAGCATCATACAATCAATGAAGAGAAATATGAAACAAGTAAACATACAAGCAAACACATATAGAAATAAAACATAATTTATCACGAAGTGTATGAGCATGATGCGGAACATGATACAAGTAAACCAAAAATGCCTAAAAACTTAGGACTTATGTTTGAAATAACAAAACATAAATTGACTAAAAGAAAGAAAAACAACATAAGAAACATAGTAAAAACAGTATGGAAACATGGTCCTCAATCCTCATCCGACACATCCTCATCATCTTCTTCCTCCTCTTCGGTACCGTCCACATCCTCATCAACACGCTCGGTGGTGGTTCGGGAGCTTAAGACTAGGTTCTGAAGGCTTTTGATGGCACGCATGGCTTCATGGTGATTTGAAATCATGGTTGAGTAGAGGAAGTCATTGGTAATGCCGGTTTCCAGAATAGGTGGGATGGAGGTGGAGGATCCGTCATCATACTTATAAGTTCCATCATTGGTTTGAATTATGTCAGTGTTCTTGATGATTGTGACTCCGTTGATTTCATTTCCCGTAGTAGTCATAGCAATAAACGGTTCTCTACCGATTTCCATATCGGTAAGTTCCAATATCCTTGAGAGGAGGCGGCCATATGGTAATCTAGTCTTCAGACAGAGTTGTTGCTTCAAATGATATAACATGGTAGGAAGCCAATTTATTCTAATCTTGTCCTTGATAGCAAAGAGCACTTGCATTTCCAAATCATTGGTTTGAGATTAGTTGGAGTCCATGGGTAGCAAGACATGACAAATGATGTAATGAAGCATCCGATCATCCACGGATAGATTCTTCGCATAGCAAAGTACCCGAGAGGTACGTTGGCCGGATATCACGGTTGCCTTTGGAAACCTACAAATTTGATAGTAATATTCCATCTTATCATAATTGGCCCATTTGCCTTCATCATGGTTTACACCTTTTCGGAGAAAAACTCCCGAGTATGGTAAAGACAAAGAGGTAGCAAGTGTACCTAGGTCAACCTCAATCTCATAATCTCTAACAGTAGCAAAAAGTTGATGCTTATCCCTATCATCACAATTGAGAGTCATGTTGTTCATGAAAGACTTCACCAAATCCGGATACACCTTTCCGTTATCGGCAATAAAATCTAGCATTCCTTGATATTCTAGCAAAGCTGGAAACTTAAAGGATTCAAAAGATTTCAGGTTCACATACTTACCCTTGAGGAGATGTCGAACCCGAACTCGGAAATCCATTCGTATCTTCTTGGTAGATTCCATAGGCATTTCTTCTTCACTGCTAGACTTGGATGCTGACACTGGAGCTTTTCCCTTTCTTGAAGCCATGAAGATAAGATGAAGCTTATGTTTTAGGGTGAGTGAGTGTATTTTCGGATTTAGGGTTTGAGGTAGTGGAGAGTGAAGTGAGAGGGGTAGAGTTTATATGAGGGTTTCAATGTAGTGGGTTTTAATGGAGTATTGATGGAGAGTTTGAAAATGAGTAAGTGGAGTTTAATGGTAAGTCAAAGTAAGAGGAATTGATTTATGAGGTGTTGGAAAGAGGTACCATGCACCAATTAAACATACAAATAACAAGAAAACATAAAGGAAGAAAAAAGAGGAAAAACAAATTTATTAAAATATACAGACTGTCACGTAGCCCAGGACTGCTGTTTTGGAGGCGTTAACCGGTTAACCGGTTAACGGACAAAAAATTTAAAAAAATTTAAAAACCAGCAGCTTTGTGGGGGGAAAAAAGGAAGGAAATTTTCATAAATTTTTTTCATAAAGTGTTAGCACTTATCATTCCGCAACTTTCGATCAAAAAATATTTTGAAACCGATTGTTTTCGGGTATACGAAAGTGAGAAAAACTGAAAACGGTGAAATGTGAGTGCTAGCATTTTATGACACAAAAGTGAGCAAAAACACATATAAACATATATAATGCAATAAAAACATACAACAACCAATTTTTTAAGTTAAGGTTAGATGTCACCTTCATTGAGAATACCAAGTTCTCGTCGAATCTTGAAAAATTGCTCCTTAGCCAACAATTTAGTGAATATGTCGGCGAGTTGATTGTGTGTATCCACGAACGTAACATCTACATCTCCGTTTAGAACATGATCTCGAAGGAAGTGATATCGGATATCTATGTGCTTTGTTCTTGAATGCATGACCGGGTTCTTCGTGATATTGATGGCACTTGTGTTGTCACACCGGAGAGGGATACAACCGAGATCTATACCGAAATCGAGAAGTTGTTGTTTAAGCCACAAGATTTGGGCACAAAAAATTCCTGCTGCAATGTACTCCGCTTCGGCCGTGCTAAGTGCAACGCATGCTTGCTTCTTGCATGCCCACGACACTAGTGCATTCCCGAGAATGTGACAAGTACCACTTGTACTCTTTCTATCAGTCTTACATCCTGCATAATCAGCATTAGAATAACCAATTAAAGAACATGTACTACCTTTAGGATACCATAGTCCGACGTGCGTCGTTCCTTTGAGATACTTCATGATCCTCTTCACGGCAGTGAGATGTGATTCCTTCGAATTAGCTTGAAAGCGGGCACACAAACAAACACTAAACATAATGTCAGTACGGCTTGCCGTCAAATATAAAAGTGAACCGATCATACCTCGATACTTTGTAATATCTATTGAAGTGCCGGAAAGATCTTGATCAACATACGTTCCGGATCCCATTGGAGTAGACATTTCTTTGCAATTGTCCATATCAAATCTTTTCAATAACTCCTTGCAATACTTGGATTGGTTGATGAAGATGCCATCCTTTGTTTGCTTGATTTGTAAACCAAGGAAGTAGTTCATCTTTCCCATCATGGACATCTCGAATTCACCTTGCATCATAAGAGATAATTCTTTGCAAAGGTCTTTGTTTGTTGAACCGAAGATGATGTCGTCAACATAGACTTAAACAAGTAAGGTGTTGCCCTTGAGATTATTGATGAACAGAGTCTTGTAGACCTTTCCTTTCGTAAAACCTTTCTCACATAGGAAGTTGCTAAGGCGATCATACCATGCTCTTGGTGCTTGCTTTAAGCCATAAAGAGCCTTCTTCAACTTGTAGACATGAGAGGGATTCTTGAAATCTTCAAAACCCGGGGGTTGTTTGACATACACTTCTTCATTTATGTAGCCATTTAGGAAAGCGCTTTTGACATCCATCTGGTACAACTGAAAATTCATTGAACAAGCGTAAGCAAGTAATAATCTAATTGCTTCTAACCTTGCTACCGGAGCGAATGTTTCATCAAAGTCGATTCCTTCTTCTTGGTTGTAGCCTTGTGCGACCAATCTTGCTTTGTTACGAACTATGATCCCATTCTCGTCAAGTTTGTTCTTGAACACCCATCTTGTGCCTATGATATGTTTGTTGTCCGGTCGTGGTACAAGAGTCCAAACTTGGTTCCTTTCGAATTGGTTGAGTTCTTCTTGCATAGCTATTATCCATTGATCATCGCCTAAGGCTTCATCGATTTTTGTTGGTTCAATTTGAGACACGAACGCCATGTTGAGGCAAACATCCTTGAGATTGAGTCGAGTTGCAACGCCTTGGCTAATATCACCAATCACTTTATCTATCGGGTGATCTCTATGAGTTCTCCATTCTTTTGGAAGATCTTGATGTTCTTCAATGGTTGGTGAGTCATCTTCTTGTGATATTGCTTGTTCTTTTGATGTCTCCTTTTGTTGTTGCGATATATCTACTACATCATCATCATCCACAATAATATTATCCTCTTTCGAGGGGTTAGTCTCATCAAACGAAACATGAATAGATTCTTCAATGGTAAGTGTTCGTTTATTGAAAATTCTAAAAGCTCTACTTGATAAAGAATATCCAAGAAATATACCTTCATCGGATTTCTCATCAAACTTACCAAGGTTGTCCTTTCCGTTGTTGAGAACAAAGCATTTGCATCCAAAAATGTGGAAGAAAGATATGTTGGGTTTCCTTCCCTTGAACAACTCATATGGGATCTTCTTGAGAATAGGTCGAATATTGACACGGTTACTTACAAAGCAAGCCGTGCTAACCGCATCCGCCCAAAAATATTTAGGGAGATTTGAGTCGCTAAGCATTGTCCTTGCAAGTTCCACTAATGCCCTATTCTTCCTTTCTACGACACCATTTTGTTGAGGAGTCCTTGGTGCGGAGAAATTGTGAGAGATTCCATGTTCTTCACAAAAATCTTCAAATGATGAATTTTGAAATTCGCCACCATGGTCGCTTCTTATGGAAACAATTGAGAGTGACTTCTCATTTTGAATTTGCTTGGCATACTTCTTGAATTCTTTAAAGGCATCACTTTTCTGCACTAAAAACAAAGTCCAAGTGTATCTAGAAAATCATCAACAATAACTAAGGCAAAAACGTTACCTCCGAAGCTTTTTGTTCTTGATGGACCGAAAAGATCCATATGTAACAATTGTAGTGGTCTTGAAGTAGATATCACTTTCTTTGTCTTGAAAGATGTTTTGGTTTGCTTCCCTTTTTGACATGCGTCACAAAGCTTATCCTTGATAAACTTCATTTTTGGAAGACCAACAACTAGATCATGCTTTAGTAATTTGTTCAAATGCTCCATGTGAATGTGAGCAATCCTCTTATGCCAAAGCCATGACTCGTTGTTGTTTGCCATTAAGCACTTCACCTTCAAGAGAGAGTCATCAAAATAAATCATAAAAATGTTATTAAATCGTTTACCTTTTAGCAAGAGTTCATGAGTGACTTCGTGTTCTATCAAGCATTCCTCTTTTGTGAAGTTGATTCGGAACCCTTTGTCACACAATTGACTTATGCTAAGAAGGTTGTGTTTAAGGCCTTCCACATAAAGAACGTCTTCGATGATTGTATGAGGAGATGCACCAATGGTTCCAACTCCAAGAATTCTTCCTTTATTATCATATCCGTAAGTGACGTATCCTTTGGCCTTAAGTGTTAGACTTGAAAATTTGCGAATATCGCTCGTCATATGCTTTGAACAACCACTATCGAGATACCATTGCATAGAAGTTGTTTTCAAGCATACCTACAAAACAAAGTCAAGTATTGTTAGGTACCCAAATTGCTTTGGGTCCTTGATAGTTAGTACCCTTTTCAACCCACACATAATGCCCTTTAGCAACACCAATGTTGCGCACATAGCAAGCATTAGGTGTATGGGCTTTGATTCCACAATAAAAACAAGTAGGTTGAAATTGACTTTTAAATCTAGGAACATATTTTTGTTTCTTAATGATCCTTTTCTTTTTATGACTTTGATGCATAGTTTTAGAATTGTTAGTCTTTTCCTTAACAATTTGTTCACTAGCTTTTACGAAAACGGTTTCACTTGTGCTTGGTTTGGAAAACTTAGAATATCCTAAGCCACTTTTATCATTTGGATATCTTTGGTGCCTAAGAATTTCCTCCAAGCCAATTTGACCTTTTTCATATCTTTCTAAGACTCTTTTGAGTTGAACAATTTGAAAAGACAATGACTCACAATTTTTACATGCATGACTTTGTTTTTCATCCATTATCTTTTGTTTTTCATTTTCAATGTACTTTTCAAAAGATGCATTTTGTTCTTCTAAAGATAATATTTTTTTCTTTTGGGATGAAATATTTTTGTACAAAGTCTTGCACTCTTTTAGAAGTTCATCTATGACTTCTTGTGCATCATTTTCATAAATTGAAAAGTTGCTACTAACCTCGTCATTTTCTTCATCAGAGTGATGTGATGCCATTAACGCCATATTTGCACATTCGTCGCTTTCCGATTCCGATGAGGAACTAACTTCATTGTCATCCCACGCGACATATGCCTTTTTATTTTTGAAGTCCTTCTTGCCTTTGAATCCTCCTTTCTTCGCAAGTCTTGGACAATCCGGTTTTATGTGACCTTGCTTTCCACATTCATAGCATGTAACTTCTTGATTCAATGTGGATGTATCCTTCTTCCTGAAATGTTTATTCTTTTAGGAAAAGAAGAATTATTATTTTTGTTAAAAAACTTATCAAGCTTCTTAACAAGAAGCATGAAGTTCTCATCTTCGGAGATCTCGTCATCTTTGTCATCCTTCGTGTCAATCTTCAAAGCAATTCCTTTGGACTTTTTCTCTTGACTTTCGTGCTTCTCGAGCCTTCCAAGTTCCAATTCGTGCTCTTGAAGTTTGCCGAATAGAGATGCGGATGTCATTGTTGAGAGACTCTTCTTCTCCGAAATCGCGGTCACCTTCGGTTGCCATTCCCTTGTCAAAGACCTTAGAACTTTCAAATTGAGATCGTCGTTGGTGAAGGTCTTTCCGAGTGCAATCAAATGGTTGGTTAGATGAACAAATCTTTTTTGTAAAGCCACAATAGATTCTCCGGGATGCATGCGGAACATTTCATATTCTTGACTCAACGTGTTAAGCCTTGATCTTTTAACTTCTGTTGTTCCTTCATGTGTTTCTACCAAAGTATCCCAAATCTCCTTCGCCGATTTGCATTGTGAAACACGAAAAAATTCGTCCATACTAAGAGCGCTTTGAAGTATGTTGATTGCCTTCTTCTCATTTAGGATCTTCTTTTTATCATCTTCATCATACATATTCTTCAACTTCGTGGTTCCAACGCCGTTGATCACATTAACAGGATTATGCGGACCTTCTTCGATTGATTCCCATATGCCTTCTCCTATGGCTTCAAGATGTGCCCTCATTCTGGTTTTCCAGAAATCGAAGTATTCGCCGGAGAAGAGCGGAGGCTTGTTGCTACTTCCACCATCTTTGAAAACAGGATTCGAGTTTGCGGAAGCCATAAGGATCATGTAGGAACAGGTTACCTAAATCTGCTCTGATGCCAATTGTAGATTCAGAGTACGCCTAAGAGGGGGTGAATTAGGTGTTATAAAATTTTTCTCGATTCTTTTTCTTTGATGGATGGATTTTTCTCTTTTAGTTGTGTATGGTAGGAAAGCAGTAAAGCAGAAAATAAAAGTGACACGGAGATTTATCCTGGTTCCCTTCACAGTCCGAAGGTACATCCAGTCCCCATTCAACACGAAAGAGATTTACACTAGTTTTTAGAAAAAGTACAACCTATCACACCTTCAATGGTGAGACCTACTTTCTAAACAACTAAGCAACTTAGTGTGCAAGAACAATCCTCTTGCCACACTAACCCTTGTGTCCAACAATCCTGGATCACAAGTCACAAATAGAAAAACCTTTCTATAATTTTTGTAATTTTGAGTGAGTAATACAAAGATTGGATATCAATATAATGATCTTCTCCTATGTACACAAACCACTTTTCAAATATCAATACAAGTGTTCAAAATGCAATATGAAAGATGATGATCTTATGAACACTTTTAGAAGTATAAAAATATTTGAATTTTTAGTGAATTTGATTTGAGTGATTTTTATAAAAATTCTAGGAGGTGTTTTTGAATTTGAAAAAAATTCAGATTTTATAATATTCAAGACACCCTTTTGAAAAGGTATGACAAATTATGGAACAAAATAATTTTTGAAGAGATATATTCAAAAGGTGTGATTTGAAATTCAAAGAAACATTTTTCAAAAATCTTACAGTGTTAACTGGTTAACCAAATGGTTAACCAAATGGTTAACCGGTTAACGCGTATAAATGTTAACATGTTTTCTGAAAATTTGAAGCCGTTAACCAGTAACCAAATGGTTAACCGGTTAACACTGTTAAAAAACAGAAAAAATATTGTTTTCAAAAGTGTTAAACGGTTTGAAAAAATAATCAAAGTATTTTATGCATTATGCTAACATTTGATTTGATTAAATGAACACTTGTACATCAATTTAAAAGAGGGATTGATGTACCTAAACAAAAACGTCCAAGCTTGATGTAGAACGATGATGCATAAGAAGCTTGATCGCAATGCCGGTTGCTTGTAGCTTGATCATGTTGGAGCTCTTGACTTTTTGCAGATCTGAAGTGCATGAGGCTTGTTGTCTTCATCAAAATCTTCGAGGTTGAAGGCGTGCTTCTACAATATGCTCCATCACTTTCAACTCCACTTTGAAATTCCTATCGGCAACCATATGAGTCTTGAGAATAAATACTCTGTTAGTATCCATAACGCGCACAATCTTGTCTTCCAAGAAAATTTTGTAACCCCTCTTAAGCAATTAGCCAATACTTAAGAGATTACACTTAATTTTTGGAATATACAAAACATCCTTGATCATAGAATATCCACCCTTCTTCTTCTTCTTGATCAAGAAATCACCGACACCTTTGGCCGTAAAATGTTATCATCAGCGAATTCTAATATACTTTTTGTGACTTGATTGATTTGCACAAACCAAACCTTTCTATCCTTCATATGAGTTGAACAACCGAAATTCAAGAACCATTCATCATTGCCTTGGACTCCATCTCTAACCTTAATCATTATGTTTTTCTCTAGACGCGTTTATGCAGTTTTTTTCGAATTGATGCAGTTGTTGTCCTACAACTTACGACTGCTACTACTGCTGCCCAACACCTCATTCATGCCTTAATTCTCCTTCGTGATCATAACTAAGAGTGTGTTTTCATCATCCACCTCTTTCCTCGCAGCCTTAACTTCATCTCCTTGGGAATCCCATTGTTTTGCACCACATTTATTTGAAAAATGTCCAAGCTTTTGACACTTTCAACACTGAATTTTTATTTGTTCCTTGGTTTTCCGCCTCTGAAGTTGCCTCAATCACCATATCTATTGGAGCTTCTCTCGCCCTTTTTCACCATCGAATTCTTCGAATTTTGTAGATCATTTCCACCCAAATTCTGGAAATTTTGCTTCCCCTTCGAAGCCCATTTTATTTTCGATCTTCTACTCTTCTCATTGAACTGTGCTCTCAAAGCAATCTCCGCTTTCGCTTTGTCGCTTCCTCTCTCGTCCATTCTTTGTTCAAGAGCTTCAAGAGAGCTTTGAAGCTCATATTTGCTCAACGTCGCAAGATCCTTCAACTCTTCGATAGCAACTACAATATTGTCGAATCTTGACATTAAAGAGCACAAGATCTTCGACACAACATTCTGCTCTAGAACATTTTCTTCACACACTTTTATTTGATTCACCAAACGCGTAATACGCGTCACATGATTGTTGATTGTTGATTTGGATGTTTGTGCAACATTCTCTAACAATGTTGATTATTACATATTGATGGTTGAGTTTTTTCAAATTCTTAATGAAGTTCTATATTAAGGATATGTATCTTAAGAAATAGATACAAAATGAACTTCACTTATATATGAATATTGAGATGGTGTTGTCTCAAATTAAGAGTTGGATTTTCTCTCATAAAACATTCACGAAAATAGGAAAAAACACAAGGCCATAACAAGTGATAACGGTTTAAAACATAACTACCTAACATTCCGATTAAATTTTTCATTATCCTTACTCTGGTTAAGTTCAAATTGAAATATACTTAATTGTATTAACATTATTTTTCTTTCTTTTTTTTTTGGAATTGATATTGTCATTATTAGAACAAGTGGGGGATTGTTATAGATAATTAAGCATTAATAATCTTGAGCGTGTTCCCAAATGACAAGAAAATATGCAAGTGAAGGTTAATTTTGAATTCAAAAATAGGCAACACTTATGAAGTGTTGCAATAGGTTTGAATTCAAAAATATGCAACACTTATGAAGTGCAATAGGTTTGAATTCGAAAATAGGCAACACTTCGTGAAGTGTTGCAGAACAAAAGTATGCAACTCTTGAAGAATCTTCTTGTGGATGAAAAAATATATCTTTAGATAAAAATATAATCTATAAAAAGAATGCATATCCTCTAGAATAAATTCTAGATACTTTTTGTCTCATTCAAATTTTCATCGGTCTTATACAAACTCGAGTATAAGTTAAATTGTCCTGAGTATTCATGTATAACTTACTACGGTTATGTTACTGCAACGCTTATAAAACCGTAACATATAGTAAATAAGGTACGGTTTTCAACAAAAATTTAGAAAAACATCAACGCGTAAAAAACACAACCTATAATACTATTAAACATCGGTTTTTCAGTCGTTGTCTATTCGTCTGTTGTCTTAAGTCATTTTTTTGTTATAAATAATTTCATAGACAATTCGAGAATATTTGAAAGTTTATAAAGAAAATGATTCGTTTACGATATCAATTTAATTTATAATCAATATCAATTAGTTTGTTGAACTGATTAACTTACGTTTCTTCAAATGCTTGACCACCCATTAGTTTTTGTTTCTATTTTTGACATCAATGGTTCAATATGAAAATAAAAATTATAGTTTATATTATATATAAAAAAATATTCATCCACTAGTTATCATGTGTGATGTAAGTATGCGTGATATTAGCCATAAAAAGAAAAGAAAAAGAGCAGCATACTACGTAATAGGGTGACAATCTTTATTTAATCATATTTAAATGAACCTGAGGTTTCAATTTATTTTTAAATAATAATAGATTAATAATATACACGGTTGATGAGAATTGAAAAGATGGTTAGGCATTACGGTGATCCATAGCGATAATATTCTAAATTATTTTAGAAATTGGATCACGGTTTTATACGGTTGAGGAGTGAACATCAATAATGTGTCGGGTTTATAGATTATTACTTGTTGAAATATATAGACTAATAGAAATAATATTATGTTTAGGGATATAGTTTGGGACGTAGAATAGTTAAACATAATATAATTTTTTTTTCTTGATAGTAAATTGGTAAGAATTTTAAGAGACTGTTTACATATAATTATAATGATTAGATTAAATCTTCCTGTAATTTTATTTAGGGTGCTATAATTTTGTGGTTCACGATGATCTTTTGTAAATTGGTTTGGATACTTTTTTATATCTATAATATATAATTTTTTACTTAATAAAAAAAATTATATTTAATACTATCAGTGGAACAAAGAGCCAACCATTCATAAATAGTTTTTTTTTATGAAACAAAAAATAGAAAGCTTAGAGAGATTTTGTCAACAAAAAGAAAAAGTCAATAAATCAGTCAACATCAAATACAAATTATTAAAAGGATAGCCATAAAAACTAGACTTCAACATAAGGTCTATATGAAGGCATGCCAAAATATATATATTCAAGACTCTATAAATAACAACCTCATAGCATCTCACTAAACCACACAAAACAACTTTATAGAGTTAAGTAATTTCAATCTCCCCTATAATATCAACACAATGGGACTTCAACTTTCCTTCTTTATTATTCCCTTTTTTCTATTATTCCTATTTCATTTCCTATCAAAATATTTCAACCCAAAAACAAACAAGTTACCACCTGGTCCAAGGAAATTTCCCATCATTGGTAACCTTCATCAACTAGCCATGTCAAAGAAACTTCCACATCATGCTTTACAAGAGCTTTCTAAAAAATATGGACCTTTAATGCATCTTCAACTTGGTGAAATCTCTACCGTTATTGTATCATCTTCCAAATTGGCCAAAGAAGTCATGAAAACACATGATATTGTTTTTGCTAATAGGCCAAAACTTGTTGCTCCTGAAATTATGGTTTATGGCTCAAAAGATATTGTGTTTTCTCCATACGGAGATTTTTGGAGACAAATGAGGAAAATATGTGTGTTAGAGCTTCTAAGTGCTAAAAGGGTTCAATCTTTCTCTTATATTAGAGAAGATGAGACTTCAAAACTGATACAATCGATTCAATCATCAGCGAACTCGACAATCAATCTCACTAGAAGAATTTTCGCGATGGTGAGTCTCACTATTGCAAGAGCGGCTTTTGGTGAAAGATCAAAAGATCAAGAAGAATTTGTTGAATTGGTTATAAAGGTTGTTGAATTGTCAAGTGGACTTGATGTCGATGACATGTTTCCTTCGATTAAACCGTTACATATGTTAACCGGGATGAAATCAAAGTTAAATAAATTTCACAAGCGCGTTGATACAATCATAGGAAACATTGTTAGACAACATCAAGAAAAACGATCAAAAGGAAAAGAAGACAACAACATCGTTGAAGTCGAGAAGGAAGACCTTGTCGATGTTCTTTTGAGAGTCCAAGAAAGTGGTGACCTTGATGTCGAAATAACAACCAACAACATCAAAGCTGTGATTTGGGTTAGTAACTTTGAACTTATATAATTATTTTCTTAAAAAGCTAGCAAATAATAACTTACTATAACAAATTCCGATCAATCGATAAAGCTTAATGTCTGATCAGGTTACGATCTGGTTAGGTCGGATCTAGTAGGTCACGTAAATGTTTTTTGAAAAATCTATTTAAGTATGTCATATTATTTATTTAAACATGTTACTTTTTCTTCTCTATTATTTTCAAATATATATATAAAATTTTCAAAAAAAATTTCTCTTTTATTTTCAAAAAATACACATAAAATATTAATATATATGTTGATGATATTTCAGGATGTATTTGTTGCTGGAACTGATACAACAGCAACAACAATAGAATGGACTATGTCAGAACTGATGAAAAACCCTAGTGCAAGAAAAAAAGTCCAAGATGAACTAAGAGAAGTACTCAAAGGAAAAAAAACAATACAAGAATCTGATATACAAGAACTCTCATATTTAAAACTAGTAATCAAAGAAACATTGAGGTTACATCCACCTTCTCCATTACTAGTCCCTAGAGAAAGCTCTGAGTTAACCATGATCGACGGATACGAAATACCGAAAAACACGAAAGTTATGATAAATGCATGGGCATTGGCAAGGGATCCGGAATACTGGACCGATGCGGAGATGTTTATTCCGGAGAGATTCGAGGATGGTTCAGTCGATTTTAAAGGGAATAATTTTGAGTTTATTCCTTTTGGAGCTGGGAGAAGAATGTGTCCTGGTATGACATTTGGTTTGGCTGGTGTTATACTTCCTTTGGCTAAGTTGCTTTATCATTTTGATTGGGAGCTTCCAGATGCAATGAAACATGAAGATTTGGATATGACTGAACATTTTGGAATGGCGGTTGGAAGACAGAATGAGTTGTGTTTGGTTCCTAGTGTTTATGCTATTTGATTTCAACTTAGTTTGCTCAAATAAATGTATGTGTAAAATTTCAAAAATAAAAGTTGAATATTTGTTCTGTTGTATGACAAAATGTGACTTTAAATGAGTCTTAAATTGAGGATCATGTGGTCCCAATATTTCAGCTTCAACGGTGCCTACAATCATATACTTGTGTACTCATGCATATTATTATTAATGTTTTCCTCTTTCTTTGTATTATATATTTAGTGACTATTCCAAAAAAATTGAGATATTTTGACTTTTCAGAATGTTCTATTTTATATTTATTTAAAATAAACAATATAAACTCAATACAGTGAGATATATAGTTTGAATTCGGGTATTAATGTCCAACATAATATTATCGATTTCAATACCTCTTTTTAAATATTACTTCCTCTGTCTCACATAAATTAGCGATGCAATCATCAATATTATTGCTCAGTCAACATAGAAATAGACAATGAGATTGTGTGTGGTTGTAGGCTGTAGAAGAATGATATGGTTGATTGTGGTTTTGAGATGTTGGAGATGAAGAGTGGTGGGTTAGTACATGAATTGTGCAAGTTTGTTTATGGAAAAGGATTTAACAGGGAAAATCTGATTTGACTGGGAGTGGGGTGGGTGTAGGGAAAATCTTATTTTCTATTATTGATGCGAGTGCATGGGCGAGAGATATGTTACTATCCGCCCTGCATCCGTCCCCGTCCGATCTATTATAATTTATTTTAATTTCCTCATTTTTATTATTTTATTATACATTTATTATAGCTATTTTAATTTTTAAAAACAAATTTATTAGAATTAGTTTACTCTTAAGTATTTAATTAAATTATAATTTTATTATTTTGAAAAAAATAGGTATCTTTAAAAAATAGTTTTTGTGGACGGGGCGGAGAACCCATTCTCTATTGGGGGCGGGTCTAGGTGGTAATATTTTATCTTCGACTAGATTTGTGGGCGGGGCGAATCTATTTCAGGGATGCGGGTGCGGGGCTGGCTAAACTCGCCCTCGATCCACCTCGTTGCCATGCCTATATGTCAAGTTTCTTGTGAGTTTGAGATATTGAAGAGCTCCAACAATACTTCTATATTTTGCAACATTATTAAATATAGTTTCATCATGGAGTTGAAGTGTTGTTGTAACAACAAGTGGTGTGGGCGAGGGCTTGCCTCCATATAAAATCATTAGAGGATATCTATGATATGCTTGTGTTGAAATGCGAGTGTGTCCGAGTTGGTGGAAATGATTTCTATGCCAAGAAAATAGCGCGGAGCTCCCATGTTCTTCAAGGAAAACTTTTAGATAGATTTGAGATGAATTATTGTAGGAAGTGGTTGTTGTTATTAGTGAGGGGTGAGTTATCAACATAAACAACGAACTAAGCAAGAATACATGCATCTTCATAAATAAAGAAAAATATATCACTTTTTCTACATGAAAAGTCGTAGGACATCATGAAACTTTATAGTCTAATATGTGATGCTCGAGGAGCTTAACGAAGGCCATAAATGGCTTTGTGTAGTTTGTATACATAGTGGAAATGTTGTGAATACATGAATTTAGGTTATTAGATCATCTGAACTTGCTCTCAGAGAGAGACCCTTAAAAAAACACATTATTCACATTGAGTTAGTGCACTGTCCATTTGCAGCCAAGAGCAAGAAGGATGGTGTTGATTATTTGAGGCCTAACTACCGGGGGAAATGTTTCATGGAAGTTTAATTTGTGACATTGAGTAAAGCCTTTTGTAACAAGGCAATATTTATATCAAACAAGAGAGCCATCAGATTGTCTTTTAATGAGAAACAATCATTTGCATCCCACAATGTTGGTTCATTTTGGAGGTGGGACAAGTGACCATGTTCCATTTCTTATGAGAACGTCAAACTCTTTATAGATGGCCTTCCTCCAATGCTCGTGTTTCATGGCTTCTTTGAATTTTAAGGTTCAACATTTTCTGCCAATAGGTATTTTATAACTTGAAAAAGTCTTTTAGACTTGAAAATATTGTTTTGTGATCAAGTTATTGGCCAACTCGGTAGTATAATAGTTGCATGAGAGTTATTTTTCAAGGGTATATAAACAAGAGATGTAAAATTTTGAATATTACTTGATGAGTAACTTGAAGTAATATGCCAAAAGCGTTGTCGATGTTGCATTATCAAAACTCAATTTTGGCGTAGTGAGTGTAGGAACCCTCTTTATTGATCATCAAAAAATGATTTGGTTGGTCGGTTATAATTTGTGAGTGTATTCTTAATGTTGGTGTTGATGTGTGTTCAATGAGTGGGGTAGTTAAGAGGGGTTGGAGGTTGGGTCTTGGTTAGTGTTTGGTGGTGGGCTCAGTTTAGTATAATAATGAACATGTGAATGGGTAGTTGTGTGATAATAGATTATGTTTATGAATGGTTATTGGGAGGATGGTATGTGTGCTTGGGTTAAGGTAATGGTAGGCGCATTCTATATCGACATAACCTATGAAGATACAAGGGTTAAATTGGAGTTGGAGTTTGTGAATAATGTAGGTTTTCAACAAAGAGAAACATAGATATTCAAAAGAATAAATGTGTATGGGGTCGGGTTTAGTTTTGTGAAGTAGTTAGATTGTAGACACTACGCCAAAATTGAGTTTTGACAGCGCAACAAAGACAGTACTTTTATGCAAAAGCACTCTTATATGTTTTTAAAAAATTCGCTAAAAAAAATGCTTGTAAAAAGCGCTGCTAAAGGCCTTAAGTTGGCCCCATCTTTAAAAACGCTTTCTAGAAAACGCTGCTAACGGTCTCACCTTAGAAAACGCTTTCTCAAAAGCGCTCTTATAGGTAGCTTAAGAAAACAGTTTTTAAAAAACGCTCTCTAAGGTCAATTATTAAATAAAATATATAAAATTTTCAGAATCATAAAAATGGAAAAGGGGGGTCTCTAAAGGCCACGTGCATGTCATCGGGGTTCTGCATTCTGCACAAGGTTAGCAAACAAGTCCTGAAATCACATAAAATAATCAATCGTTAGTCCTGACATAATAATAAAGTAAACAAATTAAAATAAAGTAAAAATAAATAAAAAGTACGTAAATAAGAAAACCATGGGTTGCCTCCCATGCAGCGCTTGTTTAACGTCATTAGCTCGACGACCGGATTTTATACATCATTTGAAGGATACGGTGGATCACTCAGAGTATGGCAGGTGTATGTTGTTGGGATGTCGCCTCCTTCGTAAGGGGTTCAACCTCTGTCCATTGACGATGAACGATTTACATGTTTGGTTCTTGATTTCGATAGCACCAGATCTTAGAATTCTAGATACTTCGAAAGGGCCAGTCCATCTTGAACGAAGCTTCCCTGGAAAAAGTCGTAACCTAGAATCGAACAGGAGAACAGGATCTCCTATTTTGAAGTCTTTCCTTATGATTCTTTTGTCATGTCAAGCTTTTGTTCTTTCTTTGTATATGATGGCATTTTCGTAGGCAGATTGTCTGAGCTCTTCTAATTTGTGGATATCAAGGATACGTTTTTCACCAGCAGTCAAGTAATCCAAATTCAAAGTTTTGATGGCCCAATAGGCCTTATGCTCCAACTCAAAAGGTAAGTGACATGATTTTCCATAGACCAGTTGATAAGGGGTTGTTCCTATAGGGGTTTTGAAAGTGGTTCTATAGGCCCACAATGCTTCTTGAAGTTTCTGCGACCAATCTCTTCTAGATATAGAGACAATCTTCTCAAGAATTTGGTTGATCTCCCTATTAGATACTTCCACTAGTCCATTGGTCTGTGGGTGGTATGGTGTTGCTACTCTATGCTTAACTCCATACTTGCTTAAAAGTTTATCAAATATTCTCGATATGAAGTGTGATCCTCCATCACTTATGACTAAACGGGGGGTTCCAAACCTGGGAAATATATAGTTTTTGAATAATTTGATGACTACCCTGGTGTCGTTCGTGGGTGCAGCGATAGCTTCAATCCATTTAGACATGTAGTCAACAGCTACTAAGATGTACTAGTTTCCAAAAGATGGTGGGAATGGTCCCATAAAGTCTATACCCCATACGTCAAAGAGTTCTACTTCTTGGATATTTCTCAGAGGCATTTCATTACGTCTTGAAATATTTTCTATGCGTTGGCATCTGTCACACTTAACAATGAAAGCATGGACATCACGCCACATAGTAGGCCAAAATAGGCCAGCTTGAAGAATCTTGGCGTAGGTCTTAGATGTGCTCGTATGTCCACCATAGGGTACAGAGTGACAATGCTCAATTATATTATGTACCTCTTCTTCTGGAACACAACGGTGGAAAATGCCATCTTTACCTCTCTTGAAAAGAAATGGTTCGTTCCAATAGAAGTTTCTCACATCACTGTAGAACTTCTTCTTCCGGTGGTAGTTTAGATCAGGGGGTATGATGTCAGCGGCTAGGTAATTAACAAAGTCTGCATACCAAGGTGCATTACTTATAGCTAAGGATTTATGATAATGCTCATGTGGGTCTGGGTTATCATCTTCAATATTTTCTAGTTGGGCTATCAGTCTATCATAGGCAAAATCGTCATTTATGGGTATTGAGTCTGGTTTCAGGTATTCTAGCCTAGAAAGGTGATCAGCCACTACATTATTTGTGCCTTTCTTATCACGAATATCTAAATCAAACTCTTGCAGTAATAGAATCCATCGAAGTAACCTAGGTTTGGCATCCTTTTTACTTAGTAAGTAACGAATGGCAGCATGGTCTGTGTAAACTATAATTTTGGCTCCTACTAGATAAGACCTAAATTTGTCTATGGCGAAAACTACAGCTAGGAGCTCTTTTTCGGTTGTTGCGTAGTTGAGCTGTGCAGCGTCTAGGGTTCTACTGGCATAATAAATTACGTGTAACTTTTTATCTTTTCTCTGACCTAGAACGGCTCCTACAGCATAGTCACTAGCGTCACACATTATCTCAAACGGTTCTGACCAATCAGGGGGTTTCATTATAGGTGCTGAAATCAGAGCTTGCTTCAGAAGATTAAATGCTTCAGTACATTTTTCATCGAAGATGAATTCAGCATCTTTCATTAAAAGACCAGTTAAGGGCTTTTTTATTTTGGAGAAGTCCTTGATAAAACGTCGGTAAAATCTGGCATGTCCAAGAAAACTTCTTATCTCCCTGATAGTCTTCGGCGGTTTTAGATTCTATATGACTTCTATTTTAGCTTTGTCTACCTCTATACCTTTTTCGGAAACTATATGTCCTAAAACAATCCCTTCGGTGACCATGGAATGACATTTTTCCCAATTTAGCACAAGGTTTACCTCCACACATCTTTCCAGGATTTGCTCAAGGTTGATAAGGCAATTTTTGAAATCAGATCCACAAACTGAGAAATCGTCCATAAATACTTCCATGATTCCATCTAAATAGTCTGCAAAGATAGACATCATGCAGCGTTGGAAAGTGGCAGGGGCATTACAGAGTCCAAAAGGCATTCTTCTATAGGCAAAAGTTCCAACTGGGCATGTAAAGATAGTTTTTTCTTGATCTTCGGGGTGAATAGGTATTTGGAAGAATCCTGAATATCCATCTAGGTAACAAAAGTAGAAGAGTCTGGCTAGGCGCTACAACATTTGGTCTATGAATGGTAATGGGAAATGGTCCTTCCTAGTTGCTTTATTTAATTTTCTATAGTTTATGCACATATGCCAACCTCCATCAGTTCTTTTTGCTACAGGTTCGCCCTTCTCGTTTTGCACGACTGTGATGCCTCCCTTTTTAGGTACTACATGCACAGGACTCACCCATTTACTGTCTGAGATCTGATATATTATACCTGCCTCTAGTAACTTAAGAACTTCAGTCTTAACTACATTACTCATCATAGGATTTATTCTTCTTTGGTGTTCTCTAGAGGGTTTTGAATCTTCTTCAAGCAAAATCTGATGCATGCATACGGATGGGCTTATTCCTTTTAGATCTGAGATCTTATATCCTAAGGCTGAGGGATACCTTCGTAAAACATCTAATAATTGGTCTGTTTCCTCTTGGCTTAAGGTAGCACTGACTATAACTGGACGGTTCATTTCTTCATCGAGAAATTCATATCTCAGGTTCTTAGGCAGTTCCTTAAGTTTTACGGTTGGTTTCATAGGGCAAGGCATAGGATCTGGGGTAAGAGATAAACATTCGTGAAGGTTATCATCAATGTAGGGTTTTTTATAATTGTCATCTTCCAAAATAAGGGTTGATGGCAATTTTATAGATTCAGTTTCTTCTTCTTGTTCTAATTCCCTAATGCATTCATCAATGATATCTAAGGCATAACAAGCATCTCCTATTACAGGTGCCATAAGGAATTTCGAAAGTATAAATTCTGTTTTTTCGTCACCTACCTCGAAGGTTAGTTTTCCTTTTTTAACATCTATTACGGCTCCAGCAGTCGATAAGAATGGTCTACCTAGGAGAATTGGTATGTCGTCATCTTCTTTAATGTCCATGACAACAAAATCAGTAGATATAAACAGCTGACCTATCCTAACAGGGACGTCTTCAAGTATGCCTATAGGGTATTTAACGGATCTATCGGCTAATTGAAGTGACATCTTAGTAGGTTGTAATTCTCCTAAGTTTAATCTCTCACAAACTGCTAAAGGCATTAAGCTCACACTAGCTCTTAAGTCTAGAAAAGCTTTTTCGATGACATGATTCCCTAAAACACAAGGAATGGAAAAATTTCCGGGATCTTTATCTTTCTTTGCTAACCTATTTTCGGAAATAGAATTACATTCCACGGGTTTCGGATCTTCAAGTCTACGTTTATTCGTAAGTATATCTTTGAGAAACTTAGCGTAAGAAGGTATTTGGGTGATGGCTTCTGTAAAGGGGATTTCTACGTGAAGTTTTTCTATAACCTTAACAAATTTTTGATACTGATTATCGATTTGGGTTTTCTTTAATATTTGAGGGTATGGTATTGGTGGTTTGTATGGCGGTGGTGGTACATAGGTTTTTTTTTTAGGTTCTTCTCCTTTTTCTTGACTTTCCGGGTTTTCAGATTCCTATGGTTCCTTCTCCTCATTTCTCTCAGAAGTTTCGGGCTCACTTAATCTAGGGTTAGAAGGTTCCTTATAAGCGGTTCCACTTCGTAGAGTAATGGCATTTGCTTGCCCTTTCGGGTTTTGTTGAGGTTGTCCAGGGAACTGTCCTCCAGGTGTAGTCTGTGGGGCTTGGTTTAAAGCTACCTGAGAGATCTGGGTTTCAAGCATCTTATTATGAGTAATAATTTGATCAACCTTGGTTCCTAACTGGGTAATTAGTTCGTTAACATAGACGTTTTGGTTCATGAACTCTTATTTTTGTTGTGTTTGAGCGGCGATAAAATTTTCCACAATTTTCTCAAGGCTCGGACTTGGTGGTACAGGTTGCATAGGTTGATTTGTTCTTGGGGCTTGGTAACCTTGTTGTCTCGGAGGTGCGGTATTTTGGATAGGGTTTTTATTTTTATAGGAGAAGTTTGGGTGATTCCTCCATCCAGGGTTATATGTATTTGAAAATGGGTTCCCTTGGGTGTAGTTCACTTGCTCATGGTTGGTCTCATTTAACATATTGCATTCGGCGGATTGGTGTCCTTGTGTCCCACATATCTCACAATTCAGCGAAACTGCAGCTACAGTATTCGGAGTTGTACACATATGTTCGACCCTAAGGGCCAACGCGTCCATTTTAGCTTGCATCATGTCCATAGAGCTTAGCTCATGTATTCCTCCTTGGGCTTCCTTCTTTTCCACTGTCGCTCGTTCTACTCCCCATGATTGATGGTTTTGGGCCATATCCTCGATAAGGGCACTAGCTCCAGGGTAAGGTTTGTTCATCAGTGCGCCACCAGCGGCAGCGTCGATGGTCATCTTAGTGTTATAATGAAGTCCATTATAGAAGGTTTGAATGATTAGCCAATTCTCTAAGCCATGATGTGGGCATGCTCTTAATAGCTTTTTATATCTCTCACAGGCTTCGAACAACGACTCTCCTTGGTGTTGGGTAAATCTGGTTATTAGGTTTCGAAGAAGAGCGGTCTTACTTGGGGGAAAATATCTGGCAAGGAATACTTTTGTAAGGTCTTCCCAAGTTGTTATAGAATTGGGTGGAAGGGAATCTAACCATGATAGAGCTTTATCTCTGAGGGAAAAGGGAAATAATCTTAAGCGTATCGCCTCAGGAGGAGCTCCATTGGTTTTAAAGGTGTCTGCTAACTGAAAAAAGTTTTTTAAATGTTGGTTTGGGTTCTCAGTAGCAAGACCTGCGAATTGTCTCTATTGCACTATTTGCAGCAGGGATGGTTTAAGTTCAAAATTATTGGCTGGGATAGCGGGGTTTACTATACTAGAACTAGGTTCCTCGTTTGATGGTTGGGCGAAGTCCTTAAGAGGTCTTCGGTTTTGATCTTCGGTCATAGCTCTCCTATTCCTATGGAAAAGCAAATGTGCGTGAGCGTAACGTTCAGGTTCAGCTAGAGGGTTTACTAAGCTTCCGGCACTGCGAGTCTTTCGCATTGACCGGTGGGTAACAACCTTAGTCTAAACGGTATAACTACAGGGTATGAAATTTGACGAAATTGGTCCCCGGCAACGGCGCCAAAAACTTGATGTGTGTTTTTCGCAAGTGTATGAACACGTCAGAGTAATATAAAAGATTGTCGAATCCATAGAGATCGAGTGTCAATCTATCGTACCTGTTGTTATGGTGTGTATCTAAGGCAACTGAATATAATGGTTTTAAAGAGTGCGCAATGGTAAATAAAATGGTAATTTTAAACAATAAACAAAGACATGCTCGAATGTAATTCACGTAATCAATTAATAATCTGGTACTTGTTAATAGAACTACTTATGGGCAATGTTTTCTCCTTTGAAAAGAACTAATTTAACAGGAACTGTCGCTTTCGCGTATTCAGAACCGAGTTGTACTCCCTAATCAACCCCTCCTATTTTCACGGATAGAAAGGTGCGTACTGCGTTAGAGTAGTAAACCTATTTTTAAGAAATATAGTATCTTAACTAAGTTGAAAAGTATTTTAACCTGGATTTCTTAGTAAAAAGAGGTTCTCACGAACCAGACTCTAAACTTCAACGCGTCCGAAAATCGTTTTAAAATCTCTTTTCTTTTTAATCTAAAAAATCCTAATGAACTAGACAAAGCGCTTTTGGCTGTTTTTGAAATAGTTAAAAACAATTACTTAAATTGAAAGATAAAATAGCCCTTAAGTGTTTCCACGAACAATTGTATGAATTACTGGTTCAATTACGATCCTTACATTCTAACCTTTATGGATTTAGTTAGACATAGTAAAGTAAAAGTTCTTTTTATAATTTTTCATAAAAGTAATTTAGTGCGAGTGCAGAAAGTAGATAAAAGTAGTGCGAGTGCGGAAAGTAAATAAAAGTAGTGCGAGTGCGGGAAATAAAGGTATTTAAAGCGAGTGCGAGAAATAAATAAAGTAGAGCGAGTGCGGGAAATAAATAAAAGTAAAGCGAGTGCAGGAAATAAATAAAATAAAGTGCGAGTGTGGATAATAAATGAAAGTAAAGCAATGCAGAAAAATAAAATACGAACTGGAATTAAAATGGCGGCAGGATTAACTTCCTCCCAGAGTGCTCCAAAACTCGATCACACAGACGTATACAGACTCAATCACTCGATTGCAGTAACACCTCGATGTGGAATGATAACTGCTTTAAAACTGATATATGCCTAAGAGATTCTAAGTTTGGATGATTAAAAACGAAAATCTAAGGTCCTATTTATAGGAAAACAAAAAGCAGGAAAAGACCAGGATGCCCCCTCCACTACAAAGTGGAGGGAAAAGTTTTTGCCTTGTGGCGTCCGCCACAAGGCCATGGCGCCCGCCATGAGACTAATGTGGGATGAGAGAGTGGGGGTCGTGGGTCTTGGCAGTTGTGGAGTGGTCTTGAGACGTGGCCACGTCATGGCAGACCCCATGGCGCCCGCCATGGTGGATGCCGTAAGTGTAAAACGCTGAATTTCTTGGTTTTCGTCCATTTCCACTCCTTTTTCGCTCTTTTTCTCGATTTAGGCCCCGATTACATAGAAATCCTGAAAACAAAGAAAAACAAAGTAATAACATAACAAAATAACAATAAAAGCTAAGAATGCATGCGAAATCGGAGTCAGAAATACGGTGAATTTTAGTGTTATCAGGTTCCTGCTCAAGCATCACAATAGGTTATCAGCAAGAAAAAGGTTCCTGCAGGGACCTTGCAGGCAAAAAGAGCTCCTGCAAATCGCTTTCGGTTGTGTCTTGAGACACTTGTGTCAACATCAGATGTGATGCAAGGTTGTATTCGTCAAATAGACATGGACGATGGTGTTTTTGGTTTTCCTCATTCCGAGATAATCGGAAGAGAGGACATGGAGCAGATTTTCAGGCATCATGAATTACGCATCGCTGTTATGCATGCATACATCTGGTACTCTGATTAATCTATTATTTATTTAGTTGAACAATTTATTTACACATTTCAATGAAAATATTCTAATGTTTATTATATATGTTTTTATTTAAGGTTCTTGTATGACAAAATCATGTGCGGGACACAATTGTCAAACATATTCTGTTTCCTTGCTTCCAGTCGTGCTAATGCAACGACAATTAGTTTGAATTCAGTTTCAGTAAGAGACCACTTAATTGAGAGATTTACGGAAGCTAATACAAAAACTTTGTTTTTTTACCAAATAATACTGGAGACAAGTAAGATTTTCATTCTTATCTGTGTATTTTTTACGTAGAAATTATCCATCTAAACTTTTGTTATATTTTACAGTGGATACTAGTTGTTGGTTGCCATTAATTCTACAAAATAAGTGGTCAATTATATGAATTCATTGGAGCATGATTGGTCAATATATTCGAGTATGAAGGAAGTGATTGATATGTAAGTGAGATTGTTCGAAATATTTGTGTGTATTTGTATATTTAATTATTTCTATGAGATTGTTCTAAATTTACGTTTTTCTTTTATAGATCTATACTAGTATACCGAGCACAAAGAGATGCTCAAGTAGCATGTGTAACACCCCAAATTCGATTATGAGTATCTGTGGCTTATTTGAGGATATATGAATGAAATGACAATTGGTGATTATGTGACTGATGCCGGTGATGAAATTATTTTAGTAATATTAATAATAAGAATAATCATGTAGTATTATTCGAATTATTGGTTATTATTTAAAATAATATAAATGGAAGTATGAATGTTATGTTGGTTATTTTGGAATATAAGAGTATTTTTATATAATAAGGATAAATAATGTTTTATTATACTATCTTATTATTATTATTATTATTATTGAAAATATATTAAAGAAAAGGGTAAGGTGGTCCTTTGGTGAAAATTATGAGGGTAAAGTGGGAAAAGACTTAACTAGGATAATTTTAACCAAATAGGAGAACACGATCAAAGTTCTCACTTATCGTATTCTTTTTGGTGAAGAGGAGCTTTGAGGAGAGGAAAAGAGGAAGGAGAAGCTCAGAGTCAGAAAGTTGCGATGAACCTTGGATGAAGAGTATCAATCGGCGAAATTCTCTAAGGTATGGGGAGTTTTTATAATCTATTGTAAATGTGTAGGAATTGGATTATGAATAGATTAGGATTGTTTGAGTTTATGAGTTTTAGGGGTTTTTGATTTAGGTGGAGTTTATGAGAGAAAGCTTGATAAATTAGAGTGATTAGAATGAGTTATAATCATATATTTGTTTGTATAATTGTTATCTTGATGTTGTTGATGTTTGATTGATGTTTTTGAATGGTTTTTGAGTGTTTTGATGTGAAATTCGTAATGGGATTTTGGGGTTTTTGGTGTTAGAGCATTCTGCAATTATGTAGCAGAGAGCTGCTGGAAAACGTGCGTTAACCGGTTAACGCTATGGGTTAACCGGTTAACCATTGTAATTTTAGTGAATTTCTGGAATTTCGCAGGTGTTAACCGATTAACGCTATGGGTTAACCGGTTAACACTGTTTGAGAGGCAAATTTTAATCCTTTAAAAATCCATAACTTTCAAACCGTAAGTCCGATTCGCATTCCGTTTGAAGCGTCAGAAAGAGCATAAATTAAACTTTATTTTGATGGATGAAAATGAGAGAAGTGAGATAATTTTCTGAACTGAGTTTTTATAAAGACGGATATAATTACCTTATAATTTTACCGGGTTTGGGTCGAGTCTTGATGAGTTGAAATGGTTAATGAACCGGAGTTTTGGTGTATTATCTTGAGTTGTTGATGAACGAGGGTTATAGGCGTACTATCATGATGATAAATATTATAAACATGATTTTATTATAAATCGGTGATTAGTTATTATGGATTAAAAGGAATGGTTTCTTGTGTTGTTAAAAATTGATTTTTATGATTATAAACACAATATTATTGTGAATTGGTGTTTTGTTGTTGATGTGTTGTCATGACGAAAGATATTATTATACGATGATTATTTAATGAACATGAAATGAATGGTGATGTCTTGATGGGTTGAGATAGCTAATGAGATGAGGTTTCGGTGTATTTCCACGATGAAATTATATTATTATTTGATGTTTGAACTATTAGATATGAAATGAATGATGCGCATTTGACTTCTCGATGAATATTTACGGTGTAACACATCATTGCATTTCATGGCATTCACGATGGGGCTTCGGCCTATTTTGTAGCTTCAATCTCATTGTGTGGATTGAAGTATATCGATGATTTACGATGTGCTCCTTTTTGGAGGGTTGATGGTCATGTATTCATCTCACGATGAAATTGGTACCACATGCATATTGCATATAAGGATGGTTAGAATTGCATATTCTGGATGAACTCATGACTGTGTTGTTGTTGCTGAATTTCATGATTGTGTTGTTGTTGCTGAGTTTAATTGTTAATGACGTTATGATATGTTAATCTAATTATTTATATTTCATATTCTTATATGTTTATGATATATTATGATTACTCACCCTGCCTGCTTGGAAATGTTGCCTCTTTCGTGGGTAACTTGCAGATGTCGAAGAATAGTCTTGTAGTGCAATAGGAGTTTTTCATGAGTCTCGGAGCGTGCTTTAGTGTTCCTTAGAAGTGGTTCTGGTCTATGTTTCCTGCTCTGTGTCATGTAACACTGGGATGAGTTTTCTTTTGCTAAACTGTTTTCAGTTATGTTATTATTTGGATAAATGTTTTCCCATTTTTATGATGTTAAATTCAGGATGGTGAAAATTATGTTTATGAAGTAAACTAATGAAGTTTTGAATTATGAAGTTTAAATTCCGCTGCGAAATGATATATGTTATTCTTGATGTTGATTAACACGTGTTACGGGACAGGACACTGTGTATTTGGTTTTCTGATGAAATGTGATATCCTTCTTGTAACTACTCTGATAATATTTTAAATATTTTATTTTGGGGTAGAAGGGTGTTACATTAGTGGTATCAGAGCAGGTCGGTCCGTCCGGCCAATGTTGTCTAGTGTTGTTAATTCCTTAGTACGCGGCATGTGTGTGAAACACTGTCGGTACTTGTTGTTAGTTTTTAGTCGTTGTTGCAAGTGTTAGTTGGAATTAAGTGGGGGAGAAGCTTGACTCTCGGACTGTTGTTGGAGCGTCGAAGTTGGTTCAAAGTTGATGTTGATTACAAGAGTGCAAGGTTGTTCAAGAGATGTTGTTGTGGACCAGCGAGAGCATGTATTCATGAATTTGTATCGGTCGGGTTGCGAAGTGTGTGGATTTATGGATGGTGATTGTTTATGAAAGAAGGATTTATTCAAAATAAAAAGACAAGTTGATGAATAAAGTTGAAGGATCAAGTCGGTAGATTGCTATGCCTTGAGTGTAGTTGGATTCAAGTCGAGTAATTTTCGAAATTGGATGTAGAGCAAGATTTTTGGTAGAACTTGGAAGTAAGACGGAGAAAGGTGGAATTTATATTCATCAATCTCAAAAATTCTGGTTTTTGCAACCTTGGAACAGCTGTCACGAGAAGTGGCATAACTTTTTAACCGTGATTCGGATTGAAGCGGTTCTAGACTTTTTGGAAAGCTTACGAAATTCCTTACAGTTTGCATATAAGATTTTTGTTCAGGAGGTTTATAATGAGGGAGATAAGTGCATTTTAATAGTTGGGGCTGCTGCTGATTTTTGGAAAATTCTGCATACGGGAATTATTGACCAGTCTCATGGCAAGGAGGATAACTTTTTACTCGTAAGTCTGATTCGAGCGATTCTTGAAGTTCTGGAATCTGCACAAATTTCTCTTCATGTTGGAATATAATTTTGTGATTTGGAGGTCTGTATTGGAGAAGATAATTGCGTTCAAAGTGGGGCGTGTGTTGCTGGAAATTTTAGAAAGATGAAAATGATGGAAAAATAATAAGATGTTGGTATTAGAGGGAAGGCATAAGTATTCGGAGAATGAATAAATATGTAATGAGAATGATTAAAGTGCTAATGTCATATGGTAGTAATGTCGAGAGGAAGACGGATGTTTGAATTGTGCTGTTAAGGATTATAATTTGGATGAAGTCGTGATTGGATGAGATAATTGTGTTCGAAGTTGAACGTCTATTGCTGAAAATTTGTAAAGATGAAATTGTTATTAAATAATAAAATGTGGGTATCGGAGAATGCATGGAGATAAGAATTATGTCGAATGAGGACGATTAAAGTGTCGATGTTGGATGATGGTAATATTGAGAAGAAGATGGATGTTTGATCAATGTTGTTAAGAATTTTAACTTGGTTGAACGTTGAATATGGAGCAAACCGACTTGGATGGTACTTGTTGTAGTGAATAAAGTGTTAGTGGGATATCGAGAGTCGTGTGGTACTATGAATGTACATCAGGGAATCGGTACTGGAGTTTTGGATGTTTTATGTCGTTGATGAAGTTGGGATTAAGGAGACTAAGGAGATGTTGGTAAGCCTTAGAGAGTTGACGGGGCATTATGCTTACGGACTCTGGGCACAAGTTGAAGTACGCTATTGTGTTAGGTAATGATGATTTATGTCACGGTTATGATTTTCGGATGTCTATTGACAAATTGAGGAACTGATCACCCTTAATCTATTGTTGATAGCAGACGTAATCATAATTGATGGATAGTTGTGTCATGTCAACTAGTATAGTATGTACATCGAATTGGTTGAAGTCAAGCCGAGTGCTTGAGTATTATTTGTTTTGTTGATGCAAGTTATCATATGAGAGTATTAGTTTGAATTTAAGAGGGAAGTATGAAATTGCGCTTGGATTGAAATGTAATAAGAAAATTCATAGTTGGACTCGGAATAATTGGAATTTTGTTTAATGATGAATTAAGTAGCTTGAGACTTGAAGTTATCTTGAGATGATTAGAAAGGAAAGTAGGTGGAAATGTGAAATGGTGATTTGTTAAGAATGTCAGATATAAGGTAGTTGCAAGTATTAGAAGTGAAATTATAAGTTGGTTTATTAAATAGAGGTTTTGGTTGGAATAAGAGGAGTTGTTTGGTTGTGTCTATTCGGATAAGAATCTATAAAAGGTTGTGTCGGTATGAGTAAGAATCGAGTATTCGGTAAGTTGAATTAGTTGGAAGCGAATGGTATGAGTTATCTAATGGAGATTCGTTGGACCCCTGTATCTTATATTGTCATAATGATGTAGTGTGTTTAAGGTAATTTTTGAAGGATGTATTATTTAAGATGGTAAAGTTGTAGTTGTGTTGAGGGTAATTGGAAATTCATGAAGTATGTAAATATTTGTACAAATTTTGGGAAGTTGTCGCAGTTGTATTTATGATTGAACGTTCGGAGGTGTTGCCTTATGAATTTAAGTTGGATGTATTCGGTAACTACGTAGTAGAATACCTATTGAAACGAAATTCAGAAGAGTTAAGTCGAAAGTGTTATTGATGTGTTGGTTTGGTGATTGAAGAAGTTGGAAATAAACTTGGTAGTCCTGGAACTTTGCAGAGTAATCAGGGTGCGCAGCGAACGTGTGATGCGGTGTAGTCTTTTGTCTGAGAATGACGACGATGTTGATAGTCGATTGTTTTGATGTTGGAATTGTGTGTTCCTATGTTGTGATATTCTAACGTTTCAATCATTGAATTCTTGAGTTGGGTACTATCTTGTGTTGCGATGCTAATTGTCAAGTGTATCGCTTGTGTAATGTTCATATTGTTATTGCCGTTGATGCTATGAGTTATGGTTTGTATGGTATGTGGAGCTGCCTTTCTAAGTTGAGAATTGATTAGTTGGATGGATTAAGTAGTTGAAATAGTTGAATCGGATATATTTTCGAGGGCGAAAATTCTTTAAGTGGAAAGAGTTGTAACACCCCAAATTCGATTATGTGTATTTGTGGCTTATTTGAGGATATATGAATGAATTGACAATTGGTGATTATGTGACTGATGCCGGTGGTAAAATTATTTTAGTAATATTAATAATAAGAATAATCATGTAGTATTATTCGAATTATTGGTTATTATTTAAAATAATATAAGTGGAAGTATGAATGTTATGTTGGTTATTTTGGAATATAAGAGTATTTTTATATAATAAGGATAAATAGTGTTTTATTATACTATTTTATTATTATTATTATTATTATTGAAAATATATTAAAGAAAAGGGTAAGGTGGTCCTTTGGTGAAAATTATGAGGGTAAAGTGGGAAAAGACTTAACTAGGATAATTTTACCCAAATAGGAGAACACGATCAAAGTTCTCACTTATCGTACTCTTTTTGGTGAAGAGGAGCTTTGAGGAGAGGAAAAGAGGAAGGAGAAGCTCAGAGTCAGAAAGTTGCGAGGAACCTTGGATGAAGAGTATCAATTGGCGAAATTCTCTAAGGTATGGGGAGTTTTTATAATCTATTGTAAATGTGTAGGAATTGGACTATGAATAGATTAGGATTGTTTGAGTTTATGAGTTTTAGGGGTTTTTGATTTAGGTGGAGTTTATGAGAGAAAGCTTGATAAATTAGAGTGATTAGAATGAGTTATAATCATATATTTGTTTGTATAATTGTTATCTTGATGTTTGATTGATGTTTTTGAATGGTTTTTGAGTGTTTTGATGTGAAATCCGTAATGGGATTTTGGGGTTTTTGGTGTTGGAGCAGTCTGCAATTATGTAGCAGAGAGCTGCTGGAAAATGTGCATTAACCGGTTAACGCTATGGGTTAACCGGTTAACCATTGTAATTTTGGTGAATTTCTGGAATTTCGCAGGCGTTAACCGGTTAACGCTATGGGTTAACCGGTTAACACTGTTTGAGAGGCAAATTTTAATCCTTTAAAAATCCATAACTTTCAAACCGTAAGTCCGATTCGCATTCCGTTTGAAGCGTCAGAAAGAGCATAAATTAAACTTTATTTTGATGGATGAAAATGAGAGAAGTGAGATAATTTTCTGAACTGAGTTTTTATAAAGACGGATAGAATTACCTTATAATTTTACCGGGTTTGGGTCGAGTCTTGATGAGTTGAAATGGTTAATGAACCGGAGTTTTGGTGTATTATCTTGAGTTGTTGATGAACGAGGGTTATAGGCGTACTATCATGATGATAAATATTATAAACATGATTTTATTATAAATCGGTGATTAGTTATTATGGATTAAAAGGAATGGTTTCTTGTGTTGTTAAAATTGATTTTTATGATTATAAACACAATATTATTGTGAATTGGTGTTTTGTTGTTGATGTGTTGTCATGACGAAAGATATTATTTTACGATGATTATTTAATGAACATGAAATGAATGGTGATGTCTTGATGGGTTGAGATAGCTAATGAGATGAGGTTTCGGTGTATTTCCACGATGAAATTATATGATTATTTGATGTTTGAACTGTTAGATATGAAATGAATGATGCGCATTTGACTTCTCAATGAATATTTACGGTGTAACGCATCATTGCATTTCATGACATTCACGATGGGGCTTCGGCCTATTTTGTAGCTTCAATCTCATTGTGTGGATTGAAGTATCTCGATGATTTACGATGTGCTCCTTTGTGGAGGGTTGATGGTCATGTATCCATCTCACGATGAAATTGGTACCACATGCATATTGCATATAAGGATGGTTAGAATTGCATATTCTGGATGAACTCATGACTGTGTTGTTGTTGCTGAATTTCATGATTGTGTTGTTGTTGCTGAGTTTAATTGTTAATGACGTTATGATATGTTAATCTAATTATTTATATTTCATATTCTTATATGTTTATGATATATTATGATTACTCACCCTGCCTGCTTGGAAATGTTGTCTCTTTCGTTGGTAACTTGCAGATGTCGAAGAATAGTCTTGTAGTGCAATAGGAGTTTTTCATGAGTCTCGGAGCGTGCTTTAGTGTTCCTTAGAAGTGGTTATGGTCTATGTTTCCTGCTCTGTGTCATGTAACACTGGGATGAGTTTTCTTTTGCTAAACTGTTTTCAGTTATGTTATTATTTGGATAAATGTTTTCCCATTTTTATGATGTTAAATTCAGGATGGTGAAAATTATGTTTATGAAGTAAACTAATGAAGTTTTGAATTATGAAGTTTAAATTCCACTGCGAAATGATATATGTTATTCTTGATTTTGATTAACCCGTGTTACGGGACAGGTCACTGTGTATTTGGTTTTCTGATGAAATGTGATATCCTTCTTGTAACTACTATGATAATATTTTAAATATTTTATTTTGGGGTAGAAGGGTGTTACATTAGTGGTATCAGAGCAGGTCGGTCCGTCTGGCCAATGTTGTCTAGTGTTGTTACATCCTTAGTACGCGGCATGTGTGTGAAACACTGTCGGTACTTGTTGTTAGTTTTTAGTCGTTGTTGCAGGTGTTAGTTGGAATTAAGTGGGGGAGAAGCTTGACTCCCGGACTGTTGTTGGAACGTCGAAGTTGGTTCAAAGTTGATGTTGATTACAAGAGTGCAAGGTTGTTCAAGAGATGTTGTTGTGGACCAGCGAGAGCATGGATTCATGAATTTGTATCGGTCGGGTTGCGAAGTTTGTGGATTTATGGATGGTGATTGTTTATGAAAGAAGGATTTATTCAAAATAAAAAGACAAGTTGATGAATTAAGTTGAAGGATCAAGTCGGTAGATTGCTATGCCTTGAGTGTAGTTGGATTCAAGTCGAGTAATTTTCGAAGTTGGATGTAGAGCAAGATTTTTGGTAGAACTTGGAAGTAAGACGGAGAAAGGTGGAATTTATATTCATCAATCTCAAAAATTCTGGTTTTTGCAACCTTGGAACAGCTGTCACGAGAAGTGGTATAACTTTTTAACCGTGATTCGGATTGAAGCGGTTCTAGACCTTTTGGAAAGCTTACGAAATTCCTTACAGTTTGCATATAAGATTTTTGTTCAGGAGGTTTATGATGAGGGAGATAAGCGCATTTTAATAGTTGGGGCTGCTGCTGATTTTTGGAAAATTCTGCATACGGGAATTATTGACCAGTCCCATGGCAAGGAGGATAACTTTTTACTCGTAAGTCGGATTCGAGCGGTTCTTGAAGTTCTGGAATCTGCACAAATTTCTCTTCACGTTGGAATATAATTTTGTGATTTGGAGGTCTGTATTGGAGAAGATAGTTGCGTTCAAAGTGGGGCGTGTGTTGCTGGAAATTTTAGAAAGATGAAAATGATGGAAAAATAATAAGATGTTGGTATTAGAGGGAAGGCATAAGTATTCGGAGAATGAATAAATATGTAATGAGAATGATTAAAGTGCTAATGTCAGATGGTAGTAATGTCGAGAGGAAGACGGATGTTTGAATTGTGCTGTTAAGGATTATAATTTGGATGAAGTCATGATTGGATGAGATAATTGTGTTCGAAGTTGAAGACATATCCTCCTGAAGACATATCACATTACTATTTCAAGACTGCTTTAGAGCTATTGATTGCTCTATCCTCCTGAAATCATATTACTATTTCAAGACTGCTTTAGAGCTATTCATTGCTCTATCCTCCTGAAATCATATTACTACTTCAAGACTGCTTTAGGGTTATCATTATTGATTGCTCTATCCTCATGAAGACATGCTACTCCAGTATCCTGAAAGCATATCATCAGTACCTCAGGACTGCTCTAGACTCCTGACAGCTTTCATTATACATCCATATTTTGGATTGCTTTCCCCTAGTGGCATCTTTAAGCCCACTCAATCATATTCAACTAGTCATCTGTATCACTCTAATGCACTGGTGAGTGCAAATTTTTGGGCTTTTGTGTTCAATCCCCTTCAACCTTCCAGGTCACGATTGGAAAATATACCAATCTAACCCCTCAGGTTTCAGAAAATTGAACAGGGGCAGCTGTTGCACCCCAAAATTTGCCCTCACAATACAAGACTTTGTGTTCTAAGAAGGTTCACAAGGTTCACAAGTTTCTCAACATTTCCATAACCTTTCATGAGGTTCATGAAGTCCACAAGTTACTTCTTGAAGGTTCACAAGGTTCACAAGTTCTCCAACACTTGCATAAACCTTTCATGAGGTTCATGAAGTCTACAAGTCACTTCTTGAAGGTTCACAAGGTTCACAAGTTTCTCTACATCTTCAAGACCTTTCATGAAGTTCATGAAGTCTACAAGTCACTTCTTGAAGGTTCACAAGGTTCACAAGATTCACAATGATTACAAAGCTCTCCTGAGGTTCATGAGGTCTACAAAGCCACTTCATGAAGTTCACAAGGTTCACAAGGTTCACAATACCTCCCATGAATATCACAAGACATTTTATGAAGATTCACAAGGTTCACAAAGTTCACAATTGGTCAAAGAAGTTGACAATCCCCTCAGACAATGCACCTCCTAAGCAGTGCATCCAAAACTAGGGTTTTGACTTTAATCAGGCTAAATGGATTTCCAATACCTCAAGTGAGTTTCATAACATCTTATATGTGTTTAAGAACCCCCATGCCAAGTTTCAAGACTTTTCTCAAAAGTTTGCTCAGTCAGATGATCAGATAAGTCAAAATCAGTCAATGCAGTTAAAAAGTCAAACGGAGGTCAACTGTGGTCAAACCAAAGTCAAACTTCATGATTTTTTTCCAACATCAAGTATGTGAAGTAAAATTCATCATTTGATCAAGGGTTGATCATGATTCATCAAGGAGATTCCAGATCATCAATAATCAGGAGTTTCTAAATTAGGGTTTCCTTAGTAAAAGTCAACTGAACTTTGACCAGCCATAACTTTCACATACTTCATCACCAAGTCTCAATCCAAAGCTTATTTTGAAGGAAATTGAATTATCTACAACTTTGATGTTGAAGGTTAAGCTTAGAAATGCTTCATTTGGAAGATATGATCTAAGACATTATAGGTCATTTCAAAAGTCAACAAAAAGTCAACAACTTCAAAAGGGCATAACTTGAGATTGGTAAATGATATGAACCTGAAACCAATGGGGTTGTTTATAGGACTCTTTAAGCTTTCCAAAAAGTCCAAGAACACCCTCATACCTTTAAAATTGAGGGAGATGTGCCCTTGCAAAGTTGGGAAATTTTGTGATGGTTTATGTTGAAAATGGAGGCTTAAAAGTAATTCTTTCCAAATGGGCTGCCCAAGTTATGATCCAATCCATACACTAACACTATGCACGACCCAAACCATTTAAAATCTGATTTTTATTATTTTTATTTCTATTTATTTTGATTTAAATCATTAAAAATCATTTTAAATAAAAATAAAAAATAAAAATAATGGATTTTATTTGGATAATGTTTCTAGAAGATCATAATGGGTGATTAGAATCAAAGAGGAATGGAATCATGTGATTGATACAAAAATAGCAAGTCTTCATAAGCCAATATTTGAAATTCAAAGCACCATCTTTTTCAATCTTTTTGAATCCAATATTGCACATAATCAATCAAAGTTTTTGACCTAATTGAGTCTCCTATATATACATAACTCATTGCCATTGCCCAAGGACGAAATCCAGCAGCCAAAGTGTAAGTTTATCATTCAAAAAATTCTTCCAAAAGTGACATTCGGGTTTTCAAATTCAGGACACTACAAGGTATTTTCAGAACATGGTTGGCTTCCTTGATCATCATGGAACATAATCAGATCATAACATTGCCCCATAACATCACATATGGACAAATCCGATTCAAACTTTTTCACATTTTTATGTTTTTTCGTTCTTGAACATTTATGCATTATTGTTAAGTTTTGTTTGATGATTTGTGTTCTATGAAGGTTTGTGATGAATTCTGGGCAGGTTAATTGAAGAAAACATGGCCGAAACTCATAATGCCATTTTAGGGTTCATGACCTTCATATTAGGGTTTAAGGATCCAGTGAATATAAATGAATTTTAAGACCATGGTTGGATTCGAATTGACCTCTGGATCATGTTTGCGTTTTCAATTTTGTAAAATTTCACTGTTTGGTTGCCCATTGTGTTTCGTAGGTTTTGCTAGGGTTTTGTTTTTCGCAGGAAAAGTCATAGAAGAAACCGCAGCAAATTTCGAAGGATGAAAGGTTGAAGACGATCCCCTGGCGCCAAGATTCAAATTCAAATTATGATTAATTTATTTTATGTTGTTTTGCTGTTTGATAATCACACGCACATGTGTGTCCTGGTGGTAAGTTTGATAGGCGTATGTTGTGAGGTCTCTGGTTCGATACTTGGCTGGTGCATGTTTTTTTTGTTAATTTTTCAGGTTAAAGACAAACATAATATATTATGTGTTGTTGCCAATCCATGACCAGAAGGGCTCTCCCAGCCAGGCGGTAAGGCGCGCGCGTGTGTAACTATAAGGTCCTGGGTTCAATCCTCCCCCAGGCCTTTTGCATATTTTATTTTTCCAGGATATTTTGTGAATCAAGAACAAAACCAAGTGAAGCTCAGTCATTGTCACATGCGCCTGGCTGGCCCAGTGGTTGTTGTTGCTGCTTGCAAGTGTGAGGTCTTGGGATCAAATCCCACCAGGTTCCTTTTTCTTTCTTTCTTTTTATTTTATTTTCCTTCTTCTAATTTAATTAGTCAAAATTTTATTATTATATTATGAAGTATGTATATATTATGTATTCCAACTCTTAAAATTATTTTCTAAAAAAAAAATAATATAAAACTCTTGATTTTTCAATGTAAACTTTATTTATATAATTTATATTAGTTAAGATAATTTTTTTTTTTTTATAATTAGTTAAAATATATATTTTGTATATAAATTAACCCTAATTTTCAAAACCCTAAAAAATATTTTCTAAATGAACTTTAATTTTGTAAAATCTAATTTTTATTTTCTAAATAATTTCTATTTCCTAATTCTTAGTATAGATATTATGTATATATTTATTTAATAATAATTTTGTAAATATGATCTATTATTAGTAATATGTAAATATTTTTGTTCATAATCTAAATTATATGTAAATAATTCTAAATTGAGTCTATAATATTTTAATTTTATAATAACTTAATAACTTGTAAATTAAAAAAATAATTGTTTGTTTATATTTCGTTTTAACATAATTGTTTATATTAAAAATTATTAATCTTGTTATTATAATTTTGATTAATTTTATTTATTATTGTTATTACTAACCATATAATTTATTTTGCTTTATTAATTTTATATGTTATTATTTCATTAATTTTTATTATTCACTAACCTCTCTTATTTTATTATTATTAACTTTTTGCTTATTATTTAAATTATTTATCACTAACCCCTATTATTTATTTCTTATTATTTATTGCTTATTTATTTATATTTTATTTTGCTATTTATTTTGCTTAATATTTTGCTTATTATTATAATGTTGTAATTGTTTCCCGGATGTAATTTTGTAATTATTTAATTATTGTTGCTATGGTTAGTAATTAGGGAGTGAAAAAAAAACATATCTGTTATATAAAAATAAATTTAGATCATTTTTAATCAAAGATAATTAAAATAAACACTCACACACACGTAAGTCGATTTTAATCGTCGTCTCACGTTTCTAAGGTTATCCCTCAAGTTGCCTACGAATAAGGTCAAGTGGGGTGTATAAAGCAAGTCCCTAAAAATAAAAATCATCAAGTCCCTCATGGTTGCCTATACGAATCGAGTCCCTTCGAAAAATGATGATAGTCCCTCCCGTATGCTTATTACACCCCACAGTTGCCTTCATAACCAGATTGTCCCTCATATGTCCCTTAACATCCAAAGTAATGACTACCTACTCCTTAATAGTAGGGATAGTCTTACCCATGAAAGGATAAAGAACAAGAAAGACTTAGAACTTTAGGGTAGGTACCTCTTAGTTGCTTGCTCACTCCAATTTTCAAACTTTCCACAATTTCAAACAAATTTTCAAACAAGTTTTTACACATCCGTACATGGATTATTATTAACTATTCTGAAAATTTTTCTATTCACACACTACACTTTCAAAAACAATTTAAAGTGAGCTAAGTAACTAAGAGCCCATGGATAACCATGGATGTAAAGGGTGCTAACACCTTCCCTTTACATAACCTACCCCCCGGACCCAAAAATATCTCTAAGGTCTTTCCTGTTCTTTTATAACCTTTCCTTATGGATAAAATAAAAGTCGGTGGCGACTCTTGCTATCCGCAACATAACTAAAAGTCAGTTCTCCCACCGTGTTACAGAACTGGCGACTCTGCTGGGGATTTAATATAAAAGAGGGGTACCCTTAGGAATTAGATCACTTTAAATTGTTTGCCTTGTTTGCTTTATATTACTTGTTAGGGTGCTCTTATGTGTGAAAGGTCCTAACCCGGATCTAGTGTACCTTAGGTAAATGGCAATAGACCAAGGAAACTGTACGACGTATATCGATACGGTTGATCTGGTGGCCATAGTTAGTGCGACTTCTTGGTTGGTGCTTATATTCCTTAAGTCAAGTTGAGGATAATATGAGGCTGCCATATGTTGTCAATGCACTAACTAACTTTTAGAACCCTAGTTAACTCATCTTGGCCTTTAGAAGGTAGTGAGGTAACCGGCTTTGGTGCATACTAAAGTTGGTTGATACTCGATACTACGCTCATTGAGATCTTAAACTTGGAGGGTTTTGGGTGGCAAGTAAGTTGCCTTCTGAACAACCACCCTTGTGAAGGATCAATGATATTGAGATCCCTTAGAACCTGGTTACTTTATAGGACAGGATGAACCATCTAACTTCAGGGGAGGGTACTTACCTTTGAACCTCATGCAAGCCTTTAAACCTAGGGCAATTGTGTGACTTGTTTGTGTGTGCCACATGTTTGTGATTGAGCATAACATCATGACATCATCATGCATCATAAGCATATCATTTTCCCTAACCATTTCAAGGACCAAGGGATTTATCTTTGTTCTTTGTTGCAGGTCATGGCTTCAGTTCGTAGAAACACCATCAGGATCAACTTTGTGGGGATACCTCCCAAACTTAAAGAGTTGGTTTCTCAGGTGTCTGATCATTCCCGGTTCATCAAGAGACATGGTCACCTATTGGATCTAGTCACTTCAGGGTTCAATGAAGACATGATGAGTGTCCTGTTCCAGTTCTTTGACCCTAAGCACCATTGCTTTACATTCCCTGACTACCAGCTAGTTCCAACCATGGAGGAGTTCTCTAAACTTCTGGGCATACCTGTTCTTGATCAGAAACCATTCACAGGCTTGGAAAAAGAGCTTAAACCAGAGGTTATTGCTGCAGCTCTACATCTGAGGAAGTCTGACATTGTTCTAGAGACGAGAAGTGGAGTTAAGGGTATTCTTGCCAAGGTATTAGTGGATAAAGCTCAAATGTTCTTGAAGGCCATGAGCTATGATGCTTTTGAGGAGATCTTAGCCTTGCTGATATATGGCTTAGTGTTGTTCCCCAATCCAGATCAGTTCATAGATGTTCATGCCATCAACATTTTCCTGAGTCACAATCCAGTGCCTACATTGCTTGGAGACATCCTGCATTCTCTTCACACCCGTACTACAAGGGCAAGAGGAACTTTGATGTGCTGCATACCTTTGCTTTCTAGGTGGTTTATTTCTCACCTTCCTCGCTCAGTAATGAAGAATGAGCAAGGGTTCAGATGGTCTAAGAGGATCATGTCACTTTCTCACTCAGATATCCATTGGTGCTCCAGATCTATGGAGAATGTCACCATCATTGACCGTTGTGGGGAGTTTCCTAATGTGCCACCTCTAGGCATAAGAGGAGGCATCACCTACAACCCCTCTCTAGCTTTACGACAGTTTGGTTACGCTCGGAGCGATGGCCCACATGACATGTTGATTCAGGGCATTGTATTTGACTACGACAACGATCTTCAGGGTTACCGTCAGAGATTCATGCGAGCCTGGGGAAAAGTAAACAAGGTTGACAGCAAGACACTGGAGCCTAAGTACACTATTCCTATGGAGGCTTATCTCAGATGGGTGCGATCTCGTGCTCAGACTCTCATGATGCCATATCCTGCTATCCTGCCAGTTACCATGGAACCTGTTGCTGAAGGAGATACTGCTTATACTATCCTTCACCCAAACATGCCCACTGATATGGAAGACTTACAGAGATCCTGGATCCAACTGAAGGAGCAAAGGGATACTTTCGAGGCTCATTACAAAGCAAGCCAAGAAAGAATCCTAGAACTAACAAAGCAACTTCATGAGGAACGAAATCTCAACTCATACCTCAATACAAAGAGGAAACGTCCATGGGAGACTTAAAACCCCATCTTTTGTACTTATTTCACTTTCATTTTTGTAAGCCTAAAAGGCAAAACAAAGTTATTACTAATAAAAGTTTACTTTCTTGTTTGTTTAAGCAAATTTAAATCCTGCGGTCCTTGAAAACATTGCATATGCATTCCCATATCATTTCATTGCATCACAGGTTTATAATTGTGCACAGGTTTCTCATCTTCTCGCTGTTTATTTCAGCAATGGCTCTTGAACAATCAGTTAAGGATCTTCAGGCACAGAATGCACAGTTCCAAGATCTGATCTTGAACCTGTCCAAGGGGCAAGATGATTTGAAGGCACTGCTGGCCAAGAAGACTAAGAAGACTAGAAGGTCGGTTGGGTTGCTCAACATGGGAAGAAGGTTCAAAGGTCCTGTCAAGACCAAGGAAGAGGTTGAAGACTATGAATCTGAGGAATCTGAGAAAGAGAGAGGCAGTCTCCACAACACTATGGGGGACTCTGATTCTGAGGCTAATTACTACCATGAGCCTAATGAAGACAAATTCAAGATGCTGGTGGATAGAATGGATGCTATGGAGTTGCAGAAATCATCTGGGCTGGATTTTGAGGATTTAAGTTTGATATCTGGGGTTGTGATACCCATTGGGTTCAAAGTTCCTACATTTGTTGTCTATGATGGGGTCTCTTGTCCCAAACTGCATTTGAGGTCTTATGTCAGAAGAATTCAACCTCATACTGCTGATAAGAAGTTGTGGATCCATTTCTTTCAAGAGAGCTTATCTGGAGCTCAGCTGGAGTGGTATTATCAGTTGGAGAGTGTCAACATCAGAGACTGGAATGATCTTGCTGAAGCTTTCTACAAGCAGTATCAATACAATGCTGACTTAGCCCCCACTCGCATGCAGCTTCAGAGTATGTCTATGGGTGCCAAAGAAAGTTTTAAGGAGTATGCTCAGAAATGGAGAGATTTAGCTGGAAGAGTTCAACCCCCTTTGACTGACAGGGAATTGGTTGATATGTTCATGTGTACACTGAATGGTCCGTTTTACAGTCACCTCATTGGAAGCTCATCATCTGGCTTCACTGAGTTGATCATGACAGGAGAGCGAGTAGAGAATGGTATCAAGAGTGGTAAGATCCAAGTGGGCACTTCTTCATCAGGTGCTGCAAAGAAGCCTCCCACTGGGAAGAAAGAATCCAATGCTGTTTATGGTCAACCTGATCGTAACAGAAGGCATCAGTCTGTTAGTGCGGTTCATATTTCAAATCCAACTCCTGCAACAACAGAGCAGCCTCAAGGCAACCAACTGAGGGCTAGAAGACAGTTCACGAAGATCAACATGTCAATGGCTCAGGCATTGCAACATTTGTTGAAAGCTGAACTTATTACCCTGAGGGAGGCTCCTCAGAAACCCAATGTTACTTCTCCCAAGTACAATCCCAATGCACGATGTGCATATCATTCAAACTGTCCAGGACATGATACTAATAACTGCTGGGTCTTGAAGAACAAAATTCAAGATATGATTGATGCTGGAGAAATTGAGTTTGATCCACCAGGTACTCCAAATGTGATTACAGCTCCAATGCCAAATCACGAGAAGACTGTCAATGCCATTGATGAAGACTTGCATGTTTATTCAGTAATGGAGTTGAGTACACCACTGTCTGTTATCAAAAAGAGGTTAGTACAAGCTGGGATCTTTCCAGGTTGTCGTGAAGATTGTCTGTATTGTACCTATAAGCCAGATAGTTGCTTCATTCTGAGAGATGGAATTCAACGTCTTATGGATAAGTATACTATAGTGTTTGAAAGAAGACCAGCATCTGTAGAAAGTATGGTGGATCATCTGACTCGGGGTAAGAAGATTGAAGAGGTTGATATGGTTGACAAAGTACCGGTAAGAATCACTTCAAAGGGTCCCATTAAAATCACTCATCAGGGCCCAATCAAGATCATTGCTGAAGGTCCTGTGAAAGTTGTTGCTGAAGCCAGAGTAGCTCCTGTGGTCATTACTACTCCAGGTCCTATCCCATATACGTCTGACAAAGCTGTGCCTTGGCACTATGGGTCTGATGTTTACATCCATGGTGTTAAGCAAGAGCCTGTAGCTGATGTGCCTGTTGACATTGATAATATTGCTGGATCTAGTAAGATCACTCGTAGTGGAAGAATCTTCTCTCCTCCAGTTGCTTCTAAGAGTGCAGTTACTCCTGCTGCTACCTCCACCACTGATGCTCGGGGCAAGGGTCCTGTTATTGAGCCTGTATCTACTGATGTGCCAGCTGCTGATGACCTCTCTAAGCAGATGGAGGAAGTGTTGAAAATCATTCGCAAGAGTGATTATGACATTGTTGATCAGTTGGGGCATACTCCCTCAAAGATTTCTATGCTGTCCTTGTTGTTATGTTCTGAGGCTCATGCCAAGTCATTGATCAAGTTCCTGAAGATGGCTCATGTACCCAGTGCAATTTCTGTTGACCAGTTTGAGAATTGTGTTGCCCACCTGACCTATGATAATGGGTTAGGATTTTCTGATGCTGATTTAACCCCTGCCAAGAGGGATCATAACAGGGCCTTGCATATTTCAATTGAATGCAGGGGCACTACCCTGTCTCATGTGCTGATAGACAATGGTTCCTCTTTGAATGTGTTGCCTAAGGAAGTCCTGAACAAGCTGAGTCCTGAAGATACTGTGCTGAAGCCCAGCAATATTGTGGTAAAAGCTTTTGATGGTTCTAGAAGAGTAGTGCATGGGGAAATTGATCTCCCAATCCAAGTTGGTTCTCAGGTGTTTACTGCTACATTTTATGTGATGGATATTCGTCCTTCGTACTCTTGTCTGCTTGGTCGTCCCTGGATCCATGGGGCAGGTGCTGTGACCTCTACATTGCACCAAAAGCTGAGATATCCGGTGAATGGAAAGGTTGTTACTGTTTATGGAAAAGAAGAATACTTTGTCAGCCATGTAAACACTTTCAAGTATCTGGAAGTGGAAGGTGAATACATTGAGACTCCGTGTCAGTCATTTGAAGTGGTTCCCTGGGTTGTTAAAGATTGTGTAGCTCCTCCTGCTGTGAAGAAAGGTCCTGTTGTCACCAGAAAACCTCCAACAATGGCAATGGCCTCCCTCAATGATGCTAGAGCTGTGGTGGATGAAGTTGGTTGTACTATTTGGGGTCAGCTTCCTGATATTCCATACAAGTCTGACAAGTTTGGTTTGGGTTTCGCTGCAGAGTCCCAGAAGGCTGTTCGTCGTGCTCGTGCTGCTCGTGTCACTAATCAAGGGGTTATCAATGCTGTGGGAAACTATGATGAAGACTACAACTTGGATGCATGGATTTTTCCTACTATGGGTGCTGGACTCAATAATTGGAAAGCTGAAGATGTTATCCCTATCTCCTTTAGTCAGGAGTAAATACTATTACTGTGTTATGTTTTTAAGTTTGTAATTTCTTGAACAATAAAACTTTCAAGCCATGTGCCTTACCCGGGGCACAATGGTGTGCTTGTTACGGGTTGTCATTTCATTTGCATACTTCATTCAATAAAATCAGTGGACGTTTCATTTTCGTAAATATTGTGTTCCTTGTATTTCTTTTCTTTATTTTTGCTTTATCAGCTATGTGTTCTTACACACACCCACATCACTAAATGCAGATCCTCATCCACTCTGGATCCTGTTGATAACAGTTCTACTATTGCCCATTATAATTTCGAGAATCCGATCTATCAAACTGAAGACGGAAATGAGGACGATTGTGAAATACCTGTAGAGCTTGCTAGGTTGTTACAACAAGAAGAGAAAGCTATACAGCCACATGAAGAGCCAGTCGAAGTTGTGAATTTGGGAACTGAAGAAAACAGAAAAGAGGTCAAGATAGGGGCTGATTTAGAGGACAGTGTCAAGAGCAGGTTGATTCAGATGTTACGTGACTATGTAGAGATCTTTGCTTGGTCTTATGAAGATATGCCAGGATTGGATACAGACATTGTGGTTCACCGTTTGCCAGTGAAAGAAGATTGTCGTCCAAAGAAGCAGAAAGTTCGTCGTATGCGTCCTGAAATGTCAGAAAAGATCAAGGCAGAGGTAATGAAACAGTTCAATGCAGGGTTCTTAGCAGTGACTTCTTATCCTCAGTGGGTTGCAAATGTGGTACCAGTTCCTAAGAAAGATGGTAAGGTACGTATGTGTGTAGACTACAGAGATTTGAACAAAGCTAGCCCCAAAGATGACTTTCCCCTTCCTCATATTGATATCCTGGTAGACAACACTGCTCAGCATAAGGTATTCTCTTTCATGGATGGTTTCTCTGGTTACAATCAAATCAAGATGGCACCTGAAGATATGGAGAATACAACATTTGTGACACAGTGGGGCACCTTTTGCTATAAGGTAATGCCATTTGGTTTGAAGAATGCAGGGGCAACATATCAGCGTGCTATGGTGGCTTTGTTTCATGATATGATTCATCATGAGATAGAGGTATATGTAGATGATATGATAGCCAGGTCTCAGAATGAAGAGCAACATCTTGATCATCTGCACAAGTTGTTTGAGAGGTTGAAGAAATACAAGTTGAGATTGAATCCAAACAAGTGTACTTTTGGAGTTAGATCTGGTAAACTCCTGGGTTTCATTGTCAGTGGAAAAGGTATTGAGGTGGATCCTGCAAAAGTGAAAGCTATACGAGAGATGCCAGCTCCCCGTACTGAGAAGGAGGTTAGAGGTTTCTTGGGACGATTGAACTACATTGCAAGATTTATTTCCCAATTAACTACCATCTGTGAGCCAATCTTCAAACTGTTGAAGAAAGATCAGGTGATGGAATGGAATGATGAGTGCCAAACTGCCTTTGATGAAATCAAGAGATACCTGCTAGAACCTCCAATTTTGATGCCACCAGTTGATGGAAGACCCTTGATTATGTACTTAACAGTACTAGACAACTCGATGGGGTGTGTATTGGGGCAACATGACGAGTCTGGTCGAAAAGAGCAGGCAATATACTACCTTAGCAAAAAGTTTACCGACTGTGAAACAAGATACTCACTGCTCGAGAAAACTTGCTGCGCTTTGGCATGGGCTGCTCGCCGACTAAGACAGTATATGTTGACCCATACTACCTTATTGATTTCAAAGATGGATCCAATCAAGTACATATTTGAGAAACCTGCTCTCTCCGGAAGAATTGCAAGATGGCAAATGATCTTGACGGAATATGACATACAGTATACTACTCAGAAGGCCATTAAAGGAAGTGTTGTTGCTGATCATTTGGCTCATCAAGCAGTGGATGATTATCAGTCAATGAGTTTTGAGTTTCCTGATGAAGACATTATGATTATTACCAAAGAACCTGGACAATATGACGGACCTGAACAAGGATCCCGATGGACTATGGTTTTTGATGGTGCCTCTAATGCACTTGGTAATGGTGTTGGTGTTGTGATTAGTTCCCCTGAAGGTTGTCATACCCCGATTACTGCTAGACTTTGTTTCCATTGTACCAATAACATGGCTGAATATGAGGCATGTATCCTGGGTATTAAAGCTGCTATTGATATGAAGATTCAGTTCCTTGATGTGTATGGAGATTCAGCCCTGGTAGTGAGTCAGATTAAAGGAGATTGGGATACCAAGCATGATAACCTCATTCCTTACAAAGAGCATGTGTTGTCTTTGATCCCACATTTCAAAGAGATTACCTTTGGACATATTCCACGAAGAGAAAATCAATTGGCAGATGCTTTGGCCACCATGGCATCTATGTTTGAGATTAACTGGGATGATGAAGCTCCCAAGATTACTATTGATAGATTTGAAAAGCCTGCATACTGCAATGAGATTGACACAGAAGGGGCAGAGGAGAAGCCTTGGTTCTATGAAGTGAAAAGATATCTTGAAGCTCAGGAGTTCCCTGAAGGGGCATCTGTCAAAGATAGGAAGTTCCTGAGGAGGTTTGCTGCTAAGTTCTTTTTGAGTAATGAGATTCTGTACAAGCGTAATCATGATTCAACTATGCTTCGTTGTGTGGATAAGAAGGAAGCAACTGAGATTATGGAAGAGATGCATGATGGGACCTTTGGCACTCATTCTAGTGGTCATACCATGGCAAAGAAGATTTTGAGAGCAGGTTACTATTGGTCTACCATGGAAGCTGATTGCTACCAACACTCCAGAACGTGTCACAAATGTCAAATCTATGCTGATAAAGTTCATGTACCTCCATCACCATTGAATGTGTTGACTGCTCCTTGGCCTTTTGCCATGTGGGGCATTGATATGATTGGTGAGATCAAGCCTACTGCTTCTAATGGGCATCGTTTCATCCTGGTTGCTATTGATTATTTCACGAAGTGGGTAGAGGCAGCTTCATTTGCATCTGTGACTAAAAATGTTGTGGCTCGGTTCATTAAGAATAATCTCATATGTAGGTATGGCATCCCTGAAAGGATTATCACTGACAATGGCTCTAATCTGAACAACACTATGATTACTGATCTCTGCACGCAGTTCAAGATTAAGCATCACAACTCTTCTCCGTATCGTCCAAAGATGAATGGGGCAGTTGAGGCTGCCAATAAGAACATTAAAAAGATTGTACAGAAGATGACTGTTACTTACAAGGATTGGCATGAGATGTTACCATTTGCTCTTCATGGTTATCGTACCACAATACGTACTTCAACAGGGGCAACCCCATTCTCCTTAGTCTATGGTATGGAAGCAGTACTGCCTATTGAAGTTCAGATTCCCTCCTTAAGAATTATGAAGGATGCAGGCTTGGATGAAGATGAGTGGATTCAGACTCGACTGGACCAGTTAAATTTGATTGATGAGAAGAGGCTAGCAGCAGTTTGTCACGGCCAGATGTACCAGAAACGAATGATTAAAGCTTTTAACAAGAAAGTTAAACCAAAGGTATATCAGGCTGGTGACTTGGTAATTAAGCGTATCATATTACCACAGGGTGATCCTAGGGGCAAGTGGACTCCAACATATGAAGGACCATTTGTAGTCAAGACAGTGTTCTCAGGAGGTGCCATGATACTGACTACAATGGATGGTGAAGACTTCCCACAGCCTGTAAACGCAGACATAGTTAAAAAATACTACGCATAAAAAGAGACCCGCTAGGTTGACAGGCCTAGGCAAAAATAAGGGCATCCCGGCAAACCAAAAGGGTTTGGGCAAAAATTAGGGATATATATAAAAAGATGTACACCCGGCAAGTTGAAAACCTGAAAAGGCGGCTTGGGCAAAAAAAGGGTATCCCGGTGGATTGAAAACCTGAAAGGGCAATCCAGGCAAAAGTTAGGGATTAAAGCGTATGACTATGTCTCGTTTGGATCACCCATGAAATTGCAACCAGTTGTACTACTTATTCAAGCTCGAACAGATAAAAGCTCAATCCAATCATTTCCGTCTCAACAGCAAGAAGATGAGATACTTGAATGGCAATAGTAGAATTGAAACTCAATAGGATTATTTCCCACATAGCTGATTCTCTTTTGTAAAAATTTATGACAAAATCCTCTTACTAGGGTTTATGTCTCCTTGTACAAATTTACCCGTGTATGGGTCACTTCTTGATATAAATAAATTCCATCTTTTGAATCCAGATTTACTTTTACCCTATTTACATAAGCGAAACGTCCATTGGTTGTGTTTGAATGTATGCATGCTTTTGAATATGATTGATGTTTACCAGAAATGCATGTATGCTTTTAATATGATTGATGTTTACCAGAAATGCATGAAAATGCAGTAATAGTATTTACTAAGGACGAACGAGGGAAGGATTTCAATGAAGCTTCGCCGGTTCACCTTTACAAGACAGTTACAAACCCTCGGTAGGACAAGTCCATCTTCATAAAGTCTCATCTCCCCTGGAATTTATATCCATCTCTTTTATCCTCATACGGATGTACGGGAAATTACTTTCCAATAAGGGTACGACGAACGAAGACGGGATGTTATACTTATCCTACTATCAAACGAAGACGAAGGTTATATATGCCTTACCATCCCCAACAACGGGAGGTTATATATACCTTACCATCCCCAACAACGGGAGGTTATACCTATACCTTACTATCCCCAGCATACGGGAAGTTATCTATACCCTGTTATCCCCAGCAGACAGAGGGTTATATATTCTTCAACAACGAATCGGGATTTATTTTCCCCGGCCAGCAGTTGTTATATGAAGATGTCCAGACTCTTCCGGCAGTATCATATCATACATACATCATTTACATCATACCATAACATACATATCCATAGACATATAGTACATTACCTAAGTGCATCATATCATATATGCATACATAAGGCATAAACTAATGTTATTATACATAAAGCTGCTTTGTTTCAGGTTAATTATCCAACAAACAAACTTAGGATCTCCGGGACTGCTTTATCATAACCTCAGGGTTATTTTATCCTCCTGATGAGCTTCTTATCATTTTGGGACTGCTTTATTGTCACCTCAGGGTTACTTTATCCTCCTGATAAATTCTCATGACTTCAAGACTGCTTTAGAGCTACTGATTGCTCTATCCTCCTGAAGACATATCATCTTATTACTTCAAGACTGCTTTAGAGCTACTGATTGCTCTATCCTCCTGAAGACATATCATCTTATTACTTCAAGACTGCTTTAGAGCTATTGATTGCTCTATCCTCCTGAAGACATGTTATTACCTCAAGACTGCTTTAGAGTTATCATTATTGATTGCTCTATCCTCCTGAAGACATGTTATTACCTCAAGACTGCTTTAGAGTTATCATTATTGATTGCTCTATCCTCCTGAAGACATATCACATTACTATTTCAAGACTGCTTTAGAGCTATTGATTGCTCTATCCTCCTGAAATCATATTACTATTTCAAGACTGCTTTAGAGCTATTCATTGCTCTATCCTCCTGAAATCATATTACTACTTCAAGACTGCTTTAGGGTTATCATTATTGATTGCTCTATCCTCATGAAGACATGCTACTCCAGTATCCTGAAAGCATATCATCAGTACCTCAGGACTGCTCTAGACTCCTGACAGCTTTCATTATACATCCATATTTTGGATTGCTTTCCCCTAGTGGCATCTTTAAGCCCACTCAATCATATTCAACTAGTCATCTGTATCACTCTAATGCACTGGTGAGTGCAAATTTTTGGGCTTTTGTGTTCAATCCCCTTCAACCTTCCAGGTCACGATTGGCAAATATACCAATCTAACCCCTCAGGTTTCAGAAAATTGAACAGGGGCAGCTGTTGCACCCCAAAATTTGCCCTCACAATACAAGACTTTGTGTTCTAAGAAGGTTCACAAGGTTCACAAGTTTCTCAACATTTCCATAACCTTTCATGAGGTTCATGAAGTCCACAAGTTACTTCTTGAAGGTTCACAAGGTTCACAAGTTCTCCAACACTTGCATAAACCTTTCATGAGGTTCATGAAGTCTACAAGTCACTTCTTGAAGGTTCACAAGGTTCACAAGTTTCTCTACATCTTCAAGACCTTTCATGAAGTTCATGAAGTCTACAAGTCACTTCTTGAAGGTTCACAAGGTTCACAAGATTCACAATGATTACAAAGCTCTCCTGAGGTTCATGAGGTCTACAAAGCCACTTCATGAAGTTCACAAGGTTCACAAGGTTCACAATACCTCCCATGAATATCACAAGACATTTTATGAAGATTCACAAGGTTCACAAAGTTCACAATTGGTCAAAGAAGTTGACAATCCCCTCAGACAATGCACCTCCTAAGCAGTGCATCCAAAACTAGGGTTTTGACTTTAATCAGGCTAAATGGATTTCCAATACCTCAAGTGAGTTTCATAACATCTTATATGTGTGTAAGAACCCCCATGCCAAGTTTCAAGACTTTTCTCAAAAGTTTGCTCAGTCAGATGATCAGATAAGTCAAAATCAGTCAATGCAGTTAAAAAGTCAAACTGAGGTCAACTGTGGTCAAACCAAAGTCAAACTTCATTATTTTTTGCCAACATCAAGTATGTGAAGTAAAATTCATCATTTGATCAAGGGTTGATCATGATTCATCAAGGAGATTCCAGATCATCAATAATCAGGAGTTTCTAAATTAGGGTTTCCTCAGTAAAAGTCAACTGAACTTTGACCAGCCATAACTTTCACATACTTCATCACCAAGTCTCCATCCAAAGCTCATTTTTAATGAAATTGAATTATCTACAACTTTGATGTTGAAGGTTAAGCCTAGAAATGCTTCATTTGGAAGATATGATCTAAGACATTATAGGTCATTTCAAAAGTCAACAAAAAGTCAACAACTTCAAAAGGGCATAACTTGAGATTGGTAAATGATATGAACCTGAAACCAATGGGGTTGTTTATAGGACTCTTCAAGCTTTCCAAAAAGTCCAAGAACACCCTCATACCTTTAAAATTGAGGGAGATGTGCCCTTGCAAAGTTGGGAAATTTTGTGATGGTTTATGTTGAAAATGGAGGCTTAAAAGTAATTCTTTCCAAATGGGCTGCCCAAGTTATGATCCAATCCATACACTAACACTATGCACGACCCAAACCATTTAAAATCTGATTTTTATTATTTTTATTTCTATTTATTTTGATTTAAATCATTAAAAATCATTTTAAATAAAAATAAAAAATAAAAATAATGGATTTTATTTGGATAATGTTTCTAGAAGATCATAATGGGTGATTAGAATCAAAGAGGAATGGAATCATGTGATTGATACAAAAATAGCAAGTCTTCATAAGCCAGTATTTGAAATTCAAAGCACCATCTTTTTCAATCTTTTTGAATCCAATATTGCACATAATCAATCAAAGTTTTTGACCTAATTGAGTCTCCTATATATACATAACTCATTGCCATTGCCCAAGGACGAAATCCAGCAGCCAAAGTGTAAGTTTATCATTCAAAAAATTCTTCCAAAAGTGACATTCGGGTTTTCAAATTCAGGACACTACAAGGTATTTTCAGAACATGGTTGGCTTCCTTGATCATCATGGAACATAATCAGATCATAACATTGCCCCATAACATCACATATGGACAAATCCGATTCAAACTTTTTCACATTTTTATGATTTTTCGTTCTTGAACATTTATGCATTATTGTTAAGTTTTGTTTGATGATTTGTGTTCTATGAAGGTTTGTGATGAATTCTGGGCAGGTTAATTGAAGAAAACATGGCCGAAACTCATAATGCCATTTTAGGGTTCATGACCTTCATATTAGGGTTTAAGGATCCAGTGAATATAAATGAATTTTAAGACCATGGCTGGATTCAAATTGACCTCTGGATCATGTTTGCGTTTTCAATTTTGTAAAATTTCACTGTTTGGTTGCCCATTGTGTTTCGTAGGTTTTGCTAGGGTTTTGTTTTTCGCAGGAAAAGTCATAGAAGAAACCGCAGCAAATTTCGAAGGATGAAAGGTTGAAGACGATCCCCTGGCGCCAAGATTCAAATTCAAATTATGATTAATTTATTTTATGTTGTTTTGCTGTTTGATAATCACACGCACATGTGTGTCCTGGTGGTAAGTTTGATAGGCGTATGTTGTGAGGTCTCTGGTTCGATACTTGGCTGGTGCATGTTTTTTTTGTTAATTTTTCAGGTTAAAGACAAACATAATATATTATGTGTTGTTGCCAATCCATGACCAGAAGGGCTCTCCCAGCCAGGCGGTAAGGCGCGCGCGTGTGTAACTATAAGGTCCTGGGTTCAATCCTCCCCCAGGCCTTTTGCATATTTTATTTTTCCAGGATATTTTGTGAATCAAGAACAAAACCAAGTGAAGCTCAGTCATTGTCACCTGCGCCTGGCTGGCCCAGTGGTTGTTGTTGCTGCTTGCAAGTGTGAGGTCTTGGGATCAAATCCCACCAGGTTCCTTTTTCTTTCTTTCTTTTTATTTTATTTTCCTTCTTCTAATTTAATTAGTCAAAATTTTATTATTATATTATGAAGTATGTATATATTATGTATTCCAACTCTTAAAATTATTTTCTAAAAAAAAAATAATATAAAACTCTTGATTTTTCAATGTAAACTTTATTTATATAATTTATATTAGTTAAGATAATTTTTTTTTTATAATTAGTTAAAATATATATTTTGTATATAAATTAACCCTAATTTTCAAAACCCTAAAAAATATTTTCTAAATGAACTTTAATTTTGTAAAATCTAATTTTTATTTTCTAAATAATTTCTATTTCCTAATTCTTAGTATAGATATTATGTATATATTTATTTAATAATAATTTTGTAAATATGATCTATTATTAGTAATATGTAAATATTTTTGTTCATAATCTAAATTATATGTAAATAATTCTAAATTGAGTCTATAATATTTTAATTTTATAATAACTTAATAACTTGTAAATTAAAAAAATAATTGTTTGTTTATATTTCGTTTTAACATAATTGTTTATATTAAAAATTATTAATCTTGTTATTATAATTTTGATTAATTTTATTTATTATTGTTATTACTAACCATATAATTTATTTTGCTTTATTAATTTTATATGTTATTATTTCATTAATTTTTATTATTCACTAACCTCTCTTATTTTATTATTATTAACTTTTTGCTTATTATTTAAATTATTTATCACTAACCCCTATTATTTATTTCTTATTATTTATTGCTTATTTATTTATATTTTATTTTGCTATTTATTTTGCTTAATATTTTGCTTATTATTATAATGTTGTAATTGTTTCCCGGATGTAATTTTGTAATTATTTAATTATTGTTGCTATGGTTAGTAATTAGGGAGTGAAAAAAAACATATCTGTTATATAAAAATAAATTTAGATCATTTTTAATCAAAGATAATTAAAATAAACACTCACACACACGTAAGTCGATTTTAATCGCCGTCTCACGTTTCTAAGGTTATCCCTCAAGTTGCCTACGAATAAGGTCAAGTGGGGTGTATAAAGCAAGTCCCTAAAAATAAAAATCATCAAGTCCCTCATGGTTGCCTATACGAATCGAGTCCCTTCGAAAAATGATGATAGTCCCTCCCGTATGCTTATTACACCCCACAGTTGCCTTCATAACCAGATTGTCCCTCATATGTCCCTTAACATCCAAAGTAATGACTACCTACTCCTTAATAGTAGGGATAGTCTTACCCATGAAAGGATAAAGAACAAGAAAGACTTAGAACTTTAGGGTAGGTACCTCTTAGTTGCTTGCTCACTCCAATTTTCAAACTTTCCACAATTTCAAACAAATTTTCAAACAAGTTTTTACACATCCGTACATGGATTATTATTAACTATTCTGAAAATTTTTCTATTCACACACTACACTTTCAAAAACAATTTAAAGTGAGCTAAGTAACTAAGAGCCCATGGATAACCATGGATGTAAAGGGTGCTAACACCTTCCCTTTACATAACCTACCCCCCGGACCCAAAAATATCTCTAAGGTCTTTCCTGTTCTTTTATAACCTTTCCTTATGGATAAAATAAAGGTCGGTGGCGACTCTTGCTATCCGCAACATAACTAAAAGTCAGTTCTCCCACCGTGTTACAGGTACTATGAATGTACATAAGGGAATCGGTACTGGATTTTTGGATGTTTTATGTCGTTGATGAAGTTGGGATTAAGGAGACTAAGGAGATGTTGGTAAGCCTTAGAGAGTTGACGGGGCATTATGCTTACGAACTCTGGGCACAAGTTGAAGTATGTTATTGTGTTAGGTAATGATGATTTATGTCACGGTTATGATTGCCGGATGTCTATTGACAAATTGAGGAACTGATCACCCTTAATCTATTGTTGATAGCAGACGTAATCATAATTGATGGATAGTTGTATCATGTCAACTAGTATAGTATGTACATCGAATTGGTTGAAGTCAAGCCGAGTGCTTGAGTATTATTTGTTTTGTTGATGCAAGTTATCATATGAGAGTATTAGTTTGAATTTAAGAGGGAAGTATGAAATTGCGCTTGGATTGAAATGTAATAAGAAAATTCATAGTTGGACTCGGAATAATTGGAATTTTGTTTAATGATGAATTAAGTAGCTTGAGACTTGAAGTTCTCTTGAGATGATTAGAAAGGAAAGTAGGTGGAAATGTGAAATGGTGATTTGATAAGAATGTCAGATATAAGGTAGTTGCAAGTATTAGAAGTGAAATTATAAGTTGGTTTATTAAATAGCGGTTTTGGTTGGAATAAGAGGAGTTGTTTGGTTGTGTCTATTCGGATAAGAATCTATAAAAGGTTGTTTCGGTATGAGTAAGAATCGAGTATTCGGTAAGTTGAATTAGTTGGATGCGAAGGGTATGAGTTATCTAATGGAGATTTGTTGGACCCATGTATCTTATATTGTCATAATGATGTAATGTGTTTAAGGTAATTTTTGAAGGATGTATTATTTAAGATGGTAAAGTTGTAGTTGTGTTGAGGGTAATTGGAAATTCATGAAGTATGTAAATATTTGTACAAATTTTGGGAAGTTGTCGCAGTTGTATTTATGATTGAATGTTCGGAGGTGTTGCCTTATGAATTTAAGTTGGATGTATTCGGTAACTACGAGAGTAGAATACCTATTGAAACGAAATTCAGAAGAGCTAAGTCGAAAGTGTTATTGATGTGTTGGTTTGGTGATTGAAGAAGTTGGAAATAAACTTGGTAGTCCTGGAACTTTGCAGAGTAATCAGGGTGCGCAGCGAACGTGTGATGCGGTGTAGTCTTTTGTCTGAGAATGACGACGATGTTGATAGTCGATTGTTTTGATGTTGGAATTGTGTGTTCCTATGTTGTGATATTCTAACGTTTCAATCATTAAATTCTTGAGTTGGGTACTATCTTGTGTTGCGATGCTAATTGTCAAGTGTATCGCTTGTGTAATGTTCGTATTGTTATTGTCGTTGATGCTATGAGTTATGGTTTGTATGATATGTGGAGCTGCCTTTCTGAGTTGAGAATTGATTAGTTGGATGGATTAAGTAGTTGAAATAGTTGAATTGGATATATTTTTGAGGGCGAAAATTCTTTAAGTGGGGGAGAGTTGTAACACCCCAAATTCGATTATGAGTATTTGTGGCTTATTTGAGGATATATGAATGAATTGACAATTGGTGATTATGTGACTGATGCCGGTGGTGAAATTATTTTAGTAATATTAATAATAAGAATAATCATGTAGTATTATTCAAATTATTGGTTATTATTTAAAATAATATAAGTGGAAGTATGAATGTTATCTTGGTTATTTTGGAATATAAGAGTATTTTTATATAATAAGGATAAATAGTGTTTTATTATACTATTTTATTATTATTATTATTATTGAAAATATATTAAAGAAAAGGGTAAGGTGGTCCTTTGGTGAAAATTATGAGGGTAAAGTGGGAAAAGACTTAACTAGGATAATTTTACCCAAATAGGAGAACACGATCAAAGTTCTCACTTATCGTATTCTTTTTGGTGAAGAGGAGCTTTGAGGAGAGGAAAAGAGGAAGGAGAAGCTCAGAGTCAGAAAGTTGCGAGGAACCTTGGATGAAGAGTATCAATCGGCGAAATTCTCTAAGGTATGGGGAGGTTTTATAATCTATTGTAAATGTGTAGGAATTGGACTATGAATAGATTAGGATTGTTTGAGTTTATGAGTTTTAGGGGTTTTTGATTTAGGTGGAGTTTATGAGAGAAAGCTTGATAAATTAGAGTGATTAGAATGAGTTATAATCATATATTTGTTTGTATAATTGTTATCTTGATGTTGTTGATGTTTGATTGATGTTTTTGAATGGTTTTTGAGTGTTTTGATGTGAAATCCGTAATGGGATTTTGGGGTTTTTTTCTGTGTTGGAGCAGTCTGCAATTATGTAGCAGAGAGCTGCTGGAAAACGTGCGTTAACCGGTTAACGCTATGGGTTAACCGGTTAACCATTGTAATTTTGGTGAATTTCTGGAATTTCGCAGGCGTTAACCGGTTAACGCTATGGGTTAACCGGTTAAAACTGTTTGAGAGGCAAATTTTAATCCTTTAAAAATCCATAACTTTCAAACCGTAAGTCCGATTCGCATTCCGTTTGAAGCGCCGGAAAGAGCATGAATTAAACTTTATTTTTGGATGAAAATGAGATAAGTGAGATAATTTTCTGAACTGAGTTTTTATAAAGACGGATAGAATCACCTTATAATATTATCGGGTTTGGGTCGAGTCTTGATGAGTTGAAATGGTTAATGAACCGGAGTTCTGGTGTATTATCTGGGGTTGTTGATGAACGGGGGTTATAGGCGTACTATCATGATGATAAATATTATAAACATGATTTTAATATAAATCGGTGATTAGTTATTATGGATTAAAAGGAATTGTTTCTTGTGTTGTTAAAAATTGATTTTTATGATTATAAACACAATATTATTGTGAATTGGTGTTTTGTTGTTGATGTGTTGTCATGACGAAAGATATTATTTTACGATGATTATTTAATGAACATGAAATGAATGGTGATGTCTTGATGGGTTGAGATAGCTAATGAGATGAGGTTTCGGTGTATTTTCACGATGAAATTATATGATTATTTGATGTTTGAACTGTTAGATATGAAATGAATGATGCGCATTTGACTTCTCAATGAATATTTACGGTGTAACGCATCATTGCATTTCATGACATTCACGATGGGGCTTCGGCCTATTTTGTAGCTTCAATCCCATTGTGTGGATTGAAGTATCTCGATGATTTACGATGTGCTCCTTTGTGGAGGATTGATGGTCATGTATTCATCTCACGATGAAATTGGTACCACATGCATATTGCATATAAGGATGGTTAGAATTGCATATTCTGGATGAACTCATGACTATGTTGTTGTTGCTGAATTTCATGATTGTGTTGTTGTTGCTGAGTTTAATTGTTAATGACGTTATGATATGTTAATCTAATTATTTATATTTCATATTCTTATATGTTTATGATATATTATGATTATTCACCCTGCCTGCTTGGAAATGTTACCTCTTTCGTGGGTAACTTGCAGATGTCGAAGAATAGTCTTGCAGTGCAATAGGAGTTTTTCATGAGTCTCGGAGCGTGCTTTAGTGTTCCTTAGAAGTGGTTATGGTCTATGTGTCTTGCTTTGTGTCATGTAACACTGGGATGGGTTTTCTTTTGCTAAACTGTTTTCAGTTATATTATTATTTGGATAAATGTTTTCCCATTTTTATGATGTTAAATTCAGGATGGTGAAAATTATGTTTATGAAGTAAACTAATGAAGTTTTAAATTATGAAGTTTAAATTCTGCTGTGAAATGCTATATGTTATTCTTGATGTTGATTAACCCGTGTTACGGGACAGGACACTGTGTATTTGGTTTTCTGATGAAATGTGATATCCTTCTTGTAACTACTCTGATAATATTTTAAATATTTTATTTTGGGGTAGAAGGGTGTTACAGCATGGGCTAAAGCAAGCACTATTCCATGGGTCCAAGTGCAGGTATATTAATTTAATTTTCACAATGTCGCTTATTAGTGATGCTACTTTATAACATAAAACAACTATATATTAATTTTTATTTGTTTGTCTATGTGTAGTGTATTCAACAGAAAAATAGCATAGACTGCGAGTATTACGTTTTGAGGTTTATGAGTGGAATCCTTCAATTGGATCGATTACAGATCCTATTCAGGTATGCATGGATTTATAACTTAGGATATATTTTAATATTTATCGAATATGTCATAATTTATTATTTTAAACTAACTAATGCATATTTTGTTTTGTTATGTAGTACTTTGATGAATTCGCATGTTCTCACAACATGCCCTCAAAAGTGGGTGAAATTATGGAGGAATTGTGCAAATATATTATTGGAAAAATAATAGTTTAAGGTATAGGATTATGAGATTATGTGAATGTTATTGACTTGTGGTTTATGTAAATGACTTAAATTGTATAGGTTTGGATTGAAATGGTATTAGTGGTATTAGTGAAATGGTATTAGTTTTGAGATGTAAATGACTTAAATTGTATAGTTTTGGATTGAAATGGTTTATAATGGTATTTTAACTTATACAGGTTTATTGAAATGGATTGAATTATACAGGTTTCTGCATTTAAAAAATGGTTAAAATGAGATTTTTTTTTAAAAATCATTAAAATTATACGTATAGAAAAGACAACGCTTTTAAGAAAAAGCATTGCCTATAGTCCACAAAAGAAAGCGCTTTTCTAAAAAGCGCTCTCTAAAGGTATAGAAAAAAATCATTAAAATTATAGGTATACATTAGAGAGAGCTTTCAAAAGCATTGTCTAAAGGGGGACAAAAGAAAGCACTTTATCCTCAAAAAGTGCTCTCTAAAGGTATATAAAAAAATTCATTAAAATTTTATACGTATACTTAGACAACACTTTTAAAAGCGTTGTCTAAAGACCCACTTTAGAGAGCGCTTTTTAAGGAGAAATAGCTACTAAAGGCTTACTTTAGAAAGCACTTTTAAAGATAAAGCGATTTCTAAAATAGTCCTTTAGCAGCCCTTTCTCCTTAAAAAAAGCGATGTCTTTCTTACGACATCGTCACCTTAGACAACGCTTTTAAGCGTTGTTAAAGGTCAAAAAAAGCATTGTCTTAGCCCTTGTTTGGCATTGTGAGATTTCATATGGAAGACCAGTTTTAGGAGTCTATTAATAAGGCAATAAGTTGTGAGAAAATCATGACTCCAAAATGATGAGGGTAAGTTTGTGGTATGTTATATATCCTTGCTTATTTCTACTATGTGTCAGTATCAGTGTTCAACTATTGCACTGAGTTCAGGTGTATAAGGTGGAATAGGGTTAATGTGATATGCCATGATTAGTAAGGATTGTCTTGACTTTGATGATTTCTCCCTCATTGTGTTAGTATAACTTTACAATGGGTAGATTAAAATATTTTTCAATAAGAATTTTGAAGGTTGGGAAAATAATAGACACATTGATTTATTTTTAATGGAAAAATCGAATGTATTTTTGTGAAATGGTCAACAATAATGAAATAATAAAAATAACCACACACACACATACATTGGAAACCTCTTTTTTATCGATCAAATATCTTAAAATGCTTTCAAACCTGATTAAGATGGGACCTTAAAACAATAATTTGGAAGATATTTTTTAAAGCATTTAAGACAATTGATTGAAAGATAGTTTGAATAACCAAACGATTGGGACCTTAAAACATTTGGAAGATTGGGACCTTAAAGCATTTTTTCCTTAGAATCGAATGTATTTCTTTTTAAAGCATTTTTTAACTAACCAAACGATTGGGACCTTAAAACAATAATTTGGAAGATATTTTTGAACTATCCAACAGATTAGAACTTTAAGACAATTGATTGAAAGATAGTTTGAATAATCAATCAATTGGGGGCTTAAGATAATCGATAGGAAGAAGCCTAAATGAGTGTATAATCGATTATGATGGTGCCTTAATGATTGGTAATGGCTCCTTATCAAATCTTTCCATTTTGGGAAAAGCTTATTGATTATTTAGGTTAACAAATCGATTGGCACCTTTGTCCAATTGATTAGGACATTAAAAATGCCCATGGATCATTTCATTTTTTCCTTATTATATATAAAGGGGTAAAGGAGGGTTGCCCCCTCTTCATTTCACACCACTTCCTAAATTTTTACGTTTTCTTTGGAATTTATCTCTCTATTTTTCTCCCTCTTTATAGATACATTTTCTTCACATAAATTTGCCTTGGTGCTTTTGAGTGAAATACTACATATGAGGGAGAAATTATTTGAGTGAAGTGCCTTTATTATTACTTTCAAGAGTGTGATACTCTTGAAGAATAGAGTTTGTTTCTTGAGATTAACTAGTATAAAAATATATGTTTGGTTCTTGATATTAGCTTGAAAAATCTCTATTCTGATTGTTATTTTAGCTTGGATAAAAGCTTCTTGTTTGATTGGGGATAAGCCATTATAAAGATCAGCTTGTATCAAAAGGTTATTGGGCATAACCTGTAAAAACTCAAAGTTTTAGTCAAAATCTCAAGAAGATATCTTATGGACAGGACTAGGCCAAGGTTCAGCCAAACATGGATAGCTCTATGGTGCAATGTCTCTAACCCTTACCATCTTTATTTTCTTCTATTTATCATTAGTTTTTATTTTATCTGCCATTTACTCTAAAAGAAACAATTAACACGATCTTAATCGAGAAAAATATAACAAGTAATCGCAAATTTTAAATACAAAAACTCACCCCTTTCTTGTTCTTGAAGTCGTTTGTCCAACAGATTGGTAGAGAAAAAGGTACATTTAAGCAATAATGTCAGTGTGGAGTAGGTGAAAAATTTGCTTATAGGTTGATGGTGTTGCAGAGGATTTTGGGTCACCTATAATAGTGATGTCTTTATTATTATAGATTAATGAAATTTTAGGTATTGAAAAGTAAGTCATAAGAGGACCAAATGTTCTCATCCATTCCCTACCTAATACCATATAATCTCCCTCAATTGGAAGTAAATGGAGTGGAATGAGAAATAGATGGTTTCACAATGTGATGGGAAGTTGAGGGCATAGTCCAAAAAATAGTAATTAAGAGTCATTGCCAACCATAATAGAGAAATTGGGTATGATTTTTGTTGGAATTTTGAGATGTTGGGTTATACGAGGTTGAAGGATATTGTGAGTACTATATATATTAATGAGAACTTTTACTAAGTGCCCATCAAGCAATACCCTAAACATTAATTTTTTTGGGGGGAAAGTTGTCCACTAACAGCTTGTGGTGAAAGTTGAAATATGTTTCTTCATATTCAAACCTAACGTTTACAACCTTAGAAGTTTCATTAGTCTCTTGAGTTTGATTAGGATTATCATCATTTACCATGAATGAGAGAAATTTGTTTGCTACACATTTGTGGTTTGGATAAACTTCTCATCAGAATTAAAGCATAGGACTTGAGCTATATGTTCTTCTCTTTGTGTTGCGGTAATGCAACATATAGGAAAATGGTTTCGGGTTGTCATGAAGTTAGGTGTGGCTAGTGGTTTATATAATGTTCTAGTGTTTGGGCTAATGTATAGTGGCTTTGGGTAATAATGTTAGGCATTTGGAAGGTTATGGTTTTGATTTGGGGGTCTAGTAAATTTAGGTATTGAATCTTTAATTTTGGCCAATCCCATAACTTGTGAAATATAGTAAGGGCATTGTGTTGCTAATTCATTTCGAATTTCTGGGATTAATTTTGAAATGAAATAATTAAGTAGTGTATTTGGTTGTAACCTTATTACTCTATTTCTCACATTTTCAAATTTGACTTGGTATTCGGAAACCGAGCCATGTTGTCTTAGTTTAAAGAGTTAGGTCTAGTGGTTTTCATAGGTTGAGGGGCCAAAACATAGTTCAAGGTCTCTAGAAAACATTTTCCAATCGGTTAATTCATGGTTTTGAAACATTCATTTATACAATCCTAAAGCATCCTCTTTCATATAGAAAGCAATCACGGGAAATCGATTTTCATAAGGAAAGTTATAAAAAGCAAAAAATTATTCTACTTGAAATAGCCATTCTAAAGCATCAGTCTCTTAAAAATTCCCTAGTTCAATTTTAGGAGTTCTAAAATATGGTTTATGGAAATTGTTATTCAGTGGAAAAGAGGGAAATAGGCAATGTTGTTGGGTGTAGTGTAGTGGAAATTATGAGGTAGGGATAGCTGTAAAAGGCAGGTGACTAGAGTGAAAAGTGGGTTGTGATTGGGAAAAAGAGATTCGTGGTTGTGGTGGTGGAGTGAGTATTTAAGAAGTGATTGTAGTATTTATGGATCGAACTCTGGTGTCGACAACGGTAGCTTCTTGGTTCAATAGAAGTCATGCATGTAGTAGTCGAAGTCTGTTCACATGCTTGTTGTAGTCGAAGATGAAATATGTTTTGTTTTAAAGCATGTTTGTTGTACCCAAATTTTCCCTCATATCTTCAAGACAATATGTCTCAAGAGGTCTCCTAATGTTCATAAGATTCTCAATTGCTCAAAGGAACTCAAGGTTTCATCAGACAAAGCCTCCTCCTAAGCAATAGATCTCAAATTAGGGTTTTATGTTTCTCAAAGTAAATTTGACTTCCAAAGCCTCAAGTGGAATTCATGTTATCCCATATACTTCAAAGGATCCTCATGTCAATTTTCAAGACTTTCCCTACAAGTTTGGCCAATCAGATGCTCAGATAATCAATAATCAATTAATATGGGTAAAAAGTCAACTGTGGTCAACATATAGTCAAACTTTAAGATTTTCGGTCAACATCAAGATTATGAAGTAATATTCATCATTTGATCAAGGGTTGATCATGATTCATCAAGAAAATCTCAAATTCATCACAAATCAAGAGTTGCTAAATTATGGTTTCTTAAGGAGAAAGTCAACTAAACTTTAACCAGACCTAACTTTCACATACTTCACTATAAATTTCCCAACCAAAGCCTATCTTGAAGGAAATTAAATTCTCTACAACTTTTTCTCTCTAAGGCCAAGGCCAGAAATAATTCATTTGAGAGATATGAGCCAAGACATTACAGGTCCTTTAAAAAGTCAACAAAATGTCAACTTTTTCAAAAGCTCATAACTTGAACATGGATGATCAAATTGACATGGTACCAAAGGAGTGATTAAAGAACACTTAGATCTTTCTAAAAAGTCCAAGAACACATTCATAGGATAAAAATTGAGAGAGTTGTGCATTGTTAAAGTTGAGCAAAATTGAGGTGTATAAGGAAAATAATGACCAAAACTTGAGTTTATGCCAAATGGGCCTATCTTTTCACAATCGAAACTTAATCTTAAGATAGTCCATGAACCCTAAGTCATATTTCTTATTTTTTTTATTTATTTCATATTTTATTGGATTTAATTCATTTAAATTCAATTTTAATCAAAATAAATATGAAAAATCAAAGATTTGATATTTGGACTATTTTAGGATCAGATATTGAGAGTTATTTACATAATATTTTATCCAAATTCGTTCAAAATAAGAGGAGAAATATATGATGGCCAAATATGACTAAAATAGAAGGTTTTCAATGACAAAATCAATTAAATCCTATCATCCCCAAAAGATGTGAACCCAAGCCCACAAGTTGACCTAAATCCTTCCTCTATAAATGCATAACACCTTCAGATAGCAAGGGGAGGAAATCATTGATCAAAGAACTCTAAAAAATTCCAAAATTTTCAAGAAACTTTTAAAATTTGTATCCCATTTTTCACTAAGTTTCAATCCCTTCCAAGGCTTGATTCTTGTTCCTAAGGACCAGAGGAAGAGATCCCAATCCTTTGTTTGAAGTTTTAAAGCTTGAATCAAGCTCCTCAAGGGCACAGTTTTTTGGTAAAACTTTGAATCTTTGAAACTTCTAATCTAATCATATTTTGTGATATATTAATGTGTGTTTGTGTTTGTATGAGCATATGGAGCATTCCTGAGCAATTAGTTTGAAGGTTTCACGTGCAAATCAAGAGATGCCATTGTTAGGGCACAAAACTTTCATGCTTCGAATCTCCATTTATAGACGTTTTTAGGCCAAATGGAGGGAACCAATGAGTTCCTAAGGTTGTTTTCAGTCGATCTATGCCCTTAATTTTTTTTTTTGGATATATGGCGTTTTTATGATGTTTTAATTTGCAGGTCCTATAGTGACGGGTAAAACAATCACTATAAGCTTTAGCGAAGATGCCAAAAGCGTAGGTAAAGGTGCATGGGGAAGACGATGAACAGTGGCTGCAAAATTGATTTTTTTCGTTTAATATATATTGTTTTCTTTCCAGATATAACCACCAAAGACCAAATGGCCTGGTGGTGTGGAGCACGCATGGGAAGCAAGAGGGTCTGAGTTCAAACCCCATCACCTTCCCCTTTGTTGTTTTTGACCTATTTTCTTTTCTTTCCATTATTTCTTCTTATTTTCTTTTATTTTAATTTGTGTAATTATTTCAATTATCTTTATTGTTTTAACTAATCAAAAAATAGAAAGCATAATAAATCTTTTTTCATAATACCATAAAATAATAAAAAATATTTTTCTTATATAATTAAATTAAATTAGGTTTATTTTTTTTAATCAAATTAATCAATAATTTATCTTTTCTAACCAAAATCAATTAATCGATATCTGAAACTTTTGTTCATCTCATCTTTTCTTCCTGATTTTATTTCTTAGACTAAATGTATAGGTATGGATTTGTAATCATTCAAATTTATTTTTCTCGCCCGATTCTTTTTCTACGATAATGTAACTACTAAAGCCATGTAATAACTTAGGTTTATTTTTCCGCACTTTATATTTCTGTCAGGTTTTTTTATAATTATGTATCTCTCCCAAGGCCATGTAATAGCTTAAACTTGGGTTTATTTTTCTTCATTATAAATTGTTAGATGTATGCTTAATAGGATTGCATGGAAAGATAACCCAAATTTCTAAGACTAAAATAACTGAACAAAACACACTTGCACACCTACACCTTTAGGGTAACCTCTCTTTGTTGCCTTATAATAAATGGTCAAGTCCCTCGAACGTAGGGATACCTTAACTTGTTGCCTAAAGAAATAAATCATCACAGTTACCTTTCGAATAAAAAATCATAGTCCTTCGTTGTCCCTTCAAAGTTTCCTTCGAATAAATGATCTTGTCCCTACAAAAAAGATCATAGTCCCTCGATGACCCTTCAAGTTGCCTTTGAATAAATGATCTTGTCCCTATAAGAATGATGATAATCCCTTCGAATTGTTAAGGTATCCCTACATGTTGCCTTCTATGACCATAAGGATGACCCTACGCTTGTCCCTCCAAATCCAAGGATAAAACTACTCACTAACTAATAGTAAGGACAATTCTATCCCTAAGGAAACGAAAATGACAAGAAAGACCTTACAACTTAGGGTAAGTAATTCTTAAACGCTTGATCACCTTTCAAAACAAACACTTTTTACACCCCACCCTCTTTTTCAAAATACTTTCAAACAAGTAAACACTTTGTATACATTCATACGAGAATCATTACAAAGTTAAATCTTTACGAAAATATTTTAATCACACACTACACTTTTCAAACAGAGCAACTAAAAAGTGAGCTAAGCATTTAAGAGCTCATGGATAACCATGGATACAAAGGGTTCTAACACCTTCCCTTTGTATAACTTACCCCCCGAACTCAAAATCATTTAAAGGTCTTTATTGTTCTTTTATGCCTTTCCTAATTGGATGAAATAAAAGTCAGTGGCGACCCTTACTTGCCGTAACATATTTTGCGACCAAAAAACTAAAAGTCAGTTCTCGCACCGTGTTACAATGTCAAATTCATCCTTTCTTGTAAGCCCAATTTCTAAGTTTGCTTGTAGCCTAGATTAGCTTAGTAGTCTATAAATACACTAGTTATCTCAAGTTGTTGAAAGAGATGTTAATTGTTGTTATGAACTTTTAATCTTTGAGCCCTTATTGAGTAATTGAATAGTAAATTAGTTTTAACCAATTATGTTTCTTCTTTCTTCTTATCTCTTTCTTTTGTAAAACCTAATAGGGTTTCTTGTGTTTGTTAAAGAAACTCCATCTTTATCATAGTTTCATTTGTTTTTGACAACATCAATTCACAACAAACTGGTGTAGTGTGTGTGTGTCGCTCCCACCAAATGAAGTAGGCCCAGATAAAGGTACAGACGCGAACGGTCGGCAAAGGGAACAGTGAGAACACACAGCCATGAACTCACTGGAGATGAATAGAGTCGCCAGCTAGGCATTTTTATCCCGGAGGAAAGGCAATGCTGCATAGACCTAGAAAGATATGGATAAGACGGTTGCGAACCAGAGAGACTGAGAAAGGGGGTTGGTTACAACCTGGGAAGGTATTAGCACCCAGATTGTCCGCCGTACTCGACGGGATCCACGCTTAAAAGATTTGTGTTTTAAAGGGGTAGTGTCAGTGCAATTTGTGTATAAATGAGCTGGAAAAGGATGTACAGGTGTCAGTGTAAAAGGAGTGTGAAGTGTATAAATGATGTGTCAGTGTAAGAATGAGAATGAATTGCTCATGATAATGAGGCTAAGAGAAAGAAGCTGGAAGAGGGGGAATATACAGAGACTTTTGTTCGATAACCGTTAAGTTATGCCTACGTATCCTCTCGTGCAATGAGGAAGTCAGAACACCGTAGTTCGACCCAAAGAGACTGAAAGATGAATTGACTTGTGAACTGCTTACTTGTCCATGCTCAAGTGTATGACCTGTCTGGCTCAGGTGCTAACTGTCTTGCATTAGACGGAAGAAGCAAGTTCTCGTTTGTGAGTGAATGAGATGAGAAAAGAATCCCGGAGGAGACGATTATTGTTTGTTTTTGGGTTTTCAGTCTTTTATTGCTTTTTGAAGTTTGTCATAAGTTAATGAGCTTAAGCCTAAACCAATGGATTTAGTAAACTCATCACATCTTCCCTCTGATTAGGGGTAATGAGAATACCTTAAGTGTGAAGTCAGATTCTCACACTTAATCACCTTTTGATGTAGAGTTAAGATCATTAACCTACTTGTGATTATTTAGATGTTTTTGGTGTTTTTGTTTAGTGTTGAGTAATGAGGTTAAGCCATAATCAGGGATTAAACAGACTCATTACACCATCCTAATAGAAGGATAATAGATGAGAATGTTTAAGCTGAGGAAAACTCCTTAACTTAATCCATGATTAGGGATTAAACTCATGACAAAACAAGCCTTTGATTAAGTGGATTTTATTTAATGGTATGATGATGAAGTGAATTTTATGGTTTGTAAGACAACTTGAGGGGGACTTGTCCATTAACACTAGGGTTAGTCCTTCTCAACCATTTAAGGAAGAATTAGAACCCTAATGCAAGGCCCAAGTTACAAGTGTGATGTCTTGATGATTATTAAGTGGATTGATTAAGAGATTTAAACACATTAAGGGTTTAACACTTAGGATTAAAGTTATACACTCCATCCTAAGAGAAGGATGCAGGCATAAGCTTAATCACAAAGCCTTAAAGCCTTTAGGGTTTAGTCCCTGATTATGAGGTGAGAAGAGAAGACTCAAAAGAGACTCAAAGGTGAAACTAAGAGGGGAGACTAATCAAAACCCTAATCATTGTCATGCATGGTTGTTCCTAAGGTTTGTTAGGTTTACAAGAAAAGTCTTCAATGGAACCACCAGGAAGCAGATGAAAGGATCAAGAGAAGCAAAGTGACTTGCTTCATTCAAGAAGTCAAGTCACTTGAAGAAAGAAAGTGGGAAGAAGAAGAATGAGCAAGCTCAATCTCAAACACAAACAAAAATGCAGCAATGGATGCAAGAGGGATGAGAAGAAAAGTTATGAGAAGTGAGGGCAAACTCACTTCTCAAGTTCACTTACCACCTGAAATGTTAGAAAAGGAATGCAATGCAATGCAGAATAGGATGAGATGACATGATGAGGAACAAAACCAGAAGCATATACATGATGCTAATGATGCTATGAGATGCTACAAACATGAGGCAGCACATGGAAATGGACATACAAGTTTATGAATGCAAATGAAGCAAGCTAGGGACCATGATCATACATGAAAAGTTATGAAGTGCACATGGCATACAACATGGCAAATACATGATGCAATGATCAAGCATGCTTTCAATATGTCTTATGATGTCAAATGAATCACATGGATGCTTGAAATGTCATGGAAAGTCATGCTATGCAAGAGAATGCAAGAGGGATGCATATGGAAGCCCAAATTAGGGTTTATGAACAATATATCAAACAAGAACCAAACTCAGAAGCAAACCCTAAGATAAAAAATTGAAAATGCCACTCAAAGGACCCCTAACCCTATACTAAACCAATGCCCAAAGGAGAGGTTTCAACTCTTAACCAAATTCAAGTTGTGGTTTTTACAAGATTCTAGGGTTTTTAGGGTTCCTAAACAAAAGAAATGTCAAACAATTTGAAAATGAAAGATCAAATCATGGCCTTTTTATCTCAAAAACTACATGCTAAACATAATGAAATGCAAGAAGAATCAATGTCCAACTCCTCATGAATAGGCAGAAATGATTTTTTGAACTATGGATCCAATTAATGCACAAAAATGATTTTAATTCAATGAAAAATTCTCAAAATGCATCAAGATCAAAAAAGAAATTTGGTTTGAAGGTTGGACAATGTTTCTAAATGTCTTAGAACATTTCATGAATTTTTTTGTGATTTTTAGATACTTAAAAGTATTTTTAATAAATTAATTCTCATTAATCAATTAAAAATAATCTTTTAAATATTTAAAAATACTTTTTTAATGCTAAAAATAAAAACAAAAATATTTTTGTGTCATAAAAATTAATGAAACTCCTGAGAAAAAGTTTCATAATTTTTAGACAAATTTTGCTATTTTTAATAAATTATGCAAATAAAATGAAAAGAAATGAATTAAAATAAAGAAAAAGGAAAAGTCAACAGAAAGAGTGGCTGAGATTGATTCTGGGTTTGAATGGGTGGACTGCGCGCGTGAATGGAGGGTCTAGATTCACTCTGGACGAATTAATTTAATTATAATTAATTAAAACTAATTAAATGGATTAGGGCATAATGATCAGATCTGAGCCATTCACACGCGCGGGAGGTCAATGGAGTCAACTGATCCTACGGTCCAAATTCAAATGGCATTTAATTACAGGATTAGGGCATAATGACTTTCAGGTGGCCGGAGAAGACCTCCGGTCGTCTTCTCCGGTGGGAAGCCCACCTGAAAATCTCCAAACTCTCTCAAAACCTAACTAAAACGAAATCTAAAAACATGGAAATGATTCCCACCCACTCACGAACCAAAACCCCCAATCAAAACAAATTTATTCTTCCACAAACTCATGAATCGAGCAAAACAAATTTTTAGGTCACAGAGTTTCAGAGATCAATTAAATTCTCATTTCATCACCATTTCCAAAACTAAAAGCATCAGGATAATCAGTGAAGCATGGAGAACAAGTTTAGAACATAAAAAATGATTTCTGGAAAAATATTTCTTGAGCTACCTGAGATTCGAAGCTTTCACTCCAGCAACTTTCTGACCTCCCCTCCTTGTGAAATCCACTCCTTATGACCTCTTGATGATGCTTGAATGCTTTGGAGAAGTTTATGCTGGCTAGATGAAGAGTTTGAACAGCTTCTGCTCAAGCTCAGTTGAAAATGGCAATGGTGATTCAGGCAGTTTCAGGCCAATGTGGGTGGTTCTTTGTGATCAGGGTGATGTTTTAAGAAGGTTTGTGGAGTGAGTTTGGATGTTTATGGCTTGTGGAGTGAGTTTCGAAAGAAACTGCAAGTTGGAGTGAAAATGGAGAAGTGGAGTTCTTGCTTGATTCAGGCTTGGTTCTTTGGTGGTTTGGGCTTAATGAGGCATGATGAGTTGAGGTATGAAAATGGTTTGAGTGTTTGAGGCTTGTGGAGGCAGATTCGAAGAGAAATGCAAATGGGGTGTGTTTTTGTGTATGGTGTGTTGTGATCTGTTTCAGCCTTGCTTCTTGATATGTTTTGCTTGCCAAAGGATAGTATAAAATAATCCTATAGGTCAGATGATTTGACATGGCCTTTATTGATTGGTAAGTTCACTTTTGCCAAAAGTCCACTCTTTGTGTAAGAGAGGTATGGCTTGGTTCTAGGCTAGTACAAGCATGGGGCTGGCGCAGCAAGGGTGAGGGGAAGGGCTAGCAAAGCTCAGCATCCAATGTAGCAAGTGGTAGGAAGTGTGATCATGAGTTTTGCAAGTTGGCTCATTTTGGTTCACATGTGATTTTCTCATTCCATAAGCCATGAAACATGAGCATTTTGGTTCAATTCTGACTTTTATGTCACATAGAATGTTTGTGTAATGGTTTGATGCCAACTAGAAGTTACAACTTGCCTTGAAACATGATTTTGCAAATTTTCCATTTAGTGCACATCTTGAAAATCAATGATTTTTGCCAACTTTGTCACACCATAACTTTGATCCAAGAAGAATTTGATCATGTTCTTGTACTTTTTGAAAAGGAAAAAATGTGATCTACAACTTCCATGACCAAGGTTTTTCCATTTGAAGCCTTCTTGGATCAAAAATCAAGGCTTGAAAAATGACCTAAAATGACATATCCTTGAAAAGTCAACTATGCCCAAAAAGTCAACTTTGCAAAAACTTCAAATTCTTGATTTTTGTGCACTTCAATCTTCTTCCATGATCAAATAAAGACCATATACACTCAAAATGATGAAGATCACCCCTTGGTTGGGTCATTGGGGCCCTCAGATGCCCTGATTTTGCACTGACTTGTCCAGAAAGTCAACTCTTGATCAGATGACTTCCCCATGGAATTTCTTCATGAAACTTGATATGCATACTCCCTATACCATATAGAGACCAATGGAAACAAGAATGACCAAAAAATTTGGAGTTATGGCCTCTGAAACCAAAACCCTAATTTTAGGTCAACTGTGCAGTCAAACTTGGCTCTGCACCCACACCAATCCTAATTCTTGTGATTCTTTTGCATTCTTGATTTTGAGAGGATGTAATATGGTATAAGAACACATGTAGACCCCTTTGAAGTGATTGATGGCCTTTGGAGTGGCTCAGGAGCTCTGGGATTGCTCAGATCACAAACCCTAGGTGCAGATGACTTAGAAACTATGTAGTGAATCAAAAATGAGATATGGGGTGATATGAGGGTGTTTATGCATATGAGATGATCACAAGCCATGGTGTGAATGGGTGAGGGAAAATTTGGGGTGTTTACAGCTGCCCCTATTCAAGCATGAGTTAGCTGTGCAGGTTGTAAGCAACGGCTTAACAGGCAAACAAGATAACTTGTGGTTGAATACCAAAGACAGTCCAAAATTTGCACTCACAAAATGAAGAAGAAAAGGGATATAGATCGTAAAGGCAAATAAAGTATATTGTAAAGTGGGCGACGGAGGACGACCGTCGAGCAGAGGACGACTGCTGGGTAAAGAGCAATGACGGGGACGGCCGACATGCTGAGAAAAGTGCTGAAAATAAAGCAATGACGGGGACGGCCGACATGCTGGGGATAAAAGGTAAAGCCAAGACGGGGACGGCCGACTAGCTGGGAAAAGTAAGAAATTATGATGGGGACGGCCATCACGATAAAGCTGTAAAATTCTCTGGGGATTAATGAAACATGACGGGGACGGCCATCAAGTTCATAAAGCAAGGTAACCGACGATGGGGACGGCCATCGGGCTAAAAAGAAAAGGGACCACGACGGGGACGGCCATCGGGTTAAAGAATAAATGAAATAAACAGATGATGGGGTACGGCCATCGGGCTAAAAAGAAAAGGGACCACGACGGGGACGGCCATCGGGTTAAAGAATAAATGAAATAAACAGATGATGGGGTACGACCATCAAAGGTGAAGGACGATCACCTAGCAGGGGACGGCTGCTCTGTTGGGGAATAAAAGAAATATGATGGGGACGGACATCAAAGGTGGAGGACGACCACCTGGCAGGGTACGGCTGCCGAAAATATCAACGATGGGGACGGCCATCGGATAAAAGGTCAACGATGGGGACGGCCATCGGACGAGCATGATGGAGGACGACCATCAAGAGGTGGAGGACGACCACCTAGCAGGGGACGGCTGCTCTCAGGGTTTGTCACGACATAGAATGAATGTCAGATAACCAAAATCAACAATGGGGACGGCCATTGGATAAAATGATGAAGGACGATCATCAAGTGGTGGAGGACGACCACCTAGCAGGGGACGGCTGCTAAAATCAACGATGGGGACGGCCATCGGATGAGCATGATGGAGGACGACCATCAAGAGGTGGAGGACGACCACCTAGCAGGGTACGGCTGCTCTCAAGGTTTACCATGACACAGGACGAGTGTCAGATAAAAAGAAAATGAAATGCTTTGTTGGCAATCTACTGGGGAAAAGTAAACACGGACGAGTGTTTATATCCAAGAAACAAAAGGTATAAGTGTTCGGTATTGTGTATAGATTAAAGATGCGGACGAGCATCCCTAAGACTACGATACGAACGAGTATCGGGTAGAAATAAATACTGACGCGTGTTCAAAGATGATGATACGGACGAGTATCAACTGGTTAGCAGAGAACACGGACGAGTGTTGAATCTGAAGGGACTCTTATGGGGAATAGTAGACACAGACGAGTATCTATATTCAAGAGGACATAAGTATTTGACACGGTGTATGGATTAAAGATGCGGACGAGCATCCTTAAGACTATGATACGGACGAGTATCACGTAGAAACAAACACTTGACGCACATTCTGAGATGATGATACGGACGAGTACCAACTGGTTAACAAAGAACATGGACCAGTGTCGAATCTGTGGGGATATATAAGTGGTACATACAAGATACGGACGGGTATTTGTATAAGTGGTATGAGTACATATAGATGAGTATTTGTATAGATGAGTGTTTATCTGCTGGGGAGAGTGACACGGACGAGTGTCAAGAGAGAAAAGTATAACAATAACAACAAGTATATGGGTTGTAAAAGTGTAGATGACTGTACTGGGGATATGACACGGACGGGTGTCAAAAAAGTGCATATATATAGGCATATGTGAGTGCAAAGAGGATGTCTTTGGCTTTCTGCTGGTGATTTGACACGGACGGGCGTCAGGAAGTATCTGTAATATGGGTGTGTTGTTTGCAAAGAGTGTTCAGGCGACTTTACTGGGGAAAGATGGCACGGACGGGTGTCAAAATGAGTATATACTGGTGTTTGTGAATATGAGGCAACTGCTTTTGCTGGGGACCCTGGTGGGGATTTTTCTGTACATTGATGAACTGTCAGTATTCACAAGTGTTGGTTCAACACATGGCTTATGATTATGCTATGTGTTTGATTTTTGCCGTAATGCTCCGTGTTAAGACGGAATGCTACGCTTTATGGGTGAATATGATGCGAATGCTATGATTATGCAAAGATACCAAACCGGGATCTGGATCCCGTTGCTGCGAAGATCTCCTGGTCGATCCGTTTGTAGCAGACATCCCAGCTGGGGAGGAGAACATTGGTAGATCCAATAAGATGATATCTGCTTGGGGATACGGGTCACTGATAGACCTATCCCAATAAATGAGGGACCCAGCTGGGGTTTGTAGAAGCTTTCTTCACTCTGTTGTGATTCCTTCGTGCGGTGCTCTTCTGGATAGAGGCTGGAACTCTGTGGGGAGATGGTTCCCTGACTTTTGTGCTCCGGCTGAGGATAAAAAGGCAACTCGGCTGGGGAGAAAGAGAAGTCATTGGGAGACCTCCCTAAGGATTCTATTGAAGAGGATCCCTGACTCAGCCGGGGATATAGGTGCCTTTTGTGATACCTACCCATTCTGACGGGGATAAGTAATAAGTCGCAATCTCAGCTGGGGGAAGTCATGGGAGGCAACTCAGCTGGGGAGAGAGCCCTTCGGGTACTAAATTTGAGTGTTGATTTGCCAGCTTGCTGGGATAAAGCTTTCATGCCCCAAGTTGCGTTCTGGATACCTGTAATCCTGAAAAAGATAGAGAAACGCACAAGGTAATCCCGAGGTATCCCTTACTGGATTCCGTCATAGGAGTTTAGATACTCCTGAGAGTAAGCATATTTCCTGCAAGCATGTTTTTTATTTGAAGATAAACATCTGTATTCTTATGCAATTAGTTTTTCTTTTAAGACATCAGACATTTTTTGCAAGTAAAATGTACAAAACGAGACATGACTGAAAATCTGGTTTTATTAATTCATATGCCCTGAATTGGCGAGATACAGTCAAAGAAACAAATCCCCTGAAATGAGGAGATTGTTACAAATTGAGAAATAAAATGTTGGCAGTGTTGATGACGCTTTAAGGAACTTCCTCTTCACTATGACTCGTATGACTTTTGACATTCTTCTCATCTTGCTTTTTGAAGAATGTTGATTCTGATTGAAGCTTGATCTTTTTGAAGCTTACCAAGTTGTAGATGATACAGACGAATTCAGAATGCAGTTGTTCGCTTATTCCCTTATTTTGCATGGATCGCCCTTTCGGGTTTTCAATCCATCGGGATACCCATTTTTGCCTGAGCTGTCCAATGCGGCTTTTCAACTCAGCGGGTGTACATTCTTTTTGTTTATTTTCCCTTACTTTTTCCCGAGTCTTTTATTCTGTTTTTGACTCGCCGGGATGCCCTATTTTTTCCTGGACTTACATTCTGTTTTTATGTCCAGCGGGTCATTTTTATGCGAAGTATTTTTTAACTGCATCTGAATTCACAGGGGACGGGAAATCTTCACCATCCATGGTGCTGAGCATCAGTGCTCCACCAGAGAAAACTTTCTTTACCACAAATGGTCCTTCATAGTTTGGCGTCCATTTGCCCCTGTGGTCTGTATGAGGAGGGAGGATTCTTTTCAACACAAGATCTCCCACTTGGTACTCTCGGTGCCTGACTTTCTGATCGAAGGCTTTCTTCATTCTTTTCTGATACAACTGTCCATGACAGATTGCAGCCAATCTTTTCTCTTCAATCAGACTTAGTTGTTCGAATCGGGATCGGACCCACTCTGCTTCATTCAGCTTAACATCCATCAGTACTCGCAAGGAGGGTAATTCAACTTCAACAGGTAGGACGACTTCCATACCGTACACAAGCTGATACGGTGTTGCCCCAGTGGATGTTCTGATTGACGTGCGGTACCCATGCAAGGCAAATGGTAGCATTTCGTGTCAGTCTTTGTAGGTGACTACCATCTTCTGCACAATCTTCTTGATATTCTTATTAGCTACCTCAACAGCGCCGTTCATCTTTGGCCTGTAAGGAGAAGAATTGTGATGTTGAATCTTGAAGTCCCGGCACAGCTCTGCCATCATTTTGTTGTTTAAGTTGGAACCATTATCAGTAATGATTCGCTCGGGCACTCCATACCGACAGATGATATCTCTTTTCAGAAATCTGGCTACCACTTGCCTTGTGACGTTTGCATACGAGGCCGCTTCAACCCACTTGGTGAAATAGTCGATGGCAACCAGGATGAATCTGTGGCCATTTGAAGCAGTTGGCTCAATCTTGCCAATCATATCAATGCCCCACATGGCAAAGGGCCATGGTGAAGACATGATGTTCAGAGGATTGGGAGGCACATGCACCTTATCTGCATAAATCTGGCATTTATGGCATTTTCTGGCATAGGCACAACAGTCAGCATCCATTGTGATCCAATAATACCCTGATCTTAACAATTTCTTAGCCATGGCATGCCCGCCGGCATGGGTACTAAAAGATCCTTCGTGCACTTCATGCATCAACAAGTCTGCTTATGTCTTATCAACACATCTGAGGAGTACCATATCAAAGTTCCTTTTGTATAAAGACCCATCAGTGTTCAGGAAGAAACTGCCAGCAAGCCTTCTCAAAGCCTTTTTATCATTGGAAGATGCCCCAGGTGGGTATGTTTGATCCTCCAAGAAGCACTTGATGTCGTGAAACCAAGGCTTATCATCTTTGACAACATCTGCTGCAAACACATATGCTGGTCTGTCAAGTCTGGACACTGAAATCTGAGGTACAAAGTTGGCAGTCTGAACTTTGATCATGGACGAAATGGTAGCCAGAGCATCTGCAAACTGATTCTCGTCCCGAGGGATATACTCGAGCTTGACTGTTGTGAAGAAAGTCAATAACCTCCTTGTATAATCCCTGTAAGGTATTAGATGATCCTGGTGTGTATACCATTTGCCGTTGGTTTGGTTGATTACCAAAGCTGAATCTCCGAATACAGTCAATGTCTTGATCCTGAGGTCAATGGCTTCCTCAAGACCCATAATGCAAGCTTCGTATTCAGCTTCGTTGTTAGTGCAGTTGAAAGTGAGTTTCGCCGAGAAAGGCATGTGAACTCCCTTAGGTGTAATGAGTACTGCACCAACACCACGACCATTCATATTAACAGCCCCATCAAACATCATAGTCCATTCTTCTTCTGGGTCAGGCCCTTTAGTGTGAACAGGCTCTTCATGATCTTTTGCTTTTATGAACATGATGTCTTCATCTGGGAAGTCAAACCTCATAGGCTGGTAATCATCAATGGGTTGCTCAGCAAGATATTCAGATAGTACACTGCCCTTGATGGCTTTCTGAGATGTGTACTGGATGTCATATTCAGTAAGGATCATTTGCCATCTTGCAACCCGTCCGGTAAGAGCTGGCTTCTCAAATATGTACTTAACTGGGTCCATTTTTGATATCAACAAAGTAGTGTGGGTCAACATATACTGTCTCAGTCGGCGAGCAGCCCACGCTAAAGCACAGCAAGTTTTCTCGAGCAGTGAATAATGTTGTTCACAGTCGGTAAACTTTTTGCTTAGGTAGTATATTGCATACTCTTTTCGACAAACTCGTCATGCTGGCCCAGCACACAACCCATTGACTCTTCTAATACTGTCAAGTACATTATCAGAGGTCTTCCTTCAACTGGTGGCATAAGGATTGGAGGTTCTTGTAAGTATTCTTTGATCTTGTCAAAAGCCTTCTGGAAGTCTTCATTCCACCTGACCGTCTGTTCTTTTCTCAACAATTTGAACAAGGGTTCACAGGTTGCTGTAAGGTGAGATATGAACCTTGAGATGTAGTTCAATCTACCTAGAAACCCTCGAACTTCTTTCTCAGTTTTCGGTGCAGGCATCTCTTGAATGGCTTTGACTTTATCGGGGTCAACTTCAATCCCTTTCTCGCTTACGATAAACCCCAGCAGCTTACCAGATCGCACCCCGAATGTGCATTTGTTGGGGTTCAACTTCAATTGGTACTTCCTCAGACGCTTGAATAGCTTCAGTAGATTCACCAGGTGATCTTCTTCAGTAAGGGACTTGGCAATCATGTCATCCACGTAACATTCTATCTCTTTATGGATCATATCGTGGAATAATGTTACCATAGCCCGTTGATATGTTGCTCCAGCATTCTTGAGCCCAAATGGCATTACCTTGTAGCAGAACGTGCCCCAGGGTGTGATGAAGGTTGTCTTCTCCATGTCTTCAGGGGACATTTTAATCTGATTGTATCCTGAAAATCCGTCCATGAAGGAGAATACCGAGAACTGAGCCGTGTTATCCACCAATACGTCAATGTGAGGTAAAGGGAAGTCATCTTTCGGGCTAGCTCTATTCAGATCTCGGTAGTCAACACACATTCTTACTTTGCCGTCTTTCTTAGGCACAGGTACTATGTTAGCGACCCACGGTGGATAGCTAGTTACAGCAAGAAACCCGGCGTCCCATTGCTTTTGTACCTCCTCCTTGATTTTCATAGCCATGTCTGGGCGGGTACGGCGCAGTTTCTGCTTAACTGGCGGGCATTCTTCTCTTAAAGGCAGCTTGTGCACGACAATGTCGGTATCCAACCCTGGCATATCTTGGTAAGACCAAGCAAATACGTCCACATACTCTTGAAGCAGGTCAATCAGTTGTCTCTTCACTGAGTCTTGTAGGCAGGCCCCGATTTTAACCTCTTTCACGTCTTCATCTGTGCCAAGATTGATCACTTCAACCTCCTCCTGGTGAGGAGTAATAACCTTTTCCTCTTGTCTCAACAATCTGGCTAGTTCCTCAGGAAGCTCATACTCTTCTTCAACCCCTTCATCAGCTTGATTGATTGGATTGTCAAAGTCATACGAGGTCATAGCCGTGCTGTTGTCGGTGCTGTCTGGAAGGCACTCTCTGTAAGGGTTCAGTTCGTTCATTTTAGTGATTTGATTTTAATCTTGTTTTAGAAAAGTGAAATAAAGTTATCATTTTGAAAACACTGCCATTTATTTTTTGTACAAAAAGAAAAACGGAAAAACAGTGAGTGGAAAAGAAAAAGACTCATTTGCAAAAAGATGTCTGATATTTCATTGATTAATCTTGTTTGCACAAAAAGTACAGATGGCCCGATTACAAAATGAGTCTTGTCATCTTGGGCAAGATGCAAGACTTTGATGCATGCTATAAAAATACAGGAAATAATAATTACTCTGCATGAGTAACTCTTATAATTTCCTGGGAAGACCAGTTCGAGATACTGCTCCCCGGGATCTTTGGACGAATCCAGCTTTCCAGGTTGCGTTCTTCTTCCAGCTCGTCTTCCAGACAGTTGATAGCATCAGGGGTAAGCATCCCCCCACTCACAAAATTGGGCTCTTTTGCAGCCTCTGCTTGATCTTGCTGAGTTGGTTTGTAACCCAACCCAAATCTATCTTCTTTCTTCTCCACCGATAGCAGTTTGCCCCAGCCTTGGGCGTTTCCTCCCTCAACAACCTTCCGGGCTTGTTGGTATGATGATATTGAAGTACCAGGCACATCAGATGTTTCATTCACATTCAAGGCCTCGAAACCTTGGCTCATTGTTTCATGGATCTCCCCATCCATCTCAATATACTTATAGGTAGCCAGGTGGCTGACAAAAATATCCTCTTCTCCACAGATTGTAACGATTTGACCCTCCCACTCGTATTTTAACTTCTGGTGAAGGGTAGAGGTCACGGCGCCAGCGGCGTGAATCCATGGCCTACCCAATAGACAGCTGTAGGCAGGCTGTATATCCATCACGTAGAAGATAGTTTTGAAGGTCTGCGGGCCAATCGTTATAGGTAACTCAATCTCTCCCAGAACCGATCTCTTTGAACCATCAAAGGCTCTCACCACCAGGTTGCTGGGTCTCAACGCCAATCCGTCATATTCTAGCTTCACCAGGGCCTTTTTAGGTAAGACATTGAGGGATGACCCCGTGTCTACCAACACATGGGAAAGGACAGCACCTTTACATTCCATGGTTATGTGCAAGACTTTGTTATGGTTGCGGCCTTCCGTTGTCAAATCAGTATTGGTGAACCCTAGTCCGTGACTAGCATTAACATTTTCGACTACAGCTTCCAGCTGATTGACAGTGATCTCTTCAGGCACGTAAGCTGCGTGCAAGACTTTGAGTAGTGCATTCCGATGGGCCTCGGAGCACATAAGCAATGACAGGATTGAGATCTTGGAAGGTGTCTAATGAAGCTGATCCACTATTTTGTAATCACTCTTCTTGATGATTCGCATGAACTCATCAACCTCTTGATCGAAGGGTGTTTTCAAAGCTTCTTTAACAGCTTGCTCATCCTGCACCAAGCTTTTTCCTTTTGCTTTAACAGCAGCTTCTGCTTCGGCAGTGGGTCTCTGAGTTTGTGGGGCGAAAAGACGTCCGCTTCGAGTGAAGCCTCCGCCTCCTCCCACATTGTCAATTTGTGGTGCAGAGGTTGATGATTCAAAAGTGATTCTTTGTCCTTCGCAGTACAGGTCAGAGCCGTAATGCCAGGGGATAGCATTACTGCTTTCATAAGGTACTGGTCCAGGCACCGTGATAGTGACTGGACTGGTTGCAGCTGCGGAAGGGATGGTGATAGTCTGTGGATCGTAATAAATTGTAACTGGTGCTCTGATGGGAGCAGCACCTTCTGAGTTGTAGGCAGAGTTGTTTTCAGGATCATAAAATATTGTGACAGTTGAGACATCTTCATGATTTGTTGCTGGTGTTGTAGGAGACATTGGTGGAAGGATGGATGTTGTTGTTGTAGGAGTTTCAAAATGAAGTGGTGCTGGAGTTGTAGAAGAAAAATTTGTTGATATCTGATCAGTTGAAATGACAGATGAAGTACTTGTTGATGAAGCCGAAGAATTGTCAGGAACAATGGTTGTTGCAGTTGTAGGAGGTTCTGGAGTTATTGCTGATGAGATTGCTGGATTTGTAGGAAATGATGTGGTGATCTGAAGTTGGCCACTCTGAATGAGACCGTCTATGCCATTCCTCAGGTTATCGCACCCATTTACCGAGATATTGCAGTAAGCACACCCCAACCCACACCCCGGGAACATTCGACATTCGAGGAGTTGAGCCTTGATTTCTACCAACGGTGTCCGGATCTGACCCACACTGGTTATTAAATAAGACGGCTTGTCTTCTTCAATAGCGTTAATTCGGGGACCACCGTGGTTTGGCATAGGATTTTTGTTGACATTGGGTGGTGGTGCGAAATTCAGAGCTTTTGAGTCTACCAGGTCTTGTACCTTCATGTGCAGAGCTCTGCACTTTTCTGTACTGTGGCCAGGTGCGTTGGAATGAAAAGCACACCTAGCGTTGGAGTCATAATTCCTGGGTAAACTGTTGGGATCTGGAGGTGCCAACGTCCTTAGCTCAACTAGGTTGAGTTTCAGGAGTTGTGGCAGCAAAGTAGCATATGGCATAGGGATCGGATCGATTACCCTATTAGCTTGAGAAGGCCTCTGTTGGAATGGCCTTTGCTGGTTATTGTTGTTGGTGTTGCTGTTGTTGTAATTTCTCGGAGGATACTGATTCTGTTGAATGTACTGAGGTTGTGGCTGATAGTTTTGTTGCGGAGGTTGATAAACTGGCTGAGGATGGACTGGAGCGGGAATGGTGACTGCTGCCACTGATCTGTGAACATATTGGGGCTTGCCCCTGTTGGTGTGGATGGCACTGGTCTCGCCAGTTCTTCTCGGGCCCGCAAAAGGCTTTCTTGTACTACTGGACGAGCTTGCACCATTGTCAGATATCTTACCCATTTTCAATAGGCTCTCAATCCTCTCCCCAGCTATGACAACATCTGCAAAGCTAGTGGAAGAGAAAGCAGCCAGCCTGTCAATGTAAGTCCCCTGAAGGGTGTTCATGAACATATCTGCCATTTCCCTTTCGGACATAGGTGGCTGAACAGCAGCAGCCAATTGCCTCCATCTCTGGGCATATTCTCGGAAACTTTCCCTTGACGACTGTGACATTCCCATTAGGAGAGTCCTGTTGGGTGCCATGTCTAAGTTGTACTGATACTGTCTGATGAAGGCCTCTGCCAGGTCCTTCCAGCATCTGATAGTTGCCCTTGTCAAGTGAGAGTACCATTCTCTTGACGCTCCAGTTAAGCTATCCTCGAAATAGAACATCCAGAGCTTCTCATCCATAGTATAGGCCTTCAGCCTTCCCAGAAATGATTGCAAATGAGTCCGGGGGCATGAAGTCCCGTTGTATTTTTCAAAACAAGGAGGCTTGAACTTATGGGGGATCCTGACCCCGTCTACCAAGCCCATGTCCATGACGTCGAAACCCAGAGAGTTTTGAGACTCTAAGGACCTCAATTTCTCGGCTATCTCATCCAACCTTCTATCATAAGCTTCTTCCCCAGCACCCATTACTGTAAACTGGTCCTCTTGGGGGTCTTCTTGAAGTATCCTGGCTGCGGTGGCAGTCCCTTGAACATTTGCAGGGATGTTGACCTCAGGATGGAGGTGTGGTCCAAATACAGGGGGGTTAACATGAGGTTGGACCCTTTCATTGTTGCTAGTGCCGGCAGTTCCTATATGTGGATCTTCTTGATTCTGCCTTTCCACCATGGCCCTCAATCTTTCCTGGCTCTGAGCCATGTTGTTCATCACTTCCATAAACTGAGTCATTTGATTCCTCATCTCTAGCCTTTCATTTGCCATTTGATTTCTGACCTCGGTAAGGTCCTGCTGCATCTGATCCATTTGAATGCCCGGAAGGTTGCTACGGGTCGGATAACGGTGCGGACGGTTGAGGGGAAATACTCGGCGCCGAGCAATAGTTCCTGAACATCACAACAGAGTTAGTGGCAATAAAACAAAAACCTACAAAACAAACAAAAGTGTTAGCATGCAATGCAGTATGCTTATTTGTTTTCAAGGTATCCGGTTTGGCATTCAGTTTTGACCCTTCCAGACCCTTTGAAGATGCTGTTGATGTTGCTTTTGAAGTGAAACTCAGATGGAACAAACTAACACATATATTACAAAAGCAAATGGTACATAGTTTGTTTACAAGCACAAACCCTCTGAGGGGTCAAAATACATTACAAGAAAAATGAAAAATACACGGAATGAAAGCAACAACAAACAAATGGTCAAACACAAGGACCAAACTCATCCTCACGAACTTCCTTGAGAAGTGCTTCGGTCACAGAATCAGCCGGACGCTCCGTGAGATTCCTGATGAGGAGATTCCGGGTTGTAACAGCTGCTGTTAGCTTCTTGTGCTGACTTTGGTCTTTTGACCTCTTCACCCCAGCTTTGATCTTCAACTCTGATATCTCCCTCTGGGCTGCTGCCAGGGCTTCTTGCTGCACTTTTGCACTAGCTTCCAGTTGCTCCATCTTGTCTTGAAATTTCTTGTCTTCCAGAGTACGAGCCTCGGTGATCCTGACCCACCGAGCTTGACTCTCTTTCAGATACAGGTCTGTCCTTGCTCTCTGGAACTGGGCTTCTTTGCAAGCATTCTTCAGAATTTGTTCTCCAGCTTTGGACTTCTTGATATAATCCCCAGACTTCTCAATCTTAACCAGATGCTCCACTCTCAACTTCTCCAATCTCTCAATCTCCATCCTACCTTCACTCCTCTCCCGGAGGGTCTTTTGCAAAGCCTGGGTTAACTTCTCATTTCTTTCCCTCAAGCTCTCAAACTCCTCCAAACTGACAGTGGCAGGTGGTGCTGAAGATGATTCAGGCATATCTTCTATAGTAAAGGGCATCCCAGAGAATTAGGCCCTGGCACGGGACCATTCATAATATTGTGCTGATGCCACATTGTTGCACTTCCCCAAAATGGTTATTCCCTTGGTTTGAACATTATCCCAGGCCCAGGCTGCCTGCCTAACAATAGCCAGATTAATCTTGTTCTCACAATAAAGAGTCTCAACCAAGTCCTGTGTCTTAGGAGTGTGGACTAGTGCATAGCTCAGTTGTCTTCTGAACAGCAGAGGGTTGTAATTAATACTACCCTTAACTCCTATAAGGGGCACATTGGGAAAATGCCCACAGCTGGTGATGATATCTCTGCCCTTGGTGCTTTGAGTGCACCATCTGATATCGTCTGAAGTTAGAGCAGTGAGTCTCTTTGCCCAGTTGCTCTGCTGATGAGGGTTCAAAAATGCATCTGTCCTGGGTAGATGCCTGAGAAGCCAAGTGTGGAACAATGGAGCACAACACCTCACTAATCTTCCCCTCTGCTTTTCATTCCTCTGATGCACTGAATAGTAGAGATCCCCCAATAAAGTGGGCATTGGGTTCTTCAAGATGAACAGATGGATTGCATTCTTGCTAATGAATCGAGGCTCATCTGCAAACAATACAATTCCATATATACTCAAGGCCAATAAAGCACAAACAGCTTCCCACTCTCCCAGAGAGGCTTTCAGGGTAGCTTGAGAGATCAAGAAATCCAGATGGAAGCCAGGGATTCCAGCTTTAGAAGTCATATGCTGCTCAATCAGGACAGGTTCCAGATGCAAAGCCTTTGCTACTTCTCCATTACCAGGAAAGACCATCTCAGGGTTGAAAGGGATTCCACCCCTGATAGGCAGACCAACCAATGATGAGTATTCTTCCAATAGAGGGCCCAACTGAAAGTCCTGAAAAGTGAAACATCTCAGTGGGGGATCATAGAACTGAATGCAAGTGTGGATCAGGCTTCTTTGTGAAGGATCCAGATCCATAACCATATCAAGTATATCTCCATAGTGTTCCCTGAACAATGGTATGTGATCTGGAGTGATCAGGGTTTGAATCCTCCTGATGTCAGATAGCTCTGGCTGGAAGAAGTGATAGGTGATGTTGCTCTTTTTAGGAGCCATGATGCTGAAGATGAGCAGATGCTGATGATGATACTGAAGAACTGGCCACTGATTGGCTGGTGCAGGTGATAACTGAAGTAGATAGCTGAAGCAAATGCTGATGAAGATAAGTCAGTACTAGAGATGGGGTCAAAACCAGAACCAAATGAAGATGGATACCCTGAAACACAAATAAGCAAATGTCAATATGATGCAATGTTTATGTATGCAAATGATATGCAAGGGTCTGTGACTGGGCTGGATCTGATCAAGAGCCTTGATATAGGTCCATGACATATTCAAGAATACCAGATGGAGGTCTATAAATCCAGTAACCAGGGTGGGGGGACTCAAATAAAGAGCCACATGTCCAGGGTTTAGAATCACAAGAACTGTTCCAACATGGAGTATTCTTAATCAAGTCAAAGTAACAGGGTATTCTGAGGTCAAGGTACCTGCAAACCTGTAAACAGCCCAACCCCCTCACAGGTGGTGTTCTAAAACAAGGATCCTCAGACTTGGATCAGTTATGAGAAGTGTAAACACTTCCAACCCGGAGGTACAGTGTTTACAATAACCATAAAAGTTCCTCCTCTAATTCACCTCAGTTTCTGAAGGTCAATACTAAAAGGTCATTCAGACTTAGCAGGCTTCCCAGATAGCCCTAGCATTGCAGGAAATCTGCAACACAGAGTTCTCAAGAAGAAACCCATATCTGAACCGTGTTTCATATTCCCGCACCAGACCGAAATGGAATGGGAAAGAATATGATTCACTCTAGCCTAGGTGTCACTCAGGTCCCAGGTATAGGACCTTAACTCTCAATAGAACCCCACCCACCAAGGTAAAACCAGATCCAGCCAGCAACACAGTATGACAATAATATATGCATAAAGCTATAAAGAAAGCAATAAACAAAACTGTACAAAATAAATATAAATACACAAACACAAATAAGCACATAACACCCCAGTAAACACAAATCAAACAAGCGCTAGGAGGAACCCACAAAAAGAACCAGAAGCCCTGGCTGCAGAATAAGGTTCCCCAGCAGAGTCACCAAGCTGTCGCTCCCACCAAATGAAGCAGGCCCAGATAAAGGTACAGACGCGAACGGTCGGCAAAGGGAACAGTGAGAACACACAGCCATGAACTCACTGGAGATGAATAGAGTCGCCAGCTAGGCATTTTTATCCCGGAGGAAAGGCAATGCTGCATAGACCTAGAAAGATATGGATAAGACGGTTGCGAACCAGAGAGACTGAGAAAGGGGGTTGGTTACAACCTGGGAAGGTATTAGCACCCAGATTGTCCGCCGTACTCGACGGGATCCACGCTTAAAAGATTTGTGTTTTAAAGGGGTAGTGTCAGTGCAATTTGTGTATAAATGAGCTGGAAAAGGATGTACAGGTGTCAGTGTAAAAGGAGTGTGAAGTGTATAAATGATGTGTCAGTGTAAGAATGAGAATGAATTGCTCATGATAATGAGGCTAAGAGAAAGAAGCTGGAAGAGGGGGAATATACAGAGACTTTTGTTCGATAACCGTTAAGTTATGCCTACGTATCCTCTCGTGCAATGAGGAAGTCAGAACACCGTAGTTCGACCCAAAGAGACTGAAAGATGAATTGACTTGTGAACTGCTTACTTGTCCATGCTCAAGTGTATGACCTGTCTGGCTCAGGTGCTAACTGTCTTGCATTAGACGGAAGAAGCAAGTTCTCGTTTGTGAGTGAATGAGATGAGAAAAGAATCCCGGAGGAGACGATTATTGTTTGTTTTTGGGTTTTCAGTCTTTTATTGCTTTTTGAAGTTTGTCATAAGTTAATGAGCTTAAGCCTAAACCAATGGATTTAGTAAACTCATCACATCTTCCCTCTGATTAGGGGTAATGAGAATACCTTAAGTGTGAAGTCAGATTCTCACACTTAATCACCTTTTGATGTAGAGTTAAGATCATTAACCTACTTGTGATTATTTAGATGTTTTTGGTGTTTTTGTTTAGTGTTGAGTAATGAGGTTAAGCCATAATCAGGGATTAAACAGACTCATTACACCATCCTAATAGAAGGATAATAGATGAGAATGTTTAAGCTGAGGAAAACTCCTCAACTTAATCCATGATTAGGGATTAAACTCATGACAAAACAAGCCTTTGATTAAGTGGATTTTATTTAATGGTATGATGATGAAGTGAATTTTATGGTTTGTAAGACAACTTGAGGGGGACTTGTCCATTAACACTAGGGTTAGTCCTTCTCAACCATTTAAGGAAGAATTAGAACCCTAATGCAAGGCCCAAGTTACAAGTGTGATGTCTTGATGATTATTAAGTGGATTGATTAAGAGATTTAAACACATTAAGGGTTTAACACTTAGGATTAAAGTTATACACTCCATCCTAAGAGAAGGATGCAGGCATAAGCTTAATCACAAAGCCTTAAAGCCTTTAGGGTTTAGTCCCTGATTATGAGGTGAGAAGAGAAGACTCAAAAGAGACTCAAAGGTGAAACTAAGAGGGGAGACTAATCAAAACCCTAATCATTGTCATGCATGGTTGTTCCTAAGGTTTGTTAGGTTTACAAGAAAAGTCTTCAATGGAACCACCAGGAAGCAGATGAAAGGATCAAGAGAAGCAAAGTGACTTGCTTCATTCAAGAAGTCAAGTCACTTGAAGAAAGAAAGTGGGAAGAAGAAGAATGAGCAAGCTCAATCTCAAACACAAACAAAAATGCAGCAATGGATGCAAGAGGGATGAGAAGAAAAGTTATGAGAAGTGAGGGCAAACTCACTTCTCAAGTTCACTTACCACCTGAAATGTTAGAAAAGGAATGCAATGCAATGCAGAATAGGATGAGATGACATGATGAGGAACAAAACCAGAAGCATATACATGATGCTAATGATGCTATGAGATGCTACAAACATGAGGCAGCACATGGAAATGGACATACAAGTTTATGAATGCAAATGAAGCAAGCTAGGGACCATGATCATACATGAAAAGTTATGAAGTGCACATGGCATACAACATGGCAAATACATGATGCAATGATCAAGCATGCTTTCAATATGTCTTATGATGTCAAATGAATCACATGGATGCTTGAAATGTCATGGCAAGTCATGCTATGCAAGAGAATGCAAGAGGGATGCATATGGAAGCCCAAATTAGGGTTTATGAACAATATATCAAACAAGAACCAAAATCAGAAGCAAACCCTAAGATAAAAAATTGAAAATGCCACTCAAAGGACCCCTAACCCTATACTAAACCAATGCCCAAAGGAGAGGTTTCAACTCTTAACCAAATTCAAGTTGTGGTTTTTACAAGATTCTAGGGTTTTTAGGGTTCCTAAACAAAAGAAATGTCAAACAATTTGAAAATGAAAGATCAAATCATGGCCTTTTTATCTCAAAAACTACATGCTAAACATAATGCAATGCAAGAAGAATCAATGTGCAACTCCTCATGAATAGGCAGAAATGATTTTTTGAACTATGGATCCAATTAATGCACAAAAATGATTTTAATTCAATGAAAAATTCTCAAAATGCATCAAGATCAAAAAAGAAATTTGGTTTGAAGGTTTGACAATGTTTCTAAATGTCTTAGAACATTTCATGAATTTTTTTGTGATTTTTAGATACTTAAAAGTATTTTTAATAAATTAATTCTCATTAATCAATTAAAAATAATCTTTTAAATATTTAAAAATACTTTTTTAATGCTAAAAATAAAAACAAAAATATTTTTGTGTCATAAAAATTAATGAAACTCCTGAGAAAAAGTTTCATAATTTTTAGACAAATTTTGCTATTTTTAATAAATTATGCAAATAAAATGAAAAGAAATGAATTAAAATAAAGAAAAAGGAAAAGTCAACAGAAAGAGTGGCTGAGATTGATTCTGGGTTTGAATGGGTGGACTGCGCGCGTGAATGGAGGGTCTAGATTCACTCTGGACGAATTAATTTAATTATAATTAATTAAAACTAATTAAATGGATTAGGGCATAATGATCAGATCTGAGCCATTCACACGCGCGGGAGGTCAATGGAGTCAACTGATCCTACGGTCCAAATTCAAATGGCATTTAATTACAGGATTAGGGCATAATGACTTTCAGGTGGCCGGAGAAGACCTCCGGTCGTCTTCTCCGGTGGGAAGCCCACCTGAAAATCTCCAAACTCTCTCAAAACCTAACTAAAACGAAATCTAAAAACATGGAAATGATTCCCACTCACTCACGAACCAAAACCCCCAATCAAAACAAATTTATTCTTCCCCAAACTCATGAATCGAGCAAAACAAATTTTTAGGTCACAGAGTTTCAGAGATCAATTAAATTCTCATTTCATCACCATTTCCAAAACTAAAAGCATCAGGATAATCAGTGAAGCATGGAGAACAAGTTTAGAACATAAAAAATGATTTCTGGAAAAATATTTCTTGAGCTACCTGAGATTCGAAGCTTTCACTCCAGCAACTTTCTGACCTCCCCTCCTTGTGAAATCCACTCCTTATGACCTCTTGATGATGCTTGAATGCTTTGGAGAAGTTTATGCTGGCTAGATGAAGAGTTTGAATAGCTTCTGCTCAAGCTCAGTTGAAAATGGCAATGGTGATTCAGGCAGTTTCAGGCCAATGTGGGTGGTTCTTTGTGATCAGGGTGATGTTTTAAGAAGGTTTGTGGAGTGAGTTTGGATGTTTATGGCTTGTGGAGTGAGTTTCGAAAGAAACTGCAAGTTGGAGTGAAAATGGAGAAGTGGAGTTCTTGCTTGATTCAGGCTTGGTTCTTTGGTGGTTTGGGCTTAATGAGGCATGATGAGTTGAGGTATGAAAATGGTTTGAGTGTTTGAGGCTTGTGGAGGCAGATTCGAAGAGAAATGCAAATGGGGTGTGTTTTTGTGTATGGTGTGTTGTGATCTGTTTCAGCCTTGCTTCTTGGTATTTTTTGCTTGCCAAAGGATAGTATAAAATAATCCTATAGGTCAGATGATTTGACATGGCCTTTATTGATTGGTAAGTTCACTTTTGCCAAAAGTCCACTCTTTGTGTAAGAGAGGTATGGCTTGGTTCTAGGCTAGTACAAGCATGGGGCTGGCGCAGCAAGGGTGAGGGGAAGGGCTAGCAAAGCTCAGCATCCAATGTAGCAAGTGGTAGGAAGTGTGATCATGAGTTTTGCAAGTTGGCTCATTTTGGTTCACATGTGATTTTCTCATTCCATAAGCCATGAAACATGAGCATTTTGGTTCAATTCTGACTTTTATGTCACATAGAATGTTTGTGTAATGGTTTGATGCCAACTAGAAGTTACAACTTGCCTTGAAACATGATTTTGCAAATTTTCCATTTAGTGCACATCTTGAAAATCAATGATTTTTGCCAACTTTGTCACACCATAACTTTGATCCAAGAAGAATTTGATCATGTTCTTGTACTTTTTGAAAAGGAAAAATGTGATCTACAACTTCCATGACCAAGGTTTTTCCATTTGAAGCCTTCTTGGATCAAAAATCAAGGCTTGAAAAATGACCTAAAATGACATATCCTTGAAAAGTCAACTATGCCCAAAAAGTCAACTTTGCAAAAACTTCAAATTCTTGATTTTTGTGCACTTCAATCTTCTTCCATGATCAACTAAAGACCATATACACTCAAAATGATGAAGATCACCCCTTGGTTGGGTCATTGGGGCCCTCAGATGCCCTGATTTTGCACTGGCTTGTCCAGAAAGTCAACTCTTGATCAGATGACTTCCCCATGGAATTTCTTCATGAAACTTGATATGCATACTCCCTATACCATATAGAGACCAATGGAAACAAGAATGACCAAAAAATTTGGAGTTATGGCCTCTGAAACCAAAACCCTAATTTTAGGTCAACTGTGCAGTCAAACTTGGCTCTGCACCCACACCAATCCCAATTCTTGTGATTCTTTTGCATTATTGATTTTGTGAGGATGTAATATGGTATAAGAACACATGTAGACCCCTTTGAAGTGATTGATGGCCTTTGGAGTGGCTCAGGAGCTCTGGGATTGCTCAGATCACAAACCCTAGGTGCAGATGACTTAGAAACTATGTAGTGAATCAAAAATGAGATATGGGGTGATATAAGGGTGTTTATGCATATGAGATGATCACAAGCCATGGTGTGAATGGGTGAGGGCAAATTTGGGGTGTTTACAGTGTGGAAAAAGATGTTGTCAACAAAGTATGAGATAGAAAAATTCACTGATGTGAATGATTTTGGTTTGTGGCACTTGAAGATACAAGCCCTACTGGTTCAACAAGGTTTGTAGAAACATTAAAAGGATCGGAGAAGATGTATGCCACCTTAATAGAGAAGGAGATGATGATGATAATGATCAAGAAAGCCCACATTGCCATCATATTGAGCCTTGGTGATAATGTTCTTCGAAAACCCTCGAAGGAGAAGACGGTCGTGAGTGTATGGACGAAACTCGAAGGTTTGTTCATGAAGAAATCATTGGTCAATCGTCTTTACTTGAAGAAAGCTTTGTATTCGTTCAAAATTAGTGAAGACAAAGTCTTGGTTGAGCAGCTGGATATGTTCAACAAGTTAATTCTTGATCTTGAGAATATCGAGGTCAAGATTGATAATGAAGATCAAGCATTGTTGTTGTGTGATTTACCTAAGTCTTATGCTCACGTTAAATAAACTCTTGTATATGGAAGAGATTCATTGACTTTTGAAGAAGTTCAATCAGTCTTGTACTCTAAGGACCTGAATGAAAGAAATGAGCATAAACCATCTTCTGTTTCTGAAAGTTTATCCATTAAGGGGAAATTCTTGAAGAAAGGTGGTAGGTTTGAGAAAAATAAAGGTAATATTCTAAGAAATTCTTATGGTGGTAATACTCCTACAATTAGGTGTTATCATTGTAGGAAGGAAGGCCATACAAGAAAAGTGCTCCTTGATCAATCGATTAATCATGGTGGAAAGGATAACGATAACGCAACCATTGTGAAAGATGATTATGAATCATCTAATGTCCTGGCGGTTTCAAGCAATGACTCTAGTAAGGAGTGGATTATAGATTCAAGTTATACTTGGAACATGACTCCAAACAAAGACATGTTTGAGGAATTATGTGATCAAGATGGTGGATCATTATTGTTGGGAAACAATAAAGTCTGCAAGATTTCAGGAATTAGATCTGTTAGGTTCAAGCTTTATGATGAGTCAATAAGGTCATTGATGATGTCAGGTATGTACCTGATCTTAAGAGGAATTTTTTCTCTTGGTGAATTCGGCAAGAAATGATATGCTTTCAAAGGAGAGCAAAGTATCCTAAGGGTAATGAAGGGGTAGAAAGAAGTCTTGAGAAACATGATGAAACAAGGCTTGTATACCCTTGAGGCTGAGGTTGTCAGTGGTTCAACAGATATGGTATCCACAAAACCTATGTCGAAGAATGATCTATGGTACCAGAGACTTGGCCATGTTAGTGAAAGAAGCCCTGGTCGAATTTTCAAAACAAAATTTTCTATGTGGTGACTAGGTCAAAAACTAGAGTTTTGTGAACCTTGTGTATTTGGTAAATCATGTAAGGTGAAGTTTAACAAAGGTAAGCAAATAACACATAAATCCCTTGATTATATTCATGTTGGCCTTTGGGGTCCTGAAAGGAATCCTTCACAATCAAGTGCAAAGTATTTCCTATCCATAGTTGATGATAATTCCATAAAGTTATGGGTATTCATCCAGAAGACTAAGGATGAAACATTTGAAAATTTCAAAAGTTGGAAGATTTTAGTTGAAAACCATACTGGCATGATGGTCAAGAGGTTGAAAACTGACTATGGTCTTAAATTTTGCAATGAGGCTTTCGCCAGTTATTGTGTTGCATCTAGTATTTCTAGGTACAAAACTACTACAGGTAATCCCCAACAAAATAGTTTGGCTAAAAGGTTTAATCAACCCATTCTAAAAAGGGTTAGATGCATGTTGGTTAGTGCGGGATTAAAAAAGGTGTTTTGGGTAGAAGCTGTTATGACTGCAATGTACCTGATAAATAGGTTTCCTTGGACTGCCTTGAGAATGAAAACATGAAGAAGTCTGGTTGGGACACCCATCTAATCCCGACAAACTTATGCTCACATTAGACAAGACGAGGTCGAACCTAGAGCTCTGAGATGTATGTTTCTTGGATACCCAGGAGGGGTCAAAGCTTATAGGTTGTGGTGCCTAGATATAGGTCACAAGAAAACTGATGATGTTGGTTAAAGTACTAAGATCTCTGTAGAGGAGCTGGAACATGAAGAGATTCATGTTCGGGTGGAGCATATTGATGTTGAATTGCATAACCTAAATGAAGTCAAAGAGCAAGAACACATTTGTTGATGAATATGAGGAGACTAATCATAATTATCTTATGGAAAAAGATGGGTCGAGAAGAGTCATCAAGCCACCTTAGAAACTGAGTTATGTAGATCTTATAGCTTATGTTTTAATCTCTGCAAGTGAGGTTCTTGATGAAGAACCTATAGATTATAAGGAAGTTATGAGGAGTTGAGACAATATTGAATGACTTAAATCCATGGAGGATGAGATGAAATATCTTCATGATAATAACATTTGGTAGCTGATCGAGAAACTTGTATGAGCAAGGTTAGTCTGGTGTAAGTGGATTTTCAAGGTTAAGGAAGGAATCGAATGAGTGATGTTAAATTGATTTAAGACAAGTTTGGTTGCTAGGGGGTTCACTCAGAATGAAGATTCGACTTCAATGATGTGTTGTCCTCTGTCGTAAAGCATAAATCAATTCTAATGCTACTTGTTATAGTTGTGAAGTTCGACTTAGAACTTGAACAATGGATGAAAAAATTGTCTTCTTGTATGGTGATATAGATGAAACAATCCCGATGGGGCAACCTGAAGGGTATGCAGAAAAAGGAAAGGAAGATTATGTGTGAAAGTTGAATAGGTCATTATATAGCCTGAAACAATCTCCTCGAAAATGGAATAGAAGATTCAAAAGTTCATGACACACTTAGGTTTCATTAGGAACCAGTTCGACCATTGTGTTTACTTCATATTTTGACCTAGAAATTAACTTGTTATTTTGTTGCTTTATGTGGATGTCATCCTCATAGAAAGCCACAGTGTCGAAGATGTTATGAAGGTGAAGGTTGAACTCGATAAGGAGTTTGACATGAAGAATTTAGGAGTTGCCTCCAAAATTCTCGGGGTTGAAATCTGGAGAGATAGAAAGCAGAAAAGATTATGTTTATCTCAAGAGACATACCTAAAGAAGATTCTCAACAAGTTTGGTATGTAGGATTCAAATACTATTTTAACACAGACTAATCCTTAGTACAAGTTGAGATTCTTAGTACAAGTTGAGTACGTCTCAAAGTCCTAGTATTGAAGTTGAAAGAGCCTAAATGAATAACATCACATATGCTAGTATAATAGGTTCTTTGATGGATGTATGATATGGTATGTACGGGGTCAAACATAGCGTATGGAGTAAGCCTTGTAAGAAACTATATGGCCAATCCTGAGAAGGCGCACTGACAAGCATTGAAATGGATTCTATGTTACATAAATGGGTCTCGAAGCAGAGTCTTAATTTATGGTGGAGCCTATGATGATGATAGTAAAGTTGAAATTGAAGAATTTGTCGACTCTTACAATACATGTTATATGGATTTCAGAAAATCTATTTCTGGATATGCGTTCACTATGTTTGGCAGAACAATCAGTTAGAAAGAAACACTTCAGAAGGTTGTTTCCTTATCAACCACTAAAACAGGGTATATTACCCTCACTGAAGTTGTGAAAAAAGTATTGTGGCTCGAAGGTTTTGCTAAGGAGCTGAAACTTCAAGGTCGAATTCCTATATTAACAATACACTTATTTATACTCTAAAATAAAATAAAAAATTGTATGAGTTCATATATCTCATTTTTGCGTTCTTTTTAGTCTCTTAAAACCAAAATCCACATAAAAATCTACAGAAAACCTGTGGCTTTTAACTTTAGAGGCTAAATCGAACGCAAAAAATGAGATATAGAGATTCATATTTAAAAAAATTACAGAAATTAAAAAAAAAATTCACTAACTTACGAGAATCAACAAACTATTTAAGCCAATAAATTTTGAGTGTTTGAAACAAATCCTCTTATATCCACTCTTTACATTCGATAATATTTATCATTAAAACATCAAAGTTTATCGATTAAATTATAAATTAAATTAATACTATAAGAAAAAGCTAGAACTTGAATTTGATGTCTACGAATGTCATTAGTATTAATTATCAAGAGTTTAATCCGTGTTAAACATTACAAAACCTTGCAATCAATTTTCTTACATAGTTGAATAGTTGAATAATAAACAATCACTCTACTCCACACGAATTAGTCAATTTTTTAAACTATAAATTTCAAATTTAAACATCTCTTTCAATATAATTTTTTTCCAACAAAACCATGATATTATTGAGAATTATACGTATGGATATATTTAAATTTAGACTTTTACTTAAATATGTTTAAAATAACATATTGCTTAGATATAATTTATATTTAAAAAAATTATTTAAATATTTTTTTGGACTTATTATTTATTTTAAAGATATATTTATTATTACAAATAACAATTTAGAAAGAGACCATTTTACTAATTGCATAATTCATATATTTCCAAAAACAAAAAAGAAAACTTTCAACATCATAGCAAAGTTAAAGGTATCCAACTTTGTGGTAGAGACAATAGCATACTTTTCCAATGATTTTACAATTCAACAATTTTGCATATAAATCTAAGTGTAAAATGTCAATTGTTAGGGTAGAGACAAATACCTAATTTTCCAATGGTTTTACAATTAAACCGATTTTCTATCATAAATACATAATAAGTGAACTAGGGCATCACTATCCTCGTCATTATGAGTTTTGAAAATAAGGCATAGTCCTAAAAGATGGGCATTAATTCAAGAAAGGTGATGTTTTTAACTTCAATTTTGACATATAATAGAGACTTTTAATGTCTATTTTAAAGATGATTGATTTCTGTAGTTACTTATTTGAGACATGATTTATACAAGAGTAAACATTTTTAGAGTCATGTTATCATTTTTGTGTGGCATGTGTGGAGTCCTAGGAAAACTTTCAAACTTTTTGTGACGGCGGTGTAGCATGTAACCTTGATTTGACGTATGACTTTTTTAGATTTCCATCCTTAAAATATATATATATATATATATATATATATATATATATATATATATATATATATATATATATATATATATATATATATATATATATATATATATATATATATATATATATATAATGTGAGGTAAGATTTTATAAACTATTTTAATTTTTATTTTTTTTATTAATATGTGATTTGAGATTTTTCTAATACATCGTCTCATGTCCAATATTCTTTTTGATTTGATATTATATTAGAGTTTAACGTAATTTATCCTTACAAAATCGGCTATTAAAACAAAGGATACCCCTCTATGTAGACTATTTCAGGATTCTATTTCCAACCATATGAAACTTGGAATTTTTCAAATATTAGATGAACAGGGTGCTTATTGGTGTTACTTAGCGAGTTAGATTATTTATTAAGGTTGTTCGGACGATTGGAGAATAAGTTTGTTATTAGAGTTAATTAGTTAGATACTATGTAGTTCAGAATATATTAAAAAAATTGAAATAATTTTATTATTTCGAGTAAGACGACGATGATAGAGAAATTGTCAGATTAAATCATCTTCTCCTTTTAGAAGTGGTATTTTGATAAGACTTTTGGACTTTTCATACTCTTTTTATGAGTTAGGATTAAAAGATATACATTTTCTAACAAGATATCACATCGGTTAAATAAGTAGGTGATGTAAAAAAAACAAAACACAATGCATTTTATCACATCGGTTAAATAAGTAAGTGATGTAAAAAAAAAAAACACAATGCATTTTTTAAACAAGCTTTATAACAACAGAGCACATGCCTAAATAGATGGGCACTTCTAAGTTCGTTTTATGTGTTGTGACAATTTTGTTTTTTCTTTGATGCAAATCGGAGTTACTTTTTTCTTTAAGGTTTTGGAATTTCCAGCCTAATTGGTAGTTGTTCTTTGTTTAAGAGAGCTTTGTTAGAAATATTTTTTTAGGGCTACAATCAATTGTAAGTTTTGATTTTATAAAATGGATTAATATTGTAAATATGATCCATTTAAATATGTTAAAGCATGACAATAATAAGAGGAATCTACATGTCACCCCTAATTATACTTGGTACCCCACATTTCTAATGAAAAGACGAAACTGATCCTAGGAAAAGAATATTCTCACATTTCCAAAAAAATCGGTAACTGCACGGATTTTTCAAAAATACAGGCGATATTGGAAATTTCGTTTTTCCTACCGGAGATTTTGAATTTAGAAAATAAGGCTTCCAGTTTTTTTAAAATAGCCGGTGAAAAGTATCGGTAATTTCATAAATACCATTATTTTTTACCGTGAACTCCAAAGGAGACTGATTGTTAGGGATGTGGTAAAGGAGACTGATGTTAGAGTGTCAGCTGAGGGTGAGCAGGCGGGTGATGCTGAGGGTGAAGGTACGTGAGGGTCTACCTGTACAGGAGGGGTTGATGAGGCCATTGAGACAGATGTCACGGTTCCTTCGACCGAGCCATCTGTACACACGGAGCCAGGATTCCCTGGTTGACCGATAGATACGTCTATGCTTATAGAGTATAGTGAGCATGTAGCTTTACGTCTATGACAGCGCCAGATATATGGTTTTTACGTTTAATTTTAACCTTTGTTTATTTTTACATAAATTGTTTATGTATTAACAAATTTGTTTAATGGTTTGTGTCACAGGTACGACCTCTATGAATGGTATAATCTCACGTTGCAAAGATGAAGGATTTTCCGAGTATTCCCTTCCATGATGTTATAAGGACGATCGTGCAAGAGTTTGACCTGGTGCATTTTGGCCACTGCTCCATGACCATGTTGGATGCAGATCGGCTCAATGCCTTCGTCGAGAGGTAGCACAATGAGACATTGCAGTATCCCTCACAGAGTGAGGATGGCTACTTGGAGTTGTATTTCACCATATCCCATCCTCGCATCACTTCACCGCCTGATGAGCATGCACCTTCTAAGGATGCACCTTCTGGTGGCCCAGAGCCTGTTGATGATGCACCTCCACCTCCACCTCCAGCACATCACCCTGATGACATGCAGCGATTTCAGATTATATCAATGGTGGTTGATGAGCCCATGGGCTTGGTAGACCCTAATGGTAGTATTTCTGTTGGATTACAAAGGATTGCACACTTGGCCCGTGGGGGGCTATTTAATATTATTTTTATTTTCTAGATGATTTGTATATTTTTATATTATATGTATATTATGGCAGAACAATATATTATAATTATGTCTTCATTTATACCCTTACATAGTAGTGGTCTTGATTAAACAACTTAAACAAATAAAACTCAACATTACATGATTAATCAATATTAAAAACCTAAACACTACCAGATACTTTAGGGCGTTTCAACATCTCCATTATTTCATCAACTGATCTTGACATCTGCACATCTAAAGCCAGTGGACTCCTTGTTAGCCTACGTCGAAATGATCTCCATATTTTTATGATGTCTTCATCGTTCTTCAGCTCAATTAGGTTGTATTTCACACTACCATCCCCCCAATCCTCCCGAAACTCGATCTTCAACACCTTTCTATTGTCACCATCAAGCAACAATTTCTTCAACTTCGAAGTCAGACCGACAAATGAGGTTGTGTCATCGTGGAGCATGAATTCGACAAGTCGAGAAGCTCTTTTGAAGTAAACTTCTGCCTTAATCAAAAATGTTGGAATAACCATTTTTTTCATATTTGTTTAACCACAAGACCTAACCCCTTTTTATACAATTGTGCAACAATTTTGGGTCACACAAATTATCTGTGCAATCATAACCATACAAAACTTTCGGAAAAGTCTCGACCATTAAAAAAAACCTAAAATTACATCAATCTGGAATTTCATTGGATATGAATTCCAGATAAAAAAATTGTAGTTTTGATCAATAACCAAATTTTTTGAACATATCGGTAGTTTGAAATTACCGGTAATTTCAAATGAACTACCTGAAATTTTGATCTATATCAGAAATTTTTGTATACCTACCGATAATTTGTTTCGGATATTACTTGTAAAATATTAAAGAATATTTTTTCCATTATCAAAATATGGGGGTGCCAGGAATGATTGGGGGGTGCCGGGTAGATTTCTCCGATAATAATGATATTTGCACATTTAATTTTGATTTGTGTAAAACATAATGTAGGCTCAACATCTAGGATCCATGATTGATGGAACTAAGATTGTTATCTTATAAATAGATTGACTAGATCTTATTTTCCGTCACGCAAAAATATATTTGATTGAGGTTAGCCTCATTGAAAACCCTAAATACTGAAGCATGTGATTAGGAAAAGGAAGAGTCAGTCAAATACTTCAATCATATTAACGAATTAATTGTCATGGTTTCAACAAGTAAGTGTGTTATAATATCATGTAATATCGATTGTAACCTTACATATGGTATAAAAGCATATATTATATAATTTAGAACCATTTTAATTTTTGTATATATTGGTACATGAATAATTTATTAAATTTATGATTATATACATGTGAATATATGTGCGTAATAGATATGCAATCTAATTAATCTAGCCAATGTTTTTCTTATAGTCCATTGATTAATATTATTTAATTCCAAAACTTGAAATGTGTAGAGTCACAAAAACTGTGATAGTTTGAAGTTTCTGATGCAACGAAACGGATGGCGTACATGCAAAGTTAACACTCCAATATCAAAATCAATATATCAATGTTGAGGAAGTATTCAAAGTTGAATGCCCAAATGGGCTAATAAAAGCTAGATTCTCCGACGGACCGATAAAAGTTAGACTCCCATATAGGACCATAGGATAATCATGGGTGGAGAGTAGTGGAATATAAGATGTAGAAACATATGGATAAATGGTTATGGACACGAGATCCTCCTGACTCTGTGAGGGAGAACAATAGATGGACAATAGAGGTGTCTCACGTACCATTATCCTCATGCAGTGGTCTTTACCCTTACCCTTGTCAGGTTAGGGTGACATTTTGTGTATTTTTAGAGAATATACAATTAATAAATCAACACAATATATAAGTAAAAATAGTAATTACACAATACATTAAGTAAAATTACAAAAACTATTTATTCAAATTGTGTATCACAATACTCTTAATTAGCACTAACTGAGGTGAGACACGAGTCAGAGCAACGTGAGGCGGCGCTAGGCCCAAATGGAGGAGCAACAACGTCTAATGGAGGAGCAACATCAAATAGAGGCCATGAATAAGAGGCAAGCTGATACGGAGGCAATGATGCGACAATTTATGCAATCACAAGGGAGTGGTAATCAAGCGTTTGGTGAAAATGAAGGAGTTAGTGATCAACAACAGATGGATGACGAGGATTTTAACCTTGACGAGTTTCCCGATCCAGATTGATCCGTAGGATTTATTTTATTTTATTTTATTGAGTTTGTAAGATATTAATTATATTTATATTTATATTTTTGTAAGATATTAATTTTATTTTAATTTTTATTATAATTATATTTTTGGTATTTAATTTTATTTATTTATATTTATTAATTTTGGGATAATTAATTATATTTATCAATTTTGATATTTATTAATTATTCATTTTAATATATTATTAAAAAACAATTTATTTATTAATTTTATGATTCATTTTAATATATTTTTAAAAAACAATTTATTTATTAATTATTAATTTTGGTATAATTAATTATATTTATTAATTTTGATATTTATTAACTATTCATTTTAATACTATTAAAAAACAATTTATTTATTAATTTCAATATATTATTAAAAAAACAATTTATTTGTTAATTTTATTATTCAATTTAATATATTATTAAAAAATTGATTAAAACGTTAATGAATTATGGTTTTTTACTTTTTTATTTTTTAAAATATTTTGGTGACGTGATTTTCACGTCGCAACACACTAACACACTTTATGCACGTTCTCCTCCTCCTCCTCCTCCTACTACTACTACTATTACTACTACTACTCAACCATAGCAGATAAAGGGGAAATATTTTGTGACGTGATTTTCACATTGAAAAGTTGCGATGTGAATACCACGTGGCAACAAAGTTGTCACACGTTCTCCTTCCATGTGAAAGATCACGTCGCAAATAACCTATTGTGAAATGATATTCCACGTTATGGCGTAAATATCACGTAGCAAGAGAGAGCTTTTTTTGTAGTGATCGTGTATATTCTGAGTTTGCTCTTTCATTGTTAACTAGTAACAAATTAGTGCGTACGCACGGGGTGCGATTTTGGGTGGGATATAGTTTTGGACGCATATTTGTTTGCAAGCAATCATAAAAATTGAAAATTGAAAAAAATTAAGAATAATAGTAAATTTAAGTTGAAATAGTAATACATGTTGAAGATGAAAGGTAAACAACAATATCAATAATATAATTAAAATATAGAGAATACAATGGTTGATAAATTTTTATTATTTAGTTATAATAGAGAATACAATGGTTGATAAATTTTTATTATTTAATATTTGAAGTAGTAAAGTTGATCCTGTTTATAACAATAGTATTTGAATCAATAGTAAATTTGTTTTCGTTTATAAAAATATTTAAATCAAAATATTATTTTTGTTTTGACAATATTTATAAAAATATTTGAATCAATAGTAAAGTTGTTCTCGTTTATAACAATAGTATTTTCTCCCCTATATAAAAATATTTTAATCAACAATGTATTTTTTTTCCATATATAAATATTAATTTTATTTTGACACTATTTATAAAAATATTTGAATCAATATTAAATTTATTTCGTTATCATACAATATTTTGATTAATAACATAATTTTCCTCATTTTATATAATTTCTATATTAGGAAAAAATTAAATTTATTAAAGTTTTAAATAAATATAACTTTCTAATTAACTAGACAAATATTTAAATTATATATATATATATATATATATATATATATATATATATATATATATATATATATATATATATATATATATATATATATATATATATATATATATATATATATATATATATATATATATATATATATATATATATATATATACTACACAAATATTTGAAGATATTAATTATTTTAATAATCATCAAAATCCACTTCATATAATTTTCCAATTTCAGCATAATCTATATTGTTGCTTGTGCAGTATTTTAGAGCTTATGCAAGATGCCGAACAACTTTGAGTCACATTTCCCATGTCATTGATTGTGTGTCTTGTTGATGAAGTTGCATTGCCTATATAATTTCTCTTTTCACAGAAATTGACGGAGACTCCTCAAGTAGGCTCTCAATATTGCCACCAACTTCATTACATATTAACAAACACCTCATAACACTGCACATTATTAGCCTATTATTATCGTTACTTTCCTTGTATATAGGATTCAGTTACTTAGCTTCATTGATATATATAGTCCTCAACCTAGCTTTTGTGATCATCAAGAATAATAATTGTACATTCTCTTTCTTCAATAATGTCAAATATTTGGATATGTTAAATATCAATATGGTAGCAGGCTTAATTTTTTTCCTCTTTCTCCTTCCTCGCGTGTCTATCCCTTCCTCTATCAATCTTTAACTTTTGATTACCCTTTACTCCCACGTGTCCTACTCTATTTTTCCACTACTGATTCCATTATCCTCATCCTCTCTTTCTCTCTCACAACTCCCTGTTCATCTTCTTCTCTTTCATCCCCAACCCTTTTTCCCATTTTCGAAATCCTAAAACCCTCTACCACTGTCTGTAATTTTTTTCTTCATCCATGGTCGAAAACCTGTTTGCCGATTTTCCTACAAACCCATCCAATCCCTATTACCTTCATCCCAATGAAAACTCCTCTCTTGTTCTCGTTTGTCCTCCTCTTGACCACACGAATTACATATCTTGGTCGCGTTCCATGCGTGTTGCGCTTATTTTGAAGAATAAACTTCGATTCATCGATGGTACGTTCGATCCACTAGCTCAAGGTCACGCCATGTACGATCCTTGGCTCCGCTGCAACCACATGGTTCTTTCATGGCTTCAACATTCTGTCTCTGAAAATATCGCTCAATCGATTATGTCGATTGACAATGTTCATACCGTTTAGACAAATCTCTAACACGTTTTTCGCAGGGTGACATCTTCAAAGTTTCTGATCTCCAAGATGACCTCACCAATCTCAATCAAGGAACCCTAGATGTTTCCACTTATTTCACGAAATTGACCTCACTTGGGGAACAAATTGACTCTCTTCGCCCGACTCGTGATTGCACTTGTGCAATTCCTTGCACATGTGGTGCTGCTTCAGATTTTTGACATTATAAGGATCAAGATTGTGTACTGAAATTTCTTAAAGGTCTCACGGATTCCTTCTCTACTGTTCGTTCTCAAATCTTTCTCTCGGAACCTTTGCCTTCCTTGGAGAAGACTTTTTCCATGGTTCATGGTCAAGAACGTCGTTCTGTTACCCCATCCTCGGACCTTCTTGAATCTCCATATATAGCTATGCACATTCATGCCAACACTCGTTCTGGGGGAGCCTTCGCAACTTCTCATCCGTCTCGTGGTCGTGGAAGAACTTCTCCAAGTCATGGTAGTTTTTCTCAGCACACTTGCACTCATTAAGGTCGCCATAATAACATTGCGGATACTTGATTTATGAAGCACGGTTATCCCCCAGGATATCACTACAAATCTTCCAAGCCTTCCATCAATACTACTGATCACAACTCTATCTTTTAATCGGATCCTCAACAATCTTTGGCTTCCATACATGATCATTACAACCATATTATTCAACTTTTTCATCAGCATCATCTCTCATCTACTCCTACACCTCTTGATGGCACTTCCCTTCCTTATATCAACTCCTTCACCACCTCAACCGATGGTAAGCCATCTGTATATTGGAAAAACTCACTGACGAAGATTAGTTTAGCTGAGCGGCTTAGAGGCATATATGTGTTACATGCTCAGGCCATTTCTTCTCAACCTTTATCCTCTTTAGATGGTAGTTTAGTTAGTCAGTCTGATAGTGATCTATGGCATAGGCGTTTAGGCCATCCTTCACATAATGTGCAGTGTTATGTGGTGTTTGTTACATATCTAATGCAAATAAACATTCACAACTTCATTACATATCCAAATTGGATTAATACTACAAACAAAGCAAAATCAGTTCAGCTCATCATTAGAAACACACGACAGAAAATTAAATTAAAAATTAAATGGCCAGAGTGACATAACACAATCATAACTCACATGTAGTTTCGATTTTAAACCAGGTAGCTCATTTTCTAAAATTGTCAGATCTATGATATCTTTAAATCCAAAAAGACTAATATAACTACTAAAAGGAAGAAAATCTCATAAAGAAGACATGTAAAACTAATGGCCAAAAGGTCAGAGAGGATTTCAATCAATAAAATCAGAACAAAATAAGTGTAGCAACATGACTCATATCTTATGATAGAAAACATTAGCTTTTGTCGAGGTGAAAGAAGGAACCAAGTGTTGATCTATAATAGTCAAAATGTCACCGCAAATTTTTTAGAGCTCCTCCTCGACCTTTTGGCAGTAGTTCTTGATCAGGTTAACATTGTGTTTACTACCCTTAGACTCTTCCTTTTGCTCAATTGATGACATAATACGCCATGAGGCTTTTTGTGCACCAATGAAAATTTTATATCCAATTGATAAGAGGTTCCTCTCTTCCGCAATTAGTTCAACATCAATTTTCACAACTTTCTTCATACATTCAACCATTTCTGTATAATGAATATTTTTTTTAAAAAAAAGGATAGACAAATTTATAGAGCCGATGAATATATAGAGCAGAATGGAAGTGAAACAAATGACATTGAATCCACAATTCAAGCACATTAAATCCATATCCATTAAAACAAAGCACAAATGCAAAGAAAACAATCAAATCGGGAATGAAACGAAAGATATCTAAGATAGAAAATCCAGATCTACCCATCATGAGAGAATAAATGATTCGATCTTATGGTTTTTGCTAAGGTCGAGAACCGCAACAACAACTACTAATCCACCAAACACTACATATAAGAATAACTTTATTTTTGTGATCTCGGTGTCTGCAGAAGACAAAGAAAGAAAGAGTGAGAGGGAGAAATGAAGGAAGGAGAAGAGGAAGAATGAAGCAGTGTGTGTGAGAGAGAGAGAGAGACACACACACACACACACAGAGAGAGAGAGAGAGAGAGAGAGAGAGAGAGAGATGAGAGTAGGTAGAAGAGAGTCTGACATTTCATAAAATCAGAAAAATTGAACTTTAACAATCTTTGGTTGGGTTACAATGGAAAAACAATAATTGCAAAATTGAAAGATATAAAATTGGTTACAAAGTACCAGTTGAATATACACGCAATTGGAAATAAAGTGAAATCGAATATAGTTGTTAATTAACCATAAAAATTAGAAATAGTATTTTGGTTGCAAAAACTAAATTTTGGATATAATTTACCCTCATTTTAATGATGTGTAAAATTGATGATGAATGGATATCAATGGATTTTCCAAACATTAAATTTTCTTATATTATAGGTATAGTTGGTGAATTTTGAGTAATAGACATCTTAAAAATAAAAATAGAAAACCCTTCTATACTTCTCTCTTAGTGGAGTGAAATTCAATAAGAATTCTCTTTTTGTCAATACTATTTAACAAATATTATCAAATTTTATGTGATGTGAATCATGATAAAAATGTATGATTCACGCAGTTACACACTACAAGTGATACCTCGATGGTTGTTTTGATTTCAAATGTTTCAAATTTATTTGAAATGACATGAATCACTAGTTTAAGATTGGACGATCCAAAGCTATATAGAAAAACAAAATCCCTTTCTTCTTACATCACTTAAACAAACACAAAAATTTAAAAGAAAATGCTATTCAGGGTAGAGAAGATCCAAGCAAGTTGTGTCATTTGTTATTCGTTCTCACAAGCTACCCCCAAAGTTTCAAGGTCACATCATACAGAGTAGAAAATAAAATTAAAATGATAAAAATTCAAGTGTCAATTGCATTATTATATACGATTAATTAATTAGAATAAAACGTCAATACATAAAATAAAATATAAAAAAAAAAAAAATTCAACGCTTAAGTTAAAATCTATAGCATGGCACGAGAATAAGCATGATTCAAAACTTTAGTATGTCAATGTCAAAGATTAAGCATAGTCGATGATGGAGAAAATGCTTGCCTATACTGGAATATCTTATGCTCATTTAAAAAATACATCAGCAATCTTAAAAATACCTTATCTTCTTTTCTTATTCAGTTTCTATATTTTCAAACACTTCAGTTATATTTTAGCATTGAGAGATAAATCATAATATTGAGAGTTGTGTAGAAGGCTTCTGTCATTGTGTTATGTATTGTAACATAAAGAAAGGGTTGTGATATGTATTTTGCAATCAACTATTGTCATTGAGATAGTTGAACATGTGATAATAGTTAGGTGTAAAAGGTTGCAAGTTCGGGAAAACCCTAGATTATTCGTGAAGGAAAATTTTGAGTCTAAACGCAGCGGAAAATAAATTTTTTTTTTAGTGATCTTTACGAAAAATCATGATTTGTGATAGAAGGGTTACCTCTTGTGGCGATGAAATCTTTGATTCTGAATCGATGGAATGATCACGAGCGTTGTACGATAAACAACGTCTCTACTCAGTCCACACGAACAGCTTCCTTCAGTCACAGTGTTAGCTGATTACGATTGAAGATTTTGAGTGAGGGAGAGAAAATGGAATACGGCCAGGGTTTTCAACAAATCTTTTGCTTCTGCACAAAGATTTAATTATAGAACTATTTGTGTGGACTACAAACTAAAAAGCTCACTAAGTGCACCATATAATAATATTATTATATTATTATAATAACTATTAATATAATAAACATAATTTATTATTATTATATTTTATAACTATTATAAAATAACTATTATAAAATAATAATAATAATAATAATAATAATAATAATAACTATTATTATATCATATGATGTTCCATATGTCATTTAAGCACATGGTACCTTACCATATTTCGTATTCCACTTAAGTGCACCGTACCTTACGGTGTTCCTTATTTACTCTACCTCTTCTCTAACTGTCTTTATGTGTGTGATCCTTTAGGATTTCGCGACGTTGACAATTATATTAAATCGTGTATTTAACATAATAAACAGTGAGTAGTATCTAGTAACACATCACTGATACCCAAATCACAAAATTGTCATGTGATATGACAAAATCTTTTGTGATAGTACTCGTGTACAATTACTTTTTTGCCCTTATTTCTATATTGAACACAAGACATATACCGTGTCATCCTTGTCCAGTTCAATATTGGGCCTTAGACATTTATCATGTTATGCAGGATGAGCCAATTCTATCTAGGTTACTCATGTCCCCCAGCATGCTTTGTGAAGTACCCATCAACTGTCTTTATGATCATCCAGTTACGGACAATGTTTGATCAACAATTAAGTACTTGACTCTACATCTAGGGTCCATAGTAGTTTCAGGTCAAAGGATGGTATACACCACTATCACCATGAGAGTAACTTATGACACTTTGCATAACATTTTATGTAGTACTCTCATTGTGGGTCAGTCAAGTATAAATATTACTCTTAATATTCATACCTATGTTAAGACTTGATAACTCCTTATCCATGATGCATGAGATGTGATCATCAGTATATCTACATAATAATCTTAATGTTTTATGGCAATCCCATTTCACATTAAAGTTCGACTAAGAATACTTTAAGAATAATGTCCTTATGTTTAATGTAATCTCATGATTAAGTCACACATAATATTTCATTAAACGAACTACCTATTCTAGGGACTTTATCATTTTTGAAAATCAAACATAATAAAAGAAATACCTTTTATTATTAATAAATAATTCGATAAAAGTATTGGCCTCTAGGGCTTCAACAATTCGATACTAGTCTTGATGAGTGCTAAATATTGAAAAGCTTAAACTTAATAGTTTTTTGAGGGAGTTTTCGACAAATTTGATCTCATTGGCTTATTTATCATATAAATTCTCTCTCACATGTATCAACATAAATTCACGTGCATCAACACACATATAATAAAATGTAGTAATCCAAAGTCTCTCTAATATATTATTCCGTTAATGATAGATTATATTGCTAAGAACAGGTTTAGAAAACCCTAATCATCCAAATGCCTTTCCCCATACTATAAATAATGATTTAGTATGATTGGTAATGATTCTTAAGAGTAATTTAAACCTAGTGGCTTCCATTAGTAATTAAAGTTAGAATGAAATGGGATTATGGTCTTTTACATAAGCCTTATATTAATTTAAATTGTGAAAGTCTATCATCTCTCTTTATATATCTATATCTCCATGTCTCACATACACACACACACACACAAGAAAATAGAAATAAAATTTTAGAATTTAGATAGAGAGGGATGAGGGAGCTTAAGAGAGGAGGAATATTCTTGGAACCTCTACCCCCACTCCTCTGCCAACTATTGTTCTTGCTTCGGGCTTTTCCCCTACATTGTATATAAAGAGGATTCGATATGAGGAACAACAATCTCCTTCGGAAGAGGGTTCCCTAAAATGGGCACGCATTGATGAGGGTGGTGCTTTCAGGGAGATACATTATTTTATGTGGGATGTATTCTATTAATGGATTGCTCTTACTCCATAGGAGACGGCTACTACTATTTTGACCTCAGATTTATCATTCATTCATAATCTCCTTGAGAGAAATAAGATGGAACTCCCTTATGAGCTTGCCCACAACATGTTCAAAGTTATTTCTATCTTCTCTCTTGTATTTGCTAGATGGGGAGATGTCTTGGCACAGGGTAATCCCTCGAAAGAAAGGGATACTTGGAAAAGGAAGTTCGAGGCTACGGAGTTGAGGTGATATACTCTCCAAAATGAGCTTTTTGTATTGCATAAGGAAGTTAAAGCTTTTAAGTTTTGTGGATCTATGTGCTTGCACGTATAAAGTACAAAATCCCACAAAATATGCATCTAAAGTTTTGATGATGACAATAATTATTAAGTTGGTGGCAATAGCTTTCAATTTTAATAATGGTGATCTAAACCAAAGAAATATACCATTTCTCCTCAATAAAATAAGACTTGAGATTAAAGTGCTTATATGATCAAAATTAATCTTGCAAAGTATCTTGAAGCCTTGAATAAAGTGTGAAAGCATGACAAGTCATATTTGATGTGTGTTTAAGTGACCTAAATATTTAAAAGTAAGGAAGTAGCTTATAAGTACTAAGGAAACTCACACACACACGCCTACAAATATCTTTCCAGATGTTTTTCGAAAATTAGTTTTTGGGCCAAGCCAAATGATTAAAAGTTGTCCAAACCTTTTCAAAATTATTTTTGAACTAACCAATCAATTGGTAAGGTGTGTCAATCGATTGGCAAAAATTTTCTAAGGTAGCCAATTGATTGGAGCATTAAGGCAATTTATTGGAAAGATCTAATTGATTAATCGAGCAATTAAGACAGTGCATTAATGACTTACAATGATTCTATATCAAATATCTCCCATTTGGGTTTGCTAATCGATTAAGGGTGAGCTGACCAATCAATTGAAGTATTGTGCCAATCGATTGACGCGTTAATTCAACTCATGAATTATTTGCTTTTTTTGGTTTTTCCAACTCCTATATATATGAGGCTCTCCTTGACTTCATTTCACACAACTTTCTAACAATTTACATTTTCTTTGGAATCTCTCTCTCTCTCTCATATATTTATTTCAATTGAAATTGCCTTAGTGCTTGTGAGTAAGAGTTTAGTAAGTGGTTGTGTTGTTTAATTCTTTGGATTGCGACACTTTTGAGTATCTAGTTTAGTTCGTGAGATAAACAAGTCATAAAATATTTGTTGTGGTTTATTGTGCTTTTCAATAAAAACTTATATTTTGGTTATTGAGATCAACCTTAAAATATCTAAGAATGTTCTGACTTAGTCTGTGGTAATAGATATTTGTGGCAAGGACAGAACATCATGTGGACAGGGGGTAGCCATGGCCACCTCAAATATTTCAATTTTTTATAATATTAATGGGAGGTGTAAAAATTATAAACAAATTTGTTAACTAACTATTTCACATCATTAATAAAAACATAAGTTGACAATTATATATATATATATATATATATATATATATATATATATATATATATATATATATATATATATATATATATATATATATATATATATATATATATATATATATATATATATATATATATATATATATATATATATGGTCTCTAGTACAATCCTTGCATAAAAGTTTTTTTTTATTTAATTTTATTTCAAAAAATATCTTTTATGAAATCTAACCCAATTACATATCCAAAATCAATTTTTTAAAAATCGGATTAAATTTTATGATTCAATCGGATGGATTGAGAATTCAAGCTGAATCTGATTCGATTAATCTTTTAAAATCTATAATACGTCAAAATCGGAGTAAAATCAGAAAAATAGTTTGATTCAAAAAATTCGGAGTAAAATCAGAGTAAAATTGTTCAAAATAATGAATTGGAGTCAATTTTATAAAACACTCTGGTTCAAAAAAATGAATCATATCATTCTTTTTTTTATTTGAAAAGATTTAATTTGACAATATCAAAACTTAAAACATTCTCAATTATAAAAAAAAGAATTTCTTGTTTGTCATCGTTCAATTTGAATTTGTATCGAGTTTGTATGGATTTTTGAAATATTTTATTTTATTAAGCTGTGAATATATGATTGTGTGCGATATATCTAAGAAATTTAATTTTATATTATTATTTTATTTGATAAATGGTTCAAGTGTAGGTTTAATCGATTAAATTAATTAATTCTTAATTTGAATGCTTCACCGATTCGATCTCCTCTTCATATTTTTAAACATTACCCAAAATCACATATTCATTATTGTTATTGAGAGTTGAACATATGATAATAGTTTGGTGTAAAAGGTTGCAAGTTTGGAAAACCCTAGATTATTCGATACTAGTCTTGATGAGTGCTAAATATTGAAAAACTTAAACTAAATATTTTTTAAGGGGGTTTTCAGCAAATCTGATCTCACCAAATTATTTATAATATAAATCATCTCTCACATGCATTAACATACATTGACATGCATCAACACCCATAATAAAATGTAATAACCCAAAGTCTCTCTAATATATTCTTCCATTAATGATAGATTATATTGCCAAGAATGGGTTTAGAAAACCCTAATCATCCAAGTACCTCTCCCCATACTATTAATAATGATTTAGTATGATAGATAAGGATTCTTAAGAGTAATTTAAACCTAGTGGCTTCCATTAGTAATTAGAGTTAGAATGAAATGGGATTATGGTCTTTTACATAAGACTTTTATTAATTTAAATTTTGAAAGTCTCTTTTCTCTCTCTCTCTCTCTCTCTCACACACACACACACACAAGAAAATAGAAATAAAATTTTAGAATTTAGATAGAAAGGGATGAAGGAGCTTAAGAGAGGAGGAATATTCTTGGAGCCTCTACCCCCACTCCTCTGTCAACTATTGTTCTTGTTCTGGCCCTTTCCTCTACATTGTATATAGAGACTTATTTTTCTGCTCTCAAGGGGTATCAACTTGTGGACACTGCAGCCATTTTAACAATTGAAAAATCAACCATGCGTCTAGTTTTCACAAATAGGATCCGAGATGAGGAACAACAATCTCCTTGGGAAAAGGGTTCCCTAAAACGTGCTCGCATTGATAAGAGTGGTGCTTTCAGAGAGATGCATTATTTTATGAGGGATGTCTTCTATTAATGGATTGCTCTTAATCCATAGGAGGTGGCCACTACTATTTTGACGTCATATTTATCCTTTTCGTTCATAATCTCCTTAGGAATAAGATGAAACTCCTTTCTAAGCTTGCCTATAACATGTTCAAAGCTATTTATATCTTCTCTCTTGTATTTTCTGGACGGGAAGATGTCTTGGCTCAGGGTAATGCCTCGAAAGAAAGGGAGACTTGGAAACTTAAGGTAGAGGTTATGAAGTTGAGGTTATATACTCTCCAAAATTAGCTTTTTATACTGCAGGAGGAAGTTAAAGCTTCTAAGTTTTATGGATCTATGTGCTTGCACGTATAGAGTTCAAAATCCCACAAAAAATCCATTTGAAGTTTTGATGATGACAATAATGATTAAGTTGGTGGCAATAGCTTTCAACCTTAATGATGGTGATCTAAACCAAAGAAATATATCATCTCTCCTCAATAAAATGAGACTTGAGATTAAAGTGTTTATATGACCAAAATAAATCTAGCAAAGAATCTTGAAGCCTCGAATAAAGTGTGAAAGCTTGATAGGTCATATTTGATGTGTGTTTGAGTGACCTAAATATTTTAAAAGTAACGAAGTAGCTTAGAAGTACTAAGGAAACACACACACCTACAAATATTTTTCTAAATGTTTTTAGAAAGTTTAGTTTTTGGGCCAAGCCAAGTGATTAAAAGTTGTCCAAACCCTTTCAAAACTATTTTTGAACTAACCAATCAATTGGTAAGTTGTGTCAATCGATTGGCAGAACTTTTCTAAGGTAGCAAAACGATTGGAGCATTAAGTCAATTTATTAGAAAGAGTTAATCTATTAATCAAGCAATTAAGATAGTGCATTAATGACTTACAATGACTCTATATCAAATATCTCCTATCTGGGCTTGCTAATCGATTAAGGGTGGCCTGACCAATCGATTGAAGTCTTGTGCCAATCGATTGGCTCATTAATTCAGCTCATGGATTATTTGCTTTTTTGGTGTTTTCAACTCCTAAATATATGAGGCTCGCCTTGCTTTCATTTCACACAACTTTCCAACGATTTACATTTTCTTTGGAATCTCTCTCTCTCTCTCTCATATATATTTATTTTAATTGAAATTGCCTTAATGCTTGTGAGGAAAAGTTTAGTAAGTGGTTGTGTTGTTTAATTCTTTGGAGTGCGGAACTTTTGAGTATCAAGTTTAGTTCGTGAGATAAACAAGTCATAAAATATTTGTTGTGGTTTATTGTGCTTTTCTGAAGAAAAAAAGTTATAGTTTGGTTATTGAGATTAACCTTAAAATATTAAACAATGTTCTAACTTAGTCGGTGGTAATAAATATTTGTGGCAGGGCAGAACATCATGAGGACAGGGGGTGGCCATGGACACCTCAAACATTTCAATTTTTTATAATATCAATGGGAGGTGTAAAAATTATAAACAAATTTGTTAACTAACTATTTCACATCATTGATAAAAGCATAAGTTGGAAATTATATTTTTTTTAATGCATGGTCTCTAGTAAAATCCTTGCATAAATTTTTTTTTATTTAATTTTATTTCAAAAAATATCTTTTATTAAATCTCACCCAATTACATATCCAAAATCAATGATTTAAAAATCAGATTAAATCGGTCATTTCAATCTGATGGATTGAGAGTTGAAGCTAAATCTGATTCGATTAATCTTTTAAAATCTATAGTATGCCAAAATTAGAGTAAAATCAGAAAATTTGTTTAAAATTGTTCAAGATAATAAATTGGAGTCGATTTTGTAAAACATTCCGGTTGAAAAAAAATGCATCATATCATTCTTTTTTTTATTTGAAAATTTTAATATGACAATATCAAACCTAAAACATTCTCATTTATAAAAAATAAAAATAAAAAAGAATTTCTTCGTTTGTCATCGTTCAATTTGAATTTGTATTGAGTTTGTATGGATTTTTGAAATTTTTATTTTATTAAGATGAGAATATATGATCGTGTGCGATATATCTAAGAAATTTAATTTTATATTACTATTTTATTTGATAAACAGTTCAAGTGTAGGTTTAATCGATTCAGTTAATTAATTCTTAATCTGAATGTTTCACCGATTCGATCTCCTCTTCATATTTTTAAATATTACCCAAAATTACATATCCACTATTGTCATTGAGAGTTGAACATGTGATAATAGTTTGGTGTAAAAGGTTGCAAGTTCGGGAAAACCCTAGATTATTCGATACTAGTCTTGATGAGTGATAAATATTGAAAAGCTTAAACTTAATATTTTTTAAGGGAGTTTTCAACAAATCTGATCTCACTGGATTATTTATCATATAAATCATCTCTCACATGTATCAACATACATTCACATGCATCAACACACATAAAATAAAATGTAATAACTCAAAGTCTCTATAATATATTATTCCGTTAATGCTAGATTATATTGCCAAGAATGGGTTTAGCAAACCCTAATCATCTAAGTGCCTTTCCCCATACTATTAATAATGATTTAGTATGATTGATAAGGATTCTTAAGATTAATTTAAACCTAGTGGCTTCCATTAGTAATTAGAGTTAGAAAGAAAGGGGATTTATGGTCTCTTACATAAGACTTATATTAATTTAAATTGTAAAAGTCTTCTCTCTCTCTCTCTCTCTTTCACACACACACACATGCAAGAAAATAAAAATAAAATTTTAGATTTTAGATAGAGACGAATGAGGGAGCTTAAGAGAGAAGGAATATTCTTGGAGCCTCTACCCCCACTCCTCTGCCAACTATTGTTCTTGCTCTGGCCCTTTCCCCTAAACTGTATATAGAGGCTTATTTTTCTGCTCTCGAGGTGTATCAACTTTTGGATGCTGCATCCATTTTAACAATTGAAGAATCAATCATGCATCAAGTTTTGACAAAGAGGATCCGAGATCAGGAACAACATTCTCCTTGGGAAGAGGGTTCCCTAAAACGGGCTTGCATTGCTAAGGGTGGTGCTTTCAGAGAGATACATTATTTTATGAGGGATGTCTTATATTAATGGATTGCTCTTACTCCATAGGAGGTGGCCACTACTATTTTGACGTCAGATTTATCCTTCGTTCATAATCTCCTTGAGAGGAATAAGATGAAACTCCCTTCTGAGCTTACCCACAACATGTTGAAAGTTATTTCTACCTTCTCTCTTGTATTTGCTGGACGGAAAGATGTCTTGGCTCAGGGTAATCCCACCAAAAAAAGGGATACTTGGAAAAGTAAGGTATAGGTTATGAAGTTGAGGTGTTATACTCTCTAAAATGAGCTTTTTGTACTGCAGGAGGAAGTTAAAGCTTCTAAGTATTGTGGATCTATGTGCAGGCACATATAAAGTTCAAAATCCCACAAAAAATCCATTTGAAGTTTTAATGATGACAATAATGATTAAGTTGGTGGCAATAGCTTTCAAGCTTAATGATGGTGATCTAAACCAAAGAAATATCTCATCTCTCCTCAATAAAATGAGACTTGAGATTAAAGTGCTTATATGATCAGAAGTAATCTAACAAAGAATCTTGAAGTCTCGAATAAAGTGTGAAAGCTTGACAGGCCATATTTGATGTGTGCTTGAGTGACCTAAATATTTTAAAAGTAAGGAAGTAGCTTAGAAGTACTAAGGAAACTCACACACACACACACCTACAAATATTTTTCCAAATGTTTTTCGAAAATTAGTTTTTGGGCCAAGCCAAGTGATTAAAAGTTTTCCAAACCCTTTCAAAACTATTTTTGAACTAACCAATCAATTGGTAAGTTGTGACAATCGATTGGCAGAACTTTTCTAAGGTAGCAAAACGATTGGAGCATTAAGTCAATTTATTAGAAAGAGTTAATCTATTAATCAAGCAATTAAGATAGTGCATTAATGACTTACAATGACTCTATATCAAATATCTCCTATCTGGGCTTGCTAATCGATTAAGGGTGGCCTGACCAATCGATTGAAGTCTTGTGCCAATCGATTGGCTCATTAATTCAGCTCATGGATTATTTGCTTTTTTGGTGTTTTCAACTCCTAAATATATGAGGCTCGCCTTGCTTTCATTTCACACAACTTTCCAACGATTTACATTTTCTTTGGAATCTCTCTCTCTCTCTCTCTCATATATATTTATTTTAATTGAAATTGCCTTAATGCTTGTGAGGAAAAGTTTAGTAAGTGGTTGTGTTGTTTAATTCTTTGGAGTGCGGAACTTTTGAGTATCAAGTTTAGTTCGTGAGATAAACAAGTCATAAAATATTTGTTGTGGTTTATTGTGCTTTTCTGAAGAAAAAAAGTTATAGTTTGGTTATTGAGATTAACCTTAAAATATTAAACAATGTTCTAACTTAGTCGGTGGTAATAAATATTTGTGGCAGGGCAGAACATCATGAGGACAGGGGGTGGCCATGGACACCTCAAACATTTCAATTTTTTATAATATCAATGGGAGGTGTAAAAATTATAAACAAATTTGTTAACTAACTATTTCACATCATTGATAAAAACATAAGTTGGAAATTATATTTTTTTTAATGCATGGTCTCTAGTAAAATCCTTGCATAAATTTTTTTTTATTTAATTTTATTTCAAAAAATATCTTTTATTAAATCTCACCCAATTACATATCCAAAATCAATGATTTAAAAATCAGATTAAATCGGTCATTTCAATCTGATGGATTGAGAGTTGAAGCTAAATCTGATTCGATTAATCTTTTAAAATCTATAGTATGCCAAAATTAGAGTAAAATCAGAAAATTTGTTTAAAATTGTTCAAGATAATAAATTGGAGTCGATTTTGTAAAACATTCCGGTTGAAAAAAAATGCATCATATCATTCTTTTTTTTATTTGAAAATTTTAATATGACAATATCAAACCTAAAACATTCTCATTTATAAAAAATAAAAATAAAAAAGAATTTCTTCGTTTGTCATCGTTCAATTTGAATTTGTATTGAGTTTGTATGGATTTTTGAAATTTTTATTTTATTAAGATGAGAATATATGATCGTGTGCGATATATCTAAGAAATTTAATTTTATATTACTATTTTATTTGATAAACAGTTCAAGTGTAGGTTTAATCGATTCAGTTAATTAATTCTTAATCTGAATGTTTCACCGATTCGATCTCCTCTTCATATTTTTAAATATTACCCAAAATTACATATCCACTATTGTCATTGAGAGTTGAACATGTGATAATAGTTTGGTGTAAAAGGTTGCAAGTTCGGGAAAACCCTAGATTATTCGATACTAGTCTTGATGAGTGATAAATATTGAAAAGCTTAAACTTAATATTTTTTAAGGGAGTTTTCAACAAATCTGATCTCACTGGATTATTTATCATATAAATCATCTCTCACATGTATCAACATACATTCACATGCATCAACACACATAAAATAAAATGTAATAACTCAAAGTCTCTATAATATATTATTCCGTTAATGCTAGATTATATTGCCAAGAATGGGTTTAGCAAACCCTAATCATCTAAGTGCCTTTCCCCATACTATTAATAATGATTTAGTATGATTGATAAGGATTCTTAAGATTAATTTAAACCTAGTGGCTTCCATTAGTAATTAGAGTTAGAAAGAAAGGGGATTTATGGTCTCTTACATAAGACTTATATTAATTTAAATTGTAAAAGTCTTCTCTCTCTCTCTCTCTCTCTCTCTCTTTCACACACACACACACATGCAAGAAAATAAAAATAAAATTTTAGATTTTAGATAGAGACGAATGAGGGAGCTTAAGAGAGAAGGAATATTCTTGGAGCCTCTACCCCCACTCCTCTGCCAACTATTGTTCTTGCTCTGGCCCTTTCCCCTAAACTGTATATAGAGGCTTATTTTTCTGCTCTCGAGGTGTATCAACTTTTGGATGCTGCATCCATTTTAACAATTGAAGAATCAATCATGCATCAAGTTTTGACAAAGAGGATCCGAGATCAGGAACAACATTCTCCTTGGGAAGAGGGTTCCCTAAAACGGGCTTGCATTGCTAAGGGTGGTGCTTTCAGAGAGATACATTATTTTATGAGGGATGTCTTATATTAATGGATTGCTCTTACTCCATAGGAGGTGGCCACTACTATTTTGACGTCAGATTTATCCTTCGTTCATAATCTCCTTGAGAGGAATAAGATGAAACTCCCTTCTGAGCTTACCCACAACATGTTGAAAGTTATTTCTACCTTCTCTCTTGTATTTGCTGGACGGAAAGATGTCTTGGCTCAGGGTAATCCCACCAAAAAAAGGGATACTTGGAAAAGTAAGGTATAGGTTATGAAGTTGAGGTGTTATACTCTCTAAAATGAGCTTTTTGTACTGCAGGAGGAAGTTAAAGCTTCTAAGTATTGTGGATCTATGTGCAGGCACATATAAAGTTCAAAATCCCACAAAAAATCCATTTGAAGTTTTAATGATGACAATAATGATTAAGTTGGTGGCAATAGCTTTCAAGCTTAATGATGGTGATCTAAACCAAAGAAATATCTCATCTCTCCTCAATAAAATGAGACTTGAGATTAAAGTGCTTATATGATCAGAAGTAATCTAACAAAGAATCTTGAAGTCTCGAATAAAGTGTGAAAGCTTGACAGGCCATATTTGATGTGTGCTTGAGTGACCTAAATATTTTAAAAGTAAGGAAGTAGCTTAGAAGTACTAAGGAAACTCACACACACACACACCTACAAATATTTTTCCAAATGTTTTTCGAAAATTAGTTTTTGGGCCAAGCCAAGTGATTAAAAGTTTTCCAAACCCTTTCAAAACTATTTTTGAACTAACCAATCAATTGGTAAGTTGTGACAATCGATTGGCAGAACTTTTCTAAGGTAGCAAAACGATTGGAGCATTAAGTCAATTTATTAGAAAGAGTTAATCTATTAATCAAGCAATTAAGATAGTGCATTAATGACTTACAATGACTCTATATCAAATATCTCCTATCTGGGCTTGCTAATCGATTAAGGGTGGCCTGACCAATCGATTGAAGTCTTGTGCCAATCGATTGGCTCATTAATTCAGCTCATGGATTATTTGCTTTTTTGGTGTTTTCAACTCCTAAATATATGAGGCTCGCCTTGCTTTCATTTCACACAACTTTCCAACGATTTACATTTTCTTTGGAATCTCTCTCTCTCTCTCTCATATATATTTATTTTAATTGAAATTGCCTTAATGCTTGTGAGGAAAAGTTTAGTAAGTGGTTGTGTTGTTTAATTCTTTGGAGTGCGGAACTTTTGAGTATCAAGTTTAGTTCGTGAGATAAACAAGTCATAAAATATTTGTTGTGGTTTATTGTGCTTTTCTGAAGAAAAAAAGTTATAGTTTGGTTATTGAGATTAACCTTAAAATATTAAACAATGTTCTAACTTAGTCGGTGGTAATAAATATTTGTGGCAGGGCAGAACATCATGAGGACAGGGGGTGGCCATGGACACCTCAAACATTTCAATTTTTTATAATATCAATGGGAGGTGTAAAAATTATAAACAAATTTGTTAACTAACTATTTCACATCATTGATAAAAACATAAGTTGGAAATTATATTTTTTTTAATGCATGGTCTCTAGTAAAATCCTTGCATAAATTTTTTTTTATTTAATTTTATTTCAAAAAATATCTTTTATTAAATCTCACCCAATTACATATCCAAAATCAATGATTTAAAAATCAGATTAAATCGGTCATTTCAATCTGATGGATTGAGAGTTGAAGCTAAATCTGATTCGATTAATCTTTTAAAATCTATAGTATGCCAAAATTAGAGTAAAATCAGAAAATTTGTTTAAAATTGTTCAAGATAATAAATTGGAGTCGATTTTGCAAAACATTCCGGTTGAAAAAAAATGCATCATATCATTCTTTTTTTTATTTGAAAATTTTAATATGACAATATCAAACCTAAAACATTCTCATTTATAAAAAATAAAAATAAAAAAGAATTTCTTCGTTTGTCATCGTTCAATTTGAATTTGTATTGAGTTTGTATGGATTTTTGAAATTTTTATTTTATTAAGATGAGAATATATGATCGTGTGCGATATATCTAAGAAATTTAATTTTATATTACTATTTTATTTGATAAACAGTTCAAGTGTAGGTTTAATCGATTCAGTTAATTAATTCTTAATCTGAATGTTTCACCGATTCGATCTCCTCTTCATATTTTTAAATATTACCCAAAATTACATATCCACTATTGTCATTGAGAGTTGAACATGTGATAATAGTTTGGTGTAAAAGGTTGCAAGTTCGGGAAAACCCTAGATTATTCGATACTAGTCTTGATGAGTGATAAATATTGAAAAGCTTAAACTTAATATTTTTTAAGGGAGTTTTCAACAAATCTGATCTCACTGGATTATTTATCATATAAATCATCTCTCACATGTATCAACATACATTCACATGCATCAACACACATAAAATAAAATGTAATAACTCAAAGTCTCTATAATATATTATTCCGTTAATGCTAGATTATATTGCCAAGAATGGGTTTAGCAAACCCTAATCATCTAAGTGCCTTTCCCCATACTATTAATAATGATTTAGTATGATTGATAAGGATTCTTAAGATTAATTTAAACCTAGTGGCTTCCATTAGTAATTAGAGTTAGAAAGAAAGGGGATTTATGGTCTCTTACATAAGACTTATATTAATTTAAATTGTAAAAGTCTTCTCTCTCTCTCTCTCTCTCTTTCACACACACACACATGCAAGAAAATAAAAATAAAATTTTAGATTTTAGATAGAGACGAATGAGGGAGCTTAAGAGAGAAGGAATATTCTTGGAGCCTCTACCCCCACTCCTCTGCCAACTATTGTTCTTGCTCTGGCCCTTTCCCCTAAACTGTATATAGAGGCTTATTTTTCTGCTCTCGAGGTGTATCAACTTTTGGATGCTGCATCCATTTTAACAATTGAAGAATCAATCATGCATCAAGTTTTGACAAAGAGGATCCGAGATCAGGAACAACATTCTCCTTGGGAAGAGGGTTCCCTAAAACGGGCTTGCATTGCTAAGGGTGGTGCTTTCAGAGAGATACATTATTTTATGAGGGATGTCTTATATTAATGGATTGCTCTTACTCCATAGGAGGTGGCCACTACTATTTTGACGTCAGATTTATCCTTCGTTCATAATCTCCTTGAGAGGAATAAGATGAAACTCCCTTCTGAGCTTACCCACAACATGTTGAAAGTTATTTCTACCTTCTCTCTTGTATTTGCTGGACGGAAAGATGTCTTGGCTCAGGGTAATCCCACCAAAAAAAGGGATACTTGGAAAAGTAAGGTATAGGTTATGAAGTTGAGGTGTTATACTCTCTAAAATGAGCTTTTTGTACTGCAGGAGGAAGTTAAAGCTTCTAAGTATTGTGGATCTATGTGCAGGCACATATAAAGTTCAAAATCCCACAAAAAATCCATTTGAAGTTTTAATGATGACAATAATGATTAAGTTGGTGGCAATAGCTTTCAAGCTTAATGATGGTGATCTAAACCAAAGAAATATCTCATCTCTCCTCAATAAAATGAGACTTGAGATTAAAGTGCTTATATGATCAGAAGTAATCTAACAAAGAATCTTGAAGTCTCGAATAAAGTGTGAAAGCTTGACAGGCCATATTTGATGTGTGCTTGAGTGACCTAAATATTTTAAAAGTAAGGAAGTAGCTTAGAAGTACTAAGGAAACTCACACACACACACACCTACAAATATTTTTCCAAATGTTTTTCGAAAATTAGTTTTTGGGCCAAGCCAAGTGATTAAAAGTTTTCCAAACCCTTTCAAAACTATTTTTGAACTAACCAATCAATTGGTAAGTTGTGACAATCGATTGGCAGAACTTTTCTAAGGTAGCAAAACGATTGGAGCATTAAGTCAATTTATTAGAAAGAGTTAATCTATTAATCAAGCAATTAAGATAGTGCATTAATGACTTACAATGACTCTATATCAAATATCTCCTATCTGGGCTTGCTAATCGATTAAGGGTGGCCTGACCAATCGATTGAAGTCTTGTGCCAATCGATTGGCTCATTAATTCAGCTCATGGATTATTTGCTTTTTTGGTGTTTTCAACTCCTAAATATATGAGGCTCGCCTTGCTTTCATTTCACACAACTTTCCAACGATTTACATTTTCTTTGGAATCTCTCTCTCTCTCTCTCATATATATTTATTTTAATTGAAATTGCCTTAATGCTTGTGAGGAAAAGTTTAGTAAGTGGTTGTGTTGTTTAATTCTTTGGAGTGCGGAACTTTTGAGTATCAAGTTTAGTTCGTGAGATAAACAAGTCATAAAATATTTGTTGTGGTTTATTGTGCTTTTCTGAAGAAAAAAAGTTATAGTTTGGTTATTGAGATTAACCTTAAAATATTAAACAATGTTCTAACTTAGTCGGTGGTAATAAATATTTGTGGCAGGGCAGAACATCATGAGGACAGGGGGTGGCCATGGACACCTCAAACATTTCAATTTTTTATAATATCAATGGGAGGTGTAAAAATTATAAACAAATTTGTTAACTAACTATTTCACATCATTGATAAAAACATAAGTTGGAAATTATATTTTTTTTTAATGCATGGTCTCTAGTAAAATCCTTGCATAAATTTTTTTTTATTTAATTTTATTTCAAAAAATATCTTTTATTAAATCTCACCCAATTACATATCCAAAATCAATGATTTAAAAATCAGATTAAATCGGTCATTTCAATCTGATGGATTGAGAGTTGAAGCTAAATCTGATTCGATTAATCTTTTAAAATCTATAGTATGCCAAAATTAGAGTAAAATCAGAAAATTTGTTTAAAATTGTTCAAGATAATAAATTGGAGTCGATTTTGCAAAACATTCCGGTTGAAAAAAAATGCATCATATCATTCTTTTTTTTATTTGAAAATTTTAATATGACAATATCAAACCTAAAACATTCTCATTTATAAAAAATAAAAATAAAAAAGAATTTCTTCGTTTGTCATCGTTCAATTTGAATTTGTATTGAGTTTGTATGGATTTTTGAAATTTTTATTTTATTAAGATGAGAATATATGATCGTGTGCGATATATCTAAGAAATTTAATTTTATATTACTATTTTATTTGATAAACAGTTCAAGTGTAGGTTTAATCGATTCAGTTAATTAATTCTTAATCTGAATGTTTCACCGATTCGATCTCCTCTTCATATTTTTAAATATTACCCAAAATTACATATCCACTATTGTCATTGAGAGTTGAACATGTGATAATAGTTTGGTGTAAAAGGTTGCAAGTTCGGGAAAACCCTAGATTATTCGATACTAGTCTTGATGAGTGATAAATATTGAAAAGCTTAAACTTAATATTTTTTAAGGGAGTTTTCAACAAATCTGATCTCACTGGATTATTTATCATATAAATCATCTCTCACATGTATCAACATACATTCACATGCATCAACACACATAAAATAAAATGTAATAACTCAAAGTCTCTATAATATATTATTCCGTTAATGCTAGATTATATTGCCAAGAATGGGTTTAGCAAACCCTAATCATCTAAGTGCCTTTCCCCATACTATTAATAATGATTTAGTATGATTGATAAGGATTCTTAAGATTAATTTAAACCTAGTGGCTTCCATTAGTAATTAGAGTTAGAAAGAAAGGGGATTTATGGTCTCTTACATAAGACTTATATTAATTTAAATTGTAAAAGTCTTCTCTCTCTCTCTCTCTCTTTCACACACACACACATGCAAGAAAATAAAAATAAAATTTTAGATTTTAGATAGAGACGAATGAGGGAGCTTAAGAGAGAAGGAATATTCTTGGAGCCTCTACCCCCACTCCTCTGCCAACTATTGTTCTTGCTCTGGCCCTTTCCCCTAAACTGTATATAGAGGCTTATTTTTCTGCTCTCGAGGTGTATCAACTTTTGGATGCTGCATCCATTTTAACAATTGAAGAATCAATCATGCATCAAGTTTTGACAAAGAGGATCCGAGATCAGGAACAACATTCTCCTTGGGAAGAGGGTTCCCTAAAACGGGCTTGCATTGCTAAGGGTGGTGCTTTCAGAGAGATACATTATTTTATGAGGGATGTCTTATATTAATGGATTGCTCTTACTCCATAGGAGGTGGCCACTACTATTTTGACGTCAGATTTATCCTTCGTTCATAATCTCCTTGAGAGGAATAAGATGAAACTCCCTTCTGAGCTTACCCACAACATGTTGAAAGTTATTTCTACCTTCTCTCTTGTATTTGCTGGACGGAAAGATGTCTTGGCTCAGGGTAATCCCACCAAAAAAAGGGATACTTGGAAAAGTAAGGTATAGGTTATGAAGTTGAGGTGTTATACTCTCTAAAATGAGCTTTTTGTACTGCAGGAGGAAGTTAAAGCTTCTAAGTATTGTGGATCTATGTGCAGGCACATATAAAGTTCAAAATCCCACAAAAAATCCATTTGAAGTTTTAATGATGACAATAATGATTAAGTTGGTGGCAATAGCTTTCAAGCTTAATGATGGTGATCTAAACCAAAGAAATATCTCATCTCTCCTCAATAAAATGAGACTTGAGATTAAAGTGCTTATATGATCAGAAGTAATCTAACAAAGAATCTTGAAGTCTCGAATAAAGTGTGAAAGCTTGACAGGCCATATTTGATGTGTGCTTGAGTGACCTAAATATTTTAAAAGTAAGGAAGTAGCTTAGAAGTACTAAGGAAACTCACACACACAAATATTTTTCCAAATGTTTTTCGAAAATTAGTTTTTGGGCCAAGCCAAGTGATTAAAAGTTTTCCAAACCCTTTCAAAACTATTTTTGAACTAACCAATCAATTGGTAAGTTGTGTCAATCGATTGTCAAAACTTTTCTAAGGTAGTCAATCGATTGGAGCATTAAGTCAATTTGTTGGAAAGAGTTAATCGATTAATCAAGCAATTAAGATAGTGCATTAATGACTTACAGTGATTCTATATCAAATGTCTCCTATTTGGGCTTGTTAATCGATTAAGGGTGAGCTGACCAATCGATTGAAGTCTTGTGCCAATCGATTGGCTCATTAATTCAGCTCATGGATTATTTGCTTTTTTGGTTTTTTCTAACTCCTATATATAGGAGGCTTGCCTTGACTTCATTTCACACAATTTTCCAACGATTTACATTTTCTTTGGAATTTCTCTCTCTCTCTCTCTCTCTCTCTCTCTCATACACACACATTCCATCTCTCTCTCTCAAATATTTATTTCAATTGAAATTACCTTAGTGCTTGTGAGGAAAAGTTTAGTAAGTGATTATGTTGTTTAATTCTTTGGAGTGCGACACTTTTGAGTATCGAGTTTAGTTCGTGAGATAAACAAGTCATAAAATCTCTGTTGTGGTTTATTGTGCTTTTCCAAAAAAAAATTATACTTTGGTTATTAAGATCAACCTTAAAATATCTAAGAATATTCTAAACTTAATCTTTGTTAATAGATATTTGTGGCAGGGGCGGAACATAATGTGGACGGGGGTGGCCATGACCACCCCAAACATTTCAATTTTTTTATAATATTAATGGGAGGTGTAAAAATTATAAACAAATTTGTTTCCTAACTATTTCACATCATTAATAAAAGCATAAGTTGGCAATTATATATATATTTCAATACATGGTCTCTAGTAAAATCCTTGCATAAAAGTTTTTTTTATTTAATTTTATTTCAAATAAAAAAATATCTTTTATGAAATCTAACCCAATTACATATCTAAAATCAATATTTTAAAAATTGGATTAAATCGATTGATTCAATCGGATGGATTGAGAATTGAAGCTGAATCGGAGTAAAATCAGAAAAATAGATTAAAAGTGTTCAAAATAATGAATTGGAATCGATTTTGTAAAACAGTCTGGTTCAAAAAAAATGCATCATATCATTTTTCTTTTTTATTTGAAAATTTTTAATATGATAATATCAAACCTAAAACGTTCTCAATTATAAAAAAGAATTTCTTATTTGTTATTGTTCAATTTTAATTTGTATTGAATTTGTATGGATATTTGAAATATTCATTTTATCAAGTTGAATATATAATTGTGTGCGATATATCTATGAAATTTAATTTTATATTATTATTTTATTTGATAAACGGTTCTAAGTGAATGTTTAATTGATTAAATTAATTAATTCATAATCTGAATATTTCACCGATTTGATCTTCTATTCATATTTTTAAACATTACCCAAAATTACATATCCACTTTCCAGTGCGATATGTTAAACTAATTACTATATAAAATAATATAATTTATTTAACAATATTGTATGACTCCTCGTAAGTTTGATAAATAAATGATATGAAAAGTATGTTGGATTAATATGACATTCATAATTCTTTCTATATTTGATTCAATTATTTATAATTTACACTTATCTTACCGATCATAGCAGTCATTGTTGTTAGAGAATGTGTTGTTGAATTGGGAGCAATGATAGACACATGATGAATTAATTCTCTCGTAAGTTTAATTAAGCTAATCAATGATAGATAAATAAATATTTTGTGTGCTCATGTAGAAATGATTATAAAATGCTGAATTTCTTTAATAGGTGCAACGCAAAGTGAAAATAGATACAAAACTCTGATTTCTTTTCATATAACATAATTTTTCAGATATAATATCAAAATAATATTATTTTTTAAGAAAATTATCAAAATAACATAGTTTTTAAAAACGAAAAAAAAAAAAACATCATATAAAATGGTATATACACCATATCGTATATACATATATCTTAAGTTACGATATATCAAATGACTCATTAGTATTTTATATATCATCATTTTTTTAAAATGCCATATAATATGGCGGTATAGTTAATATTTTATTTAAAAAGAAAGCTATTTGAGGGAGTAAAAATTATTTCATTTTTTTAATTAGTCATATAAGATGGTGCATAAGCCAATATTTTTTATTTTTTATTTTAATTGGTTTTTAAATGGTGTAAAATTATTTATTTTAAACGGATAGATACGTCATACGATATGACTACTATACTATTCCATAATTTTTTGTTATCTATAAATAAGATTGTATGCTCATTTGTTATTGCACAACAATTGCCACCAATATCCTCAGCTCAGTATAAAAGTATGTATGCTTTCTTAAATTAGCGTTCATCATTATCATCATCATCATCATCTGAGAAATCGCTTCCAACATTTCCACTTATGAAAAGAAATGCCCTAGTTTTTTTTCTAACAACAAAGCCTCTGGTGAAGATACTACTCTGTAACACACAGACCTTGGAGCATTTTCATAGGGAATTGAACCGCTAGCTAGAAGGAGAAATTGTTGCATGTGAAAATATCAGGAAAATTGAGAGGCAAGTTGAGGAGTCAGACCCAAATGAAGTTACTCGTGCTTGGAGAAAAGTGGTAAATGATGTTGGTGTCCTTATGATGATTTTAACACCTAAGGATATTATATTGATGGTTGTAATGTCCTAGATAAGTTGATGCATTGAGTTGTTTTATTTGGGTATGTTGTTGTTATTTTCCGATTGTTGAGAATGGTGAAGACCTCTGGTATGTAGAAATATTGATGTATGGTTCTCAAAAAATTGTCTTGATGGTTGTAATTGTGTAGTTATGTTTTTTAGTTGTTGTATTTGTGTGTTATGTTATTGAGTTGTTAAAGTTTATCCCAGTCACAACAAGATTCTAACCCATACCGCCAATAACAAAACACCGAAAACACTTCTGCATATAGTCGTGATAACTCATATAACTTCAACCCATCCCATTATAGCCTCATTCCCGATGAACACTCAAACATCGTCCCGTCAAGCCACTCAACCACCATTTAACTATCTTACCCAACAAGCCCAATTACTTCTTTTCCACAACGATTCAATGACACAATTCGGCCAACCGTATCGTCCTCAACCAACCCAACCAGTACGACCCAACTTTGAATACATGGGCACTGAACTTAATTACGGCAGCACCGTTGACAACAACCTCCCAACTATTGGGGACAAATACTTACAAGTATATCTGATACGCCGAGATCCTCTAAGCAAGTACCTTTTTCCTCCAACCAGTACAAAAAGACCACAGACACCTCAGCCAAATTGTAGTCCTAGAAAACATGCTAATGTATCGGGATGTGGAACATGGGGCGTTTTGATTGGACGGAGAATTGATTTTCAAATTTGCAATCTTTCCATTCCATAAATAATATCTTTTTATATTTTTTTATATGTTTTTTAAGTTTTAAAAAACAATTGAAATTAAAATAAGAAATTAAATAAAAATAGCCTTAGGCGCCATCTTATATGGCTAATTGAAAAAAATGAACATGTACACCATATTAAATGGTTTTTTTTATAAATAAAAATAAAAATAACTATGGCACCATCACATATGGCGCATTTGACAAATAAATTTTATATTAATGTGCCATTTGATATGGTGTAATTTAAGTGTTAAAGTCTATCAAATGGCATATTTGTGTATGTTATGGTGTATACGTCATTTTATATGGCGTCTACCTTTTTGCGTTTTCAAAAACTATGTTATTTTGATAATTTTTTGAAAATGTTATTTTAATTTTTTTTTATAACTATATTATATTAAAAAAAAAATTGTCCAAATATTTTTTTTTTAATTCTCCATTGCAATTATATTAAAGACGTTGACTTTTTAGTGATTGATCCGTTGATCAATTAAGACTAATTAATTTGAATCAATGATTCAATTAATTGATTTTTTGTCGTATAGGTTAATACTACATAATTTTTGTTGACTTTTAAAGATTGACTTTAGTTTAATTGAGTCGATTCTTCTTTGTTGATTTTTTAAAGATTGACTTTATTTTGACTAGGTCGATTCTACATAATTTTTGTTGACTTTCAAAGGTTAACATTATCATCAATTCAGTTGATGTTACTTTCTTTGTTGACTTTTCAAAATCCGACTTTAGCATCAACACGGGCGATGCTACATACTTTTGCTAAATTTTTTTTTATGTCGTAGTATTAACCTTATTAAATTGTCGTTATAGACTCGGTAAGATCGAAGTTAATTTAGTCAAGGATGTTTTCATCCAACGCTATATTTAGCTTTAGTCGTTTTATTCTAGGCCGCAACAGGGACATTAGGCCGACACTATATCTTTGATAGTGTCGGTTTTTTAGTTTGTAACATCGGTTTCGATCTGGCGTTAAAAGTTATTTTTCTAGTAATATTTGCTACCTTACTCAATGACAATATGTGTTGCGGTCAATGAAGAAATATTATTATCAAGTCTGATATTCAAGAGTCACACTCATAGGATAATGAAAGACATATTATTGATATGACTTTTCTTTTTTAAGAATAAAAAGTGATGACTTTCAAGATTTTAAATGGATGGGACTGAGTCTGGACTTTCATGATTGAAGGTCACAGCAGTTTGAATTTTTGTCCATTAAATGCTAAGATAAATCACAGTTTGTATTCCAAAGCCATATCTCAACATAGTTGCGTGTGCCTGCATACTCCGTGGGATAAAAACCACTTCTTTTATATGATTTTTTTATTTATATATGTTCATTTTTTCTTTCTTTTAGTTATAGTAATATGTGACCAATTTTTTTAATTAATTCATTCAAACATCAATAACTTTCTAGATAAAATGTCAACTATCAATAATTTATGTATAGGCTAGAATAAAAGTTTCGAATGCAAATTGAAATTGTGACTAATTATTATGTCTATATAATTTATTGTAAAGAAGTTTTTGATATATTATGAAGAGTTAATAATTATTTTGTTCCTGTTATTTAGATGAAATTTGAAAAATCTCTCTGTAAAAAGAAAATTTAGATTTCCACTATCTCATTTGAAGTTTTCATTGTTTTAGTCTTTTATTAAACCAGCTCATCTATAAATTTGACGTGGCCTTGTTATTGTGTATTCTCATTGTCCAAGTGTCATTTCCACGTGTAAATTAAATTAGATTAAGGATAAAAAAATATGTTTAAGTAATCAGCCTTAATTCTATATTTCATCATCGTTTCCTTTGTCTTCTACCTCCATTGTCGTCTCCCTCATTTGAGGTTTCATCTGCAAACGTTCTTCCTCAACCTTAAATCATATGTGTATTCTTCGTTATTATACTTTCATTGGTCGAAAGTTCCAACATAAGCATGTCCTTTGATGATAGAAACACTCCCAGATGTGGCCACGAGCTTGCAAAGAAGGTGTTTGTGTCAAAGTCTGCTGCAAATTCTCTGCAAGTTATTTTATTGGGATGATGAATACTTTGGAGTTATTGATAGGAAGAGAACTGAGGAAGATGATGATGGGTGCAGTAGATATCATGTTACATTAGAGTATTTGAGGAAATTTGGAAATTATTTTTGGAAAGAATTTGGAAGAAAATTTGGGTCAAAAATGTGTTCCAAGGAGATGGAAGATTTGAAGAACAAGTTAGAGAACACAAGGAAGAAGTTGCACTACAACAAACAAGACCTTGGACAACGCTTTTTTTCACTTAGACAGCGCTTTAAAGCGCTGTCTAAACCTCCGCTGCTAAAGGTTTAGACAGTGCTTTTTTAAATCTTAAAAGTGATGTCTAAGGTACCCTTAGACAACGCTTTTAGGAATACCTTAGACAACGCTTTTGAATTAAGCGTTGTCTAATCCCCTCCTATTTTAATTTTTTTAGGTATACCTTAAACAGTGCTTTTGGTGAAAGCGTTGTCTAATCCCCTCCTATTTTATTTTTTTTAGGTATACCTTAGACAGTGCTTTTGGAAAGCGCTGTCTAAGCCCCCCCTTAGACAGCACTTTTGCCAAAAGCGCTTTCTAAGCCCCCCCTCCCCCCCCCCTTAGACAGGGCTTTTTGTTTAAAACGCTGTCTAAGGTATACGAAAATTTTTGAATAGTTTTTTTAAAACCACTTTTTTTACCAGGTTTTTAAACCAGAATTTTGACCTGTTTTCAACCAATTTTTGCCAGACAAATATCACAAACTATATATCAATTTATGCACCAAAATTATAAATCCAAAATTGGCAATTCAAACCAATATATATATATATATATATATATATATATATATATATATATATATATATATATATATATATATATATATATATATATATATATATATATATATATATATATATATATATATATATATATATATATATATATATATATATATATATATACCAATTCAAACCATTTTGGCCTACTATAATTACAAGTCATTGCATTTTACTACAAATGTACATATTATAAGTACACATATCTAATTCATCCAAAGCATTGCTTCAAATATACATAGGTCCTTAAACAACACAAAGATTGTAATTCAATTAATAAACAATATTATAGAAATTACAACGTTACACATATTTAAATTCTCATCAATTAAAGTAAGAGTACAATATTATACCTCACATAACACCTAGCTCTATAATAAATTGACATCATTCCTCTTTGATTTCGTCCACTTAATCTTTTGTATAATATGCACACTTGAATTCATCAAAGTACTACATAATAATATAACATAATTTGATTTAATTTCAACTATTTAATTATACGAGAGATATGTGTAAATATTAAAATAACTCATAAGTTAGAAATACATACATCGGTGGGAATCTCTTATCGGCCCAAAACAAGAGTATCTCGCATAAACCTCAATTTGAAATATCCGCAATCTATTTGATTACATTACTGAGGACACTACAGATGAAAAGAAAATATGGATAAATCCTAAGTTTTATCAAGTATCATCACTAATATAATAAAAAATGTGATAATTAATAATATACCGCCACTTTTATCCATGTAATGCAGTTGGCTCTCCTCTTTGATGTGTGGATATCTCGTTGGGCTCGAAAAGCTTGTAGGATGCTAATAAAATAAAAATGAAGTAATTAGAACAATTCACATAAATTAATAAATACACACAAGAAAATTTAGAACAATCTCATTTACGTGTCAATTGTGTCCTTCATATCCGGGTATGTTGTCCAATCATTTCCTAACGAGTTAAGATAATAAACGATTTCTCTGATAGGATTGATTGCGAGCAACAACCAATGTCCACTGTATGATTAAACAAATGTTAGATGTAAATTTTCTACACGACGTCAAAATACAAAATAATTATAATAGATGAATTTAGAATGAAATTTTAACCCGGTATTAAACGGTATAAAGAACAACTTCTCCGCATCTTTGTTGGCCATGAGGATCCTGAGAACGTACTCCGTCACGGTATCCGATCTACTTATGATTAAACTTAAGTTGACGGACGCGGGTGCTAAGAATCCAAATGTTACGTCCAATCCATTGGGGCACATCAATTTGTCATACAAAAATCTTAAATAAAAACATCATTAACATTAGACGCCTCATTTGAAACATAAAGTAAATAAGTTGTTCAATTAATATAACAAAGTATACCGGATTTACCTGATATATATATTGATAAAACTGATGTCAATTTCTTCACGACCAAAAACTTGCATGAAATCTTCATTACCAATCATTTGTTCGTAATCAAAGACGAAAATACCTTCCTCCATATGCACAAGACGAACACCTACGGTCGGTATATCTGTCATCTCTAGAAATGTCTAGAGGCACGTCCTATACTTGGTGGTAGATTTTTTCTTAGCTACAGACTTCTTAGCACCAGCCTTTTTTTGTTGTGCGGAGGCGTTGCTAACCTCCTTTTTTGTTGTGCGGAGGCTTTGCTAACCTCCTTTTTTTGGTGTGCGGAGACGTTGCTAACCTCCTTTTCTTGAATCTACATATCATATAAATAGTTAGATGAAATTAAGAATTTAACAACTTCCATGCATATATGTCATATAATTGTATTGTACCTGTTTTTTGAAACCACATACTCGGTATGCCGCAGAATAGCATTATCTTTTGATTTGGATCTTGTGGGAGTCTATTTAACATAACCAAGTAAAAAATGTACGTAAAAAGCCCGTAAAAACTTTGAATATACACATTAAGGTTAACAAAGGTCTTAGGCATACCTCATATCCTACGCTAATGAGGTTTGTCGGCCATGCAACAAACGAACCTACTACTTCGTCCACCGTTGTTGCATCCGAACCATCGTTAGGATATGATAATGATGCATTCGGCTCAACTGCAATATCAACCGATACTTTCAAACATCCAGCAGGGAGCTCTCTGGTGTGAAGTAATACTCCGCTAATGTTATGCACTTTTCCCTTGTCAGCCATCCAATAATATGGTGACGATAAATAGAGCTGACAATGGGAAATGCCCTAAAACCAATAATAAAATAAAATTGTTAATGTGTATATATGTCAAATACATAATTTAAGCAAATATTTCAATTTAAGACAATTATATGTAATTACCTCTGGAATGTTCGGCTTAAAGGTACAGTTGATACTATCTTTGTCTGAAGCATCTCTGAAACATATGTTGAGGCGCTAGCCTCTCTTTCTCTCCTTAATGCATCAAGTTCATCTTGCATTGCTTCCAATTTTGCATGAAGCTCCTGATTACTAGGAGCCTTTCCTTTTTTAATACTCAGGGAGGTCGGAGTGACTCCAAATCCCTTACCCCTCACTCGACCAGAATACTCACGGAGATCTAATGCCTGACTAAATATGCTCCTAGTATCATCTGGAGGTAAAGACTGAGATAACGCCTCCTGAAAATCAGATGAATACCGTATACTTGTTAAATATTTGTTTATAAAATTTTTATTTAATTAAAGAAAAAATGTTATACTTACACATTTCTCGTATACTTGTAAAACATCTTCTTTAGGAACCCCAGATTTGCCCACACGGGCTTCCTTCCACAAAACATGTGCATGAATAGATGTTTCAGAACATTTCTCTTTCTGCAGCTACACATTAAGTCACACAATATGATCAAATAAAACTAATATATGATGAACAAATATGTTAACACAATTTATAAATACTTACCATGGATTATTCTATGCGTGCATATCCGATACGTCCTTTTCGGTACGGATATGCAGGACTTGATGCTTTTTCCCGATTTGTGACACTTAGTCTTTTAAATACAGGGTCCTATCGTTTGGATTTGAAGGCTTCCCATTCTTCTGCTGATATCAAACTTTCATATTTTTTAGGAAGCTCCGCATCAACATAATTATCATCTGCATCCTTAAGGAACTTGGATGATAAAAATGTTCTAAACCCTCGTAAAAGCTTTCCTGCCAATTTCATACAAAAACTTCTTCTTTCTTCTTCGATGTTAAAACACCGCTAAGAAAAACATACAGATTGTGTGTTAGTACAGGTAATCGAAAAAACATAATTGATTCGCATAATTAAAGACATAATTATTGTACCTTTATCTCACTCCAAATTCTTTCTTTGGAGTCATTCAGATCTTTGTTTCTCCAATCATCACAAGTAATGGGAACTTCATTCCTTACTAGTGCACCGATGAAACTTGTTAAGGTGTGCCCATTAGGTTCTATAAGTTGCCCCTGATGGCTCCAATTCACATCTAGAATGATGCCTTGAGATCTACCATTGACCACTCTTCTCATAATCATTATACCTCTTCGAATCTCTTCTTCAGTTGATACTTTTTTACTACCTCCTTCATGTGTCGAATGATCATCATGTGGGTTATCATCATTAGTGGCCATGTCTAACCTGTAATAAAGAAACCAAGGAGGATCAAATATAACTTATAATAAAAGCAATTGAAAACACAAAAATAAAGAAACCATGCATGATCAAATCTAACTTATAATCAAATAAATACAACAATGTCAAATAAATACATACATAATAAAGAAACCATGCATGATCAAATCTAACTTAATAAAAAGTGCTTAAACTCATAAGCACTTCTACAACAGAGCTTAAACTACAACAATGTCAAATAAATACATAATGAGCTTAAACTAAACATAATGAGCTTAAACTAAATACATACATAATGAGCTTAAACTAAACATAATAGCTTAAAATAAATACATACATAATGAGCTTAAACTACAACAATGTCAAATAAATACATAATGAGCTTAAACTAAACATAATGAGCTTAAACTAAATACATACATAATAAAGAAACCATACATGATCAAATCTAACTTAATAAAAAGTGCTTAAACTAATAAAAAGGCTTATTTTATGAATCTTTCATCTATTATAATTTTGTGTATTGAGAATATCTTTGTCTATTAGTTTGATCATCTCAAAAGTTTCATGAATACCCTATCAAAAAGCTTCAACAATGAACTAATAAGCAAAAAGTTTCATGAATACCCTATTAAAGTGCTTATTTATGAATATTTGTATATTAGTTAGATATTCTCAAAAGTTTCATGAATACCCTATATTGATACATACTCTAAGTTTCATGTCCAATATTAATAACTTACACTATTCTAGTTTTTATGTATAGAGTAGTGTAACTATATACAAAAAGAGCTTAAAATAATAAGCACTTCTTCAAACAATGTCAATCATATACAAAAAGATATTAAACTCATAAGCACTTCAACAATAATGTCAACTATATACTAAAAGAGCTTAAACTAATAAGCACTTCTACAATAATATACAAAAAGAGCTTAAACTAATAAGCATTTCTACAACAATGTTAACTATAACAATGTCACCTACAAACAAAAAGAGCTTAAACTAAAAGAGATAAAGTTGATTTCGTTTTTGCCCTATACAGAGAAGAAAAGAACAGAGAAGAAGCTTACCAAATAATGTGGTGGACGACAGTGAACGTGGAGGACGACGGTGGCGAGAAGCTCAGTTAGGGCAATGGTGGAGAGAAGCTCAGTTAGGGCAATGGTGGCGAAAAGCTTAGTTAGGACGACGATGGTGTTCGTTCGTAGAAAGTTAGAGAGTTCGCAGAAGAAAGGGAAATGAAAATAGAAACTGTATATTTTTAATATAATTAGACCTTAGGCAACGCTTTTGGGAAAGCGTTGTCTAAGGTCAACCTTAGACAGCGCTTTTGATTTTAATTTTTTTTAAATTGAAAGCCTTAGACATCGCTTTTTTAAAGCGTTGTCTAAGGTCTATCTTTAAAAGGGCTTTCTAAAAGCGCTATCTAAGGTCTATCTTAGACAGTCCTTTTTCAAAAGCGTTTTCTAAGGTATGACTTTTAGTAGCACTTTTATTATTATTTTTTGAACAGTTTCCGTGTTTTCTTTTAATTTTGACCTATAGCAACACTTTCTTTATAAAGTGTTGTCTAAGGTGCACTGTTAAATGTTATTTTTGGCATAGTGTTGGCTTTTATTGTTGGAGTACTTATTTGTTCTTGGGTTTATCTTATCAGAGTCTTAGCAGCCTGATAGTTGTATTGTATTAGGTGTTGTGTATGTAGAATGATTGTTGTATTTTGATGACTTATGTCATAAAGATTGTTTTATTCTATGTAAGACATCTTGATTGATTTTTATTGAATGAAATCAAAGCTTTTGGTTACAAAAATGAAACAAATTGCAAATATGAAACAAAATGATTGATTGTTCCAACTAGTACTTCCATATTTAATTAAGCTCCCATAGGCATAATGTCAATACAAGTCACAAAATAAACTGATAATACAACCACGTTGTTCCAACTTACAAAACAAAATTACATTTTGTGCATAAGTCTTGTTGCTCCAACTTACAAAACAAAATGAAAATACAACATTCAAAATGATAGTACATAAACATCATGACAATACATATTATTGGGTCGGGTTCTTAGAGATTTCATCTCATGACTTCATCATGCGCACACAACTAGTTTGGGGTCTGATTGGCTAGTAGAAGTAGCAGATGTATCAGGAACAGGTGGATCATTAATTTATAATGTCCCATCAGCAGTTGAACCTGGGCCATGGCATTTGGCTTGCTTGAAGAGTGTTTTTAGCCTATCATTGCTCATTATAGTTGTCTATGTTTTCTTCCTTGAAATATTCAATTTTTCAATTCTCTTCTTCTAGAGTGTAAGATTAATTATTTGAGAATTTTGAGTTTCTTGTGGTTGAGATATGACTTCAATAGGAAGTGCCTATGAAGCCATCAAGTCTTCAATGATGTCATCAATTTATGGATCATAAAAAGGATCATCAATAGTTGGTTCAACATTTTCATTAGGGTCAACAACTTGATTTGGTTCATTAAGTTCAACAGTTATTTCAGTAGCTTCATTAGGGTCGGTAGCTTCATTAGGTTCAGTGACTTCATTAGCTTCATTAGGGTCAGCAGCTTTCTTGGTTTTTGAAGTCTCACCCTTAGTTTTGGGTGTCTTTCTCTACACATACACAATGAAAAACCAAATAAAGTGCTCAACTAGGACAAAAAATTAGTCATAGTAATAAACAAGTATTCAAATGATATTATACCTTTCTATTCAATGCACTATTGTTTTGTACTATACTTTTGCATTTCTTTGAATTATGCCCAGTTTTATTACACTTTGTAATAAGTAGCTTTTGCAGCTCCCATGAGTAAGTCTCTTACTGCAACTCCACCTCCAAACTTATTCTTGAAATTATCATAAAGGTGCCTAAGACATATCATATGTTTGTGTTTAAACATTTCTTCAAATATAATGACAAGTCCCTGCAACATACATAAGTAGCAGCATGAACAACATAAGATGAAATGAAACATAACAACGTATAAGGCATTTATGCATATGTAACAAAGAGCATGTAGAACAAAGAGCATGAATAGCATAAGATGAAATGAAACATAAAGTACCTTTTGTTGATCTGATATAAAAACATATTACCTTTCTACACTAACATCTTGAAGAAGCAACTCTAAAAACCATTTCCAACTATATTTTGTCTTTGTCTCAATTACACCAAATGCTAAAGGGTAGTATTAATCATTTGAATCTCTTGCTACAATAACCAACAATTGTCCACCATACTTTGTTTTGAGATGGCATACATCAACTCCAATGAAAGGTATACAACCTTTGATAAACCCTTTTTTATAACCATCAAGACAGAAATAGAATCTCTTAAATCTTGGTGGAATACTTGGAATTAGCTTATCAATGTTGAACTTAATTGTGTTCCCACCACGCTGATTTTTTAACTCTGTTGCATATCTCCATTAGACATGGAAAATAAACCCGGCCCCGTCGGGCCCCGAAATTAACGGGGGAAAACTGATTTAAACGGGTGCGGGGAAAACTCGGTTTTTATTTACGGGTGCGGGTGCGAGGGCGGGTGATGATAGTACCCGCCCCGCACCCGCCAACTAAATTTAATTTATTTCATTTTTTTAAAATAATTTTATTACACATTTATACTTTTTAATATTACAATACCATGTTTATTAGAATTATTATTTATTTTTTTGAAAATATAATTTAAATAAAACTTATCAAGCATTATAATTATTCTTAAAATAATCATTTATTTAATTTAATTATTAATTTTCATTATTATTGGAAAAAAATTACATTTTACAAAAAAAATATATTTTATACGGGTGGGGGCGGTGCGGGTGGGGGTGAACCCGTTTCTTATTGGGGGTGGGGCGGGGAAACAATTTTTAGCCCCGAAGGGTTTGGGGGCGGGTGCGGGTCTGGGTGTGCTTAAACCCGCCCCCGACCTGCCCCGTTGCCATCCCTAATCTCCATAACATGGAATATTGCTTGACTGCATCCCTTTCAACCACTTCAACAGTCATAGTCTTAGCCCTCTATGCCTTACCTTTGGTGATACTAACAAAATACGTTTACCTTAGCTCAGACATAATTTCAAACACCTTCACCTTATCCATGTACTTTCTTTTCTCAACCACAAGTTTGGAAACCCACTTGGAATTGACATATCTGTTCTCTAAAACCCTAGCACATGTATGTGTCCCCGCACATGTTTTTAATTGGTATGTATGCATATCACCCACTTTATTACACAATGCTAAAAAAACACATTTGCCCTTACACTTTACCCTGACCCTTTAGCTTTCATTCTTTACAAACTTTATCTCCTACCATTAAGTGCAAACCATTGTCTTATAACATCTTTAAATTCACTTAAGCAAGTAAACTCCATGCCAAGTTTGAACTTAAAATCTTTGTTCATCAACTCACTTATGATTTTCTCATACTTAGGAAGCTTTTCATCACCATTGACATCAGGATCATAACTATTCAACTCTTCACTCCCATCATCCTCAATGTATCTTGGTATGTTGTTGGGTAACCTCCTGGAACTTGATCCAAGTATTTTTGCAGGAACAAATAAATTAAGCTTTGAGTTATCACCTTGTTTCTTCTTTTCTTTTAGTCCTTACTTTGTACCTTAGAGATTTGCCATTCACATTAACCCTTGTGCCACTAGCTGGTTTTTTCACCACAAAATTCATAAAACCTTCATTATTTTCACACAATCTATCTTCTTCACTATCATCAAACCTAATGCCTCTAACTTCATCATCACTATAATAATCATCACCACAACCTTCATTTAACTGAACAATAGTAGAATTAAGAACCTTGCTCATAATATCTACAACTTCATGCTCCACCTATATATGACCATCAACTTTGTTATCAATGTTATGTTTGGAAATTACTTCAGATTCAAAATCATCAAACACACGAACAAACCCTTCATCAATCTCTGGAAGTTTTGTCCACAACCTAAATCCATCATATCCCCACTCCTTAACTAAACTTGTAACACCCTTTTTACCCCACAACAATGATACGAAAAATTAATCAATTAAATCAGAGTAAAACCACAAGGGCGTCACATTTACTTCAAATAACATCAATTACAACTATGTCTTGTCCCATAACATGGATTACATCAAAAATAAAACATTTACTATGCAACGGAAAACATAAACTTCATTATATCATCATAAATATTCAACAAATCAACATGTGTTCAAAACCTTCATCATTTCAACATAAACAAATTCAAATCAACTTAATTCATAATAAAATAAAACGAACGCAATGGTTCATAATCGTTCCCAACCCGATGTTATATGACATAGAGCAGGACACCATTCTTACTTCTAACGAAAACAAATAAATGCAAGGACTTCAACTCGACTCCAAGCACCAAAGTTATCCTTCTTGAGTATATGTATGTTACCGACGTAGAGGAAACATTACAACAGGCAGGGTGAGTAATCACAAATCATTATTAACAATGCAAGTAAAGATAAGCAATTAATCATTCATCATACAATAACACATCATAATCTCACCCAACCTCTTACACAGTTCACCAAAACATCAAGTCAACAAATGTTTTATGCTATGTCACCAATAATTAAATGCAAACTTCACCAGAAGCATATGGTACCAATTCCAATATGTGATGGACATTGGGCCATCTACCCTCCACAAGGGAGCACAACATAAATAACATCACCCCGAATCCACAAAATGGGATTTGAATCCTTAAATCAACATAGGTATGCCATGAATGCAAGACGCAACAACATCATCATATCAACATGTTAAACCAACGATTGCATCTGCATTCATGAATAATTATTCGTAAACATTCAACATACACATCAACATGTCATTTATACATCATTAAACATAATCAACATTTTTCAGATAGTATTCCTCATCAAACATCATCAACTAGCTTCTAAAACATCAAGACAACACATTTCAACAAGTATAATACAGGCAAAATACTCAAATTGGTCCCTTAACTCTACCTTGGGGTCCAATTTGATCCATTATCTTTAAAAATTGTCAAATTAGTCCTTTAATTGTTCAAAAAGTTCCACGTTAGTCCTTTCCGTCCATTTTTTACTAACGGCGTCAAGTTTTGCTTATGTGGCATCTGACGTTGAACTTGGTCGTACGTGTGACATCTGACGTTGAACTTGGCCGTACGCATGGCATGTGAGGTCATTATATACCCAGAAAAATTCTAAAAATGTTTTGCTTCAACTAAGATTAGAACTCACGCACATCTAATTTTTGGACAACACATCCAACCACTACACCACCTCAGACTTGTTTGTTAACATTTTTATTACCATAAACATAACTATTATCAGCAACAAAAACACTCCCAGCAATAGAAACACTGACTTTTTAGAAGTGTTATATGATCTGAATGTTTAAAATAAATATATTGAACACATGCTGATATACATCACAACTTAATAAGTTCCAATACTTGCATGTTTTTCACTCTAAAACCATTCATGTTTATTTGTTTTATATCCATAGTATAGACTCAGGTATTTCATCTTTTTGTGTTTGAATTTATTTGTGATGATGGCATTCCAACAGGATCGTACTGGGAGAATAATGTTTAAATTATTTGACAAGCATCATATTTTCAAATCTTTTGAAAGTAGAGGTGTTTTGAAGATAATTATTAATACAAAGTTTGATGTGCAGTTTTTCGTTTGGAGTCCAGTTGATTTCAATATTCTATACTCTATGTTGTTCTCTACTTTTTGTTTGTTTGTAGAATTATAATATGTTTTAAGAAATATATAATTATATTTAATAGAGCCTTTCAACATTTTTTTCCTTATCTACTGTTTTTATAAAATAAAAAAGAAGAGAATTAAAGCATAGCTGTTTTTTTTAATTAAGATAAAAAAAAGCTATGATAAGTAGACAATATTTGTTGGATTTGTACGTTTTTATTATAATTAGAGTTTTTTAATTTTGATTTGGCTCTAAATTATCTTCAATAACTGATACATCATTTCTGATCTATTTTAATTCCAATATTATTCTTAAAAAATATATCATACGACCAAATAATTATTCAATTAAAAATCAATAAAAAAATAACACTTTGGATGAATAATTTATTTGTAATGATGTTTTAGACTTTAGAAGATTAAGTGTTTCATCATAGCTAGGTATTTAATATCAAGGAGCTGAATTGGATTGGTATAAACTGAATTTCTATGAATGTCTTTATGTTAGTTTTGGTTGCCATATTGTTGGTTCATTCTATGAAACAATTACATTAGGGGTGTTCGTGGTGCGGTTTGGACGGTTTTTACGCAAAAAAATATCTGAACCGAAAGAGAAAAAAGCATGTAGTTTGGTTTGATTTGGTTGGCTTTAAGAAATAAAACCGAACCAAACCAAACCAATGTGGTTTGGATTGGTTCGGTTGGTTCGGTTTTTTACAATATTTTTATTGAGTCATACATACACCTATAGAGAACAACATAATTTTGTATTTAGTCATTCATACATGATCAAATAGCAACAAAACTCATCATATTTAGACAATAAATTCTCATTCAATATACAAAAAAAAGATTAGACCGAAGTAGAATAAAAAACATAAAATAGTAGTATAAAACAATATAAAAATATTACAATAAAAAGAAAAAACGGAGGAGAGGAAAGATTAGAGAAGATGAAAAAGAAAGATCATAAGATATGCGACATTATAGAAGAAAGGTGCGATAAAAACGTAATTGGAAGAGAAAATAATAATATAAAAAATGAGAAGATGAATATGAAAAAGAAAGAACATAAGATAAAAGTAGAATATATGAGATGTACATAGAAAATATGATGAGAAGAATGTGCGATACTACTCGAAGAGATTTGAGAAGGTTGAAACTAAAACCCTAAGTGTGACTAAGAGAATATTTGTATGGTTAAGGCATAATAGGTTTAAGTTTTAGGTTGGATGTGAGATAGGTGATGTTTGGGTTGTAACATAATGCGGTTTGGTTTGGTTTAGTTCGGTTTGCAAAATACAAACCACAAACCGAACCGAACCACGCGGTTTTGTTAAAAAATGGCCCAAATACATCCGAACCAAGTGCATTTTTTTTGCGGTTTTGATTTGGTTTGATTTGGTTTGCGGTTTTCTATTGGGTTGGTTTGGTTTTGAACACCCCTAAATTACATTACATTCTTTGTTGGAAATGGAGTTAACATCATTAATTATGCGCAGCACGAGACAATATGTTCATCTCTCTTCTACCATGTCACATAATCCTCTTGTTGCTGCAACCAATGAAAGAATGAAAATTTGTTAATAATATGTTTCATTTGTAAAATAAATAAACAAATGTGAAATGGCTTAGTGGTGGTATATCTGCACAAGTAACCCAATATGTGTGGGTTCGATTCTTGGTGGAGGTAAACTTTTTGGACTTTTTTTTGGAATTTTGGTGGTCTTGGTAGCATATGCCACGTCAAATGCCACGTCGTATGAACATATGACACGTCACATGCCAGCATGGAAAAATTAACGTCGTTAGTAAAAAATGGACGGAAAGGACTAACTTGGATATTTTTGAACAATTAAAGGATTACTTTGACACTTTTTAAAGATAAAGGACCAAACTGGACCCCGAGGTAGAATTAAGGGACCAATTTGGGTATTTTGCCTATAATACATCATAGCATCATTACATCATGTTTATGTATTATTCCTAATTGTTTGCAATTAAGAAAACATTTGTCAACTTACAGGTTGCGCTAAGCGCCCTGACATCGCGCTAAGTGTGCTGCTCTCAGCCTCGAAGAAGCGAAAATTCACCAGAGCGTGCTAAGCGGGGTCGACTGTGCTAAACGAACTCTGCGATTCTGGCAGAAAACCCTGCGATAACAACATCACACCTGACACCAAATCTACACCAAAACTCATCCAATTTGCACATTTAACCACAGAATTCATCATCAAATCATATATCTAATACACATACAACATTATCAACAAACATCAACTATCAATTCACAAAAATTCATCAAAAATCCTAGGTTTCTACCAAAAAAAAAACCAAATACCCAAATATCTCAATCATACATCGAAAACATTGAAAAATAATACTCCTCATACCTTAGATTATCGCTTCCTAATCGTCTTCCCTCGAAATCACCAAAGATTCCCTAGCCCTAGCCTCTTCACCTTGTTCTTCAGACCTTTTTTCCTTTTCTCCAAAAATGTTATGATATCTCAAACTCTTCTCGCTACTCAGTATAACACATACCCCTAATATGCATTCCCCGTAATACCCTCAACGTAACTTCCACAATTACCAACATGCCCTAAAGACCTCTAATTCTTTTATTTAATTAAAATAATAATTTGGAATAATCTAATATGATTTACCCTTACTATTAATATTTATTAAATAATTTCTATTAATCTCATCAACCAACATAACAACATCAACAAATCACCACATAACCAACAACAACAAACCACGGAATAAAATCACGAAATCAGGACGTTACAACTCACATCCTATTAAAACTCCAAGTATTAGAATCTTGACATACCACAGTTGTATCATTCTCCCCTTATAAAATGTAAACTTATCATGCATAAAATGTCTCCCATGATGAAAGATGACATTGAATATAACCATTTCTACAATGACATAAATACCTAATGGTTAAACTAGTGCTAAATATTTTGAGTGCAATAAAGTATGCCCCTACATGTCAAACTAACGCACATGGTTTAGGTTGGGACCACAAAAATCGTACCTTTATGTAGTTTAGTAATCAAAGCAACAAAACGTACCTTTTTGCAGCACCAAAAATTTGAGAAGACAACATGCACTGTCCCTGATGAAGAACAAAACTCAATTTTCGTTGAAGACTTGAAGACTTGAGTAGACCATAAGGAACAAATTGATTTGGGAGAAAATCATACGTAAGAGGAAGATGGAAAAGGAAATTAGGGAAAATGTCCCTAATTATGTTCTTATAACCTTAATCTAATTTAATTTACATGTGGAAATGACATTTGGGCAATGGGAATACACAATGGTAAGGCCATATCAGTTTTGAACATGAGTTGGTTTAATGAAGGACTAAAACAGTGGAAGGGTGGGAATCTAAACTTTTTTTTACAGAGGGATTTTTCAAATTTCGCCCAAATGGCAGAGAAAAATAACCATTAACCCTATTATAAATTGTAATTAGAATGCATAAAATAATCCTACATAAATAGACCGAAAAAATAAATTGAATAAGTTTTGTTTAATGGACTTCATGCTAATATAGATTGTTATTTGTGTATAATATTTAAACACTCCTCCTCAAACTAACGAATGTAAGTCAATAGATACTTAGAAGAAATGTAAGTTGTAGTTATCAATAAACTATCCATTTTGTATGGAATGTCAATCAATCTCATTGTGGTTTATCTTGTCATATTGAGCAAGATTACCCGCAATACTAATGTCTGATTTATTATCGCAAAACAACTTTATATGGCCTTCATACCATATCTTCTAAAACTTGTTTCACCCATAATAATTCACAAACTCTTTATGTCAAATCTCTAAATTCAACTTCAAAATTTGATCGAGCAAGTGTAATTTGTTTCTTACTTCTCCAAGAAACTAGGTTCTCACTCAAGAAGGTACAATAGTATGAAGTTAATCTTCTATTACTCATTGAACCCACATAATAAGTACCAATGTAAGTTTACATAGTTAGACTTTCACCTCCTTTAAAAAAGAGCTCCTTCCTTGGAGTGACATTGAGATATTGTAGAACACATCCTAATGTTTACATCTCTCCCTTGGATCATAGAAAAATTGGTTGATCACACTAACTACATAAGTCAAATATGGCCTAGTATGTGTCAATGGGAACACTTTCCAGTTTCCTTCTCAAAGTTTATCATGTGATTTTTCTCAATAGAAACACTTGCTAGTTTATATCCAAGCCTCCTTGTATTTTGCAAAAGACAAGTACACATTTTCTCTAAAATATAAAGATGCTTTATTTTTAGTAGGCTATCTCATTTCCCAAGAAATATTCGAGTTTTCCAATGACTTTCATCTCAAACTTCATTGCTAAATTTTCTTTAAGTAATTATTTCTCAATCAAATTATCACCTATAACAATAATATCATCAATATAAATAAGAAGTACAATTGGTTTTTCTCTCTATGAATGTCTGAAGAACAAAGTGCGATCTCCTTGAATTTTCTTATGTCCCAAACACACCATAACCATTGTGAACCTTCCAAACCACGCCTAAGGAGTTTGCTTTAATTCATATAATATCTTCTTTGATATACAAATGTCGTTCTTCCATCCGTAAGAACAAAGCCACATGGAATCTCCTTATACACGACTTTTTATGTATCTATGTAAGAAAACTTTATTTACATCAAATTGATGTAGTTCTAGCCAAAATGAGCAATAATAGATAATAATATATGAATAATATTCATCTTTGTTAATGGAAAAAGTTTCTCCTCATAATCAATGTTATATGTCTGAGTATATCATTTTCCATTAGTTTGTCCTTGTAACGATCAAGGGTGTTCTATGACTTTTGTTTCATTTGATATTTTCACCTGCAACCAACTAGATTATTACCTCTTTGTCTCTCAATAGTCTCTCAAGTCACATTTTTCAAGTAATTTTGTTCCCTCATCCCTAGTTTGAACCTAAATTTTAATTTTCAATTAATGTCTCATGAATAGATGATGGAATTCCCATATAATCATCAATTGTATTAAAACTTTTATACCATGGAGATATTCGTTTAGAAAAGACAAATTTATAAACTGGGTATCTATATGTAGATAAATGGGATCTTTTATAACTTCTCAAATCAATATGTAAATCATTTATGTGGTATCACAACTATCAGAAATTTGAGAATCACCAAAAAAAAATCTTTTTCACTAATTACCTCTAGTTCAGACTGTTGAATTTGTTCTAGAACATTTTGAGTTTACATTATTTTTAATATATTAGAGTTGGCATTGAAGGCACCAATTCTTGCAAAATAGAAGACATTGGAGGACCGAGAACAATTATAGACTTATAGTTGGGTTCAAAAGTTGGAATGATGATATGTGATATAAGGATACTAGGACCAAGGATAAGGAACCCAGACTTAGACTCTAGGTCATTTATGTTCTCTCCTTGATATCGATGACAAAATAATGATGATACATTTTCATGAATGGTGACGTTTTTGGAGACAAAAAAATTCACCTATAAGGATGGTAACATTTGTACCCTCTTTTCTTAGCTGCATAACCCAAAAAGATACATCTGACAACACGAGGATCCAAGTTGTTGTGAATTCATCTATTTTATATAATATTTAATATTAATTTACAAAATTTTCAAATGTTGTAATAGTTTGGTTAAAATTCAAGGATGTCAAGACCAAGTTCAATGAAGTTAGGAAGGTGAAATACAACAAAATATGGCAATTATGACTCAAAATAGTTGTTGGAAGACTTATGATGAGTTAGACCCAACCCATATGAAGACCATCAACATGGTATGTTAGGATGCTCTAAAACCCTTTACATTATTAATTAAGTAAAGTCCAAGAGTGAAACTACATCATTCGATTTTGAAGAGAAGAATACAAGACTAAGGAGAAGAGCATTATTGAAGGTAAAAAGGAAATATGTCATTCAAGTAAGGACTTGGAGCTACTTTAACCAATATTCTATGTGTGGTTATTTTATCATTCTATCTGTCTTTTTTGTTTGAAGTGTTTGAGCCCCCATTTATTGGGACAGGTAACTAAATTTCAAAATAATTTTATATAGTTAATATTTTTCGATTGAATAATTATTATGTTGTTTATCTAGTATTAGGTTTTAATACATTTTATTATTTGGCCAACAATTTAAAATAGGAATCAAAGGGGTAAAGTTCTTAATTTAGAAATCCTAGACGACAACCACTTAGAGATAATCGTGGAGTGTGGACTACCAACCTTTTACATTCTTGTTAAAAATAAATGCTAGTCTTTATATTTACTTTCCAAGTAATTGTAAAGTTATTCTAAGAGGATAAATGTTAGATTTCTAAGGGCTTAAAATTAAATAATCTAAGGAGTGAGTAACAACATATTTTAGTGATACCAATAGATAATGTCAAATAAGGAGTACAGAAGAAACTCTAGAGTTAGCTTCATGATGTAGTTTTATTACTTTACAACTATTTTATTTCACAATTTTGAAAAGCTGAGCAATGTTGAATCAGTGAAAGAAGCATGAGAAATCTTGGAGAAATTGTTTGGAGGTTTTGAGAAGGTGAATAAGGTGAGGTTACAAACTTACAAAAGCCTATATGAATTACTTCAGATGGAAAAAAGTAAAAGAGTAATTATTTTTTCATTAGGTTTATGAAACTAATTAATCAAATCAAGGTATGTGGAGAAGTGTTGACATCAAGATCATCTATTGCAAAGATCTTGAGGTCATTGGATCCAAAATTCGAACACGCGGTAGTAGCCATATAATTGAAAGACCTCTCAATGTTTACAATTAAAGGAAGAGCTTCAACAGACGCTTACTTCTCATGAATAAAGAATGGCTGAAAGAGTTGTAAGCAAGTCGAAGAGTGATGTGGCTTTATAGGAGAAACCAACAAGAGAAAATAAATGCAAAGGAAAATGGTTTGACAAAAAAGATAGAGAAGGCTACAAGAATTCGACTCGTAAAGGAAACCAACAAGAAGGAAACTCTTCGAATCAAAGAAGACCCTCATACCAAAACAACAACAAAGATGGTGTTGCAACTAGAGGAATAAGTGGTGGACGAAAACCTGACAAAAGCCACATTCAGTATTTCAATTGTTATAAGTATGGTCACTACTCCAATGATATTCCTGAAAAACAAAAGAATCAAGAAAATGATACAAAGTTGGCAAAGCATGAAAAAGAGATGTTATTGATGGTCACAATAAGAGATGAAGAAATATTCAAAGACCAATGATACTTGGACTCTGGATGCTCATCACACATGATTGGTGGGAAAGATTAGTTTGTCAACATAAAACCCTCGATGAATAACATGGTGAAATTTGCAAATGACAATACTCTAGATGTTGAAGGCATTGGTGATGTTTTGATTATGAGGAAAGATGGAAAAAGGTCTGTAATTTCCAATGTACAGTATATACTAGGCATGAAAAGTAATTTGCTTAGCATAGGGAGGTTGGTCGAAAAGAGTGACAAAGTGTCAACTGAAGATAAGATGATGAGAGTTCTCGATTCAAGTGGAAGGTTAATATTGGAGGCTCCTATGTCTCATAATAGAACCTTCAAGATTGAACTTAATATGATGGATCACAAGTGCCTTACAATTGTAGCTAGTAGGGATGAATTGATATGGCACTATAGATTTGGTTATCTCAACTTCAAAGACATCAGAGATCTGAAAAAAGAAGAAATACGGTTTCAGGGTTACCATAAATCGACATTCCAAATGAATTATGTGAGGAATGTCTGTAGGAAAAGCAACACAAGATCAACTTTAGCAAGGATGCAGGAAGCAAGTCGAAGGAAACTCTTGAAATCATATACTCTGATGTGTGTGATCCTATCTAGGTGGATTCGTTTGGAGGTAAAAAATACTTTATCACATTCATAAATGATTTTAGTAAAAAATTATGGACTTACCTGATCAAGAAGAAAAGTAAAGTGATTGAGATATTTACCAAGTTTAAATCAATGGTTGAAAGATAAAGTGGTTGAAAGCTTAAGATTCTGAGGACATGTGGTGGTGGAGAATATGTGTCAAAAGACTTAGACACATTATGTGAGAAATAAGGGATTGTGCATGAGGTGGTGTCACCATACACTCCAACACAAAATGGAACTACTAAAAGGAATAATATAACCATTATGAATATATGGTGAGAAGTATGTTGAAAAGCAAGCATCTACCCAAAGAATTTTGGGGTTGTGTCGGCTGCAACATACATTTTGAACAAATGTCTGATAAAAAGGCTAGAAGGAATTATGCCATAAGAATCTTGTTCTGGTGTCAAGCCTAGCCTAATTCATCTGAAAGTAATTGGATCTATAGCACATAGACATGCGTCTGATCAGTTGAGAAGAAAACTGGATGACAAGTTAAGTCAAATGATCCTAATAGGATATATTTTGACACGAAGATACAAGTTGTTCGACCCAATGAACAAGCTAGTAGTGATTAACAGGGACGTGATCATAAATAAGATTAAGGAATTGGATTGGACTAAAAATGTCAAGAAGGATTCGGTTAGAATCTTATGTGAAAAACCAAGAAGTGAAGTCGAAAGATAAGTTGGACAAGAAAAAGTTATAGGTCAAGCAAGAACAAGCAGACCTTAAAGAATAATACATATGCTTGCAAGGTTGCAAGAATGTATGATTAAATTAGATAATATGTTTGATGATGAATGTGCGCTGGTACACTATGATTTCTATGCAAATTTCAAACTAGTCAATGCAGTTGAGGCATTGAAGGATTCGAAGTGGATAAAAGCAATGAATTAGGAACCGAAGTCCATCAAAGTCAACAACACTTGGTCACTTTTCGAATTGTCTCAAGGCAAGAAGGCAATCGATCTGAAGTGGGTATACAAGGTAAATTTAAATCCCAAAGGAGAAGTAACTCGACACAAGGCAAAACTTATGGCAAAGGGATTTCTTCATAAAGAAGGAATCGACTTCGACGAAGTTTTTTGCACTTGTTGCTAGAATTGAAACAATTAGGTTTGTTGTTGGTCTAGAAAACATGAACAACTAGAATATGTGTCAAATGGGTGTGAAATGTGCATTTCTGAATGCCCCCTTAGATGAAGAATTTTATGTTGCACAACCAGTTGGATTTATGAAAGGAGTTTGAAATGTATGATCGTAGGAATTGTGATTAAACACTTATCTTTAGGTTGTCTCCTACTCACACAAGCCAAATACATATGTGATCTTCTGATTCGTGCCAACATGAATCATTGCAATGGTATTTCCATGACTATGCTAATAGGATGCAAGCTCAACATACAATGTGAAAATCTTCTTTTAGATCCTCATCAATATCGGTCAATGGTTGGAGCTTTCCAATAGGTCACACTTACACGACCCGAAATTGCCTTTAGTGGCAATAAAGCATCCAATTTATGGTTGCAACTCTGTAGTCTCACTGGTCACCTTAGTGGCACAATTCATCACGAGTTCCAGTTGTCTCTAACTTTCATTGCTAGCAAACTATTTCTTCGTGCATATAGTGACTACAATTGGGAAAATGATCCAAACGATTGACGCTTAAAACAATGCCCATGCATCTTCGTTGGTCCAAACCTCATCATGTGAAGCTCTAAGAAACAACCAATAATTGCACGATCAAGCACTAAGGTAGAATATCGGGCTTTAGCTCACACGATATTCGTACTCTTGTGGTTTGAATCATTACTCAAAGAACTTGGTGTACCACTCTTTCCTCCCACGTCGCTATGTGACAATCTCAATGTCGTTCTCCTTTCACAAAATCCAATACTTCATGCCATGCCCGCACCAAACACATCAAGCTTGATATTCATTTTGTGCGAGAAAACATCATTGTTGAACACATGATTATTCAACATGTTTCTAATACATTCAAATTGTTAATATTCTCATCAAACCTCTTAGCATGAGTGCATTTCAAGACTTACGAGCCAAGCTCAAATTTTTTAGCTTTGATCCTCTTTGAACTTGTGGAAGATTAATAGAGTATAGTAAAAGTTATACTCGATGGACACCTTCCCTATTATGACAAACTAAGTAAATTAAACGCAAGATCCATAGGATATTTAGGAGAAGCAGTACTAAAACCCAACCAGGATGAAACACTCATGTTCTTTACATAAAATGCATTGAGTTTATTTTTTAACTTCTTCAAAAATCTAACTTATTTATCTTATATTTCTTGATACGGTTGATAGATTATCGTCAAATAATAAAAACAAAAAATATTTTATACTCTACAAGAAGTTTATAAAACCATTATGAAAATTAATTTTAAATTAATTTGGAAGAAAGAATTAATTTATGCAGCCAAAAATTAATTTTAAAAAATAAAAATAATCAAACAAGCCAAAAAGAGAGTCTTGAAAGCGTAGTTCAATATAAATTCAAGTAAGGCCCAAAAATTCAAACTCATTCACAACCTAATGAGAATTTTATCGGGCACCCTTCCTATTTGACCTGACACCCCCTATTTTTTTTATAATATCAATAATATTTGTATTCAAGAAAAACCGTGCAAAACATTTAGAACAAAAAAAGCGATAGACACAAAAATTCCGATAGTCCTATAAAAAATTCGGTATGTATTTTATTAGTTAAAAAAAAAACGTTGTATGTCAAATTTTACCAGTGTATTTGAAAAGCATTATGATAGCCAGATTTTTCCCATAAACATTTTTTATCAATTTTTAAAAAATAAAAACTTAGATTACTGGGTTTTTAAAATACTCTTATTATAACTGGATTTTTTTTCATAACACTAAAAAATTCGGCAATGTTAATTTTAACGGTTGAGATTTTACCGACACTTTTATAAGATTACGCTTGCAAGGACAATTCTGTGTAGTCCATATTGATTCCAAACTTATATTAATATGCATGATATGTTGTTAAACAAAACATCTAAAAATGTATTAATATTGGTATTTCGCGTTTGTGTATTTTAATGAAGGGAATATTATGTTCAATAAGTTTGAGCTGAAGACAAATGAAGATTTAGAAGTCATGTGGATCACAGATCACCGATACGAAACAAAAGGTCCAATGTAGATGGATGCACCAAATTCCAGATTCGTTGATGATATTATCAAGATGTTGAAACGTCCTGAATCATCTAGTACTATTTAAGTTTTGATTATGTTATTTTCTTATTGTTGTGAATCTTGTTGTGAATTACAACAAAATTCAATATCATTTTGTGGGGCAAATAACAATAGCAACCAAAATAAATGGTCTGCAGCAATAATAATCTGTACACAAATCATATAACAGAATAAGGCAAGAACAAAATAAAGATTTGCTTACCCAGCTCGATCAAACGATCTACTCTGGGGGAGAGTGCAACACTCCAATTCACTATACTAAAAAAGTTGTTACAAAAGATTACAAATGAGTTACAAGAAAATAGTCTTCGCCTTCAGGTTCCCAAGAACAACCACATTTTCTACCCAACTGTTTCCCAACCTCTCAAACTCTCAATATATGAATCACTCAATCCAAGGTTTTCTTTGTGATGAAACCTAATACCTTTAAACCATTGCTTTCCCTTGTTGGTGCAAACTCTAAGATTGCCAAACACCAAACATATAAGAGATACATATTTATAATAGAAAATACCCAACAAACAAAGCACAAAACCACAATAGCCAGAAACATGTCAAGAGAGAAACTGTCGAAAAGCCCGAAAACCTGAAATCACTATTCATTCGTACGGATGTCACTATTCATATGTATGGTCGTCACTTTTCATCCGACCGATTTTTTTTCCGAATTTTCATCTGATTTTCACGGTAAATGTAATCTCCAAAATATGTTTTCCTTCTCTTCATCAACAAAGGTTTTAAGACATATTTACAACAATCTTCACCTTGACTTTAAATCGTGTTGATACTAGTTTAATAATCAATAACATTGGTGCTTTCTACCAAGTTAACACTTTAATCAATAACCTTGATCAAATTCAAGCAACCTTTAAATCTTGATCTCGTCACTTACATCCACTTGTTTCAAATTACCTTTTTCTTCCTAGGTAATTTAACAATCCTACAAGTATGACTTTTCAACCACCCTTGACTCCACCTGTTTTCAAATGCCTCCCTGGAGGTTTTTCTTCTTTTATTTTGTAGTCCTTCAGCCACATTAAAAACATAATATCCAAGGCTAGCATAACCGTCCCTTTGATATGCTACAATAACCCTCCTTACCTTATCACGAGTCAAACGATAATCAGAGATATTTGTAACGGTTCTCTCACTACTGCTAGCATCTATAGTAGGAAACTCCACCTCAAACTGAGTTTTCTCCGTTATAGTTTCTACCGGTTTTCTCCCTTGGTTTTCACAATTCTTCTTCTGAAGAAATTTTCTACCAACCAAGTAAGTTTTTTTAACCTCATCTCTTCCCCAAAAACTCAATAACAACTAAGCGGTAATATGCATTTTTATCCCTTGATTTCTGCAAAATTCATTGTACTCGTCTGCAACTTTCTCAAGGCATTCATAATGCCTTAAACTCAAATCGCATCACTCCATGTTCAACTCTAGTACAATAGCCTAGATCATTAAACATACTTATAGATAACAAATTTCACTTGAGTTCTGGAACATACCTCACATTGTGAATAAGAAGTTCGATGTCTTCAAACATTTTAAGTCTGACCATACTAATACCATAAACATTGCAAGCCTTATTATCACCAAGGCGAACAACTCCACCTTGCAACATTTTCAGTTTCAAAGTATTATATTCTTGGACACATGTGATAAGAGAAACCTGAGTCAATGACTCAACTATCTTTAATTTCTAAAATCGATACTACTAGTACATCAACATCCTCATAACTTTCCTCACCCAAGGCAATTACAACTTGAACAAAATCTTCATTGACCTTTATTTCAGGACAATCCCTTTTAAAGTGACTGATTTTCTGACAATTAAAATATTTTACCTTTGACTTGTCATACCTTTTTGATTTGGAAATCCCTTTACGTTCACCTCCTCCTCTTGACACATTTAAGCCTTCACCACTATCTTCAATCTTCAAATATTTCGACTTTGAAATTCTTTGGATTTCACCGCCGTCTGGACTTTATCCAAAGTAATATTACCTTCCTTAACATAAATAATGGCATCCTTAAAGTGCTCAAAGGATTTGGGTAATGAACTTAACGAGAGTAAATCCTTGTCCTCGTCATCAATCTTCACTTCAATATTCTCAAGATCATCGATAATCTTGTGAAATTCTGTAAGCTGCTCAACTATGGATTTGTTCTCCATCATTTGGAATGAATAAAGTTGTTGTTTCAGATACAACTTGTGAGCCAAAGACTTTGTCATATACAATGATTCAAGTTTTTTCCACATAGCAATCGCAGTTTTCTCCCTGACGACTTCTCTTAGAAATGTATCCCTGAGGCCCAAGATAATGGCACTCCTGGCCTTATCCATTATCTCGGTCTTTTGCACCTGTGTAAGCCCTGCAGGTATCAATGCTTCATTATTCAAAGCATCAATACACTTATCTTGAATTAAAATTGCTTGCATAGTAATTTTCCACAACCTGAAGTCGTTACCGAAAAATTTCTCGATCTGCCATCTACTAACCATTGTGCTCACTTTGTTCCACGCTCACTGCACCACATGTTGTGAATCTTGTTATGAATTACAATAAAATTCTATATCAATTTGTGGGACAAAGAACAATAGCAACCAAACTAAATGGTCTACATCAATAATAATTTGTACATAAATAATATAACAGAATAAGGCAAGAACAAAACGAAGGTTTATTTACCCAGTTCGATCAAACGATCTACTCTAGGGGGGAGAAGCTCTCTAAATCACTATACTCAAAAAGTTGTTACAAGAGATTACAAATGAGTTACAAGAAAATAGCCTTCGCCTTCAGGTTCCCAAGAACAACCTCGAAGGCACCAAAAAACAACCCTTATTTCTACCCAATTGTTTCCTAACCTCTCAAACTCTCAATATATGAATCACTCAATCACAAGGTGTAATCCAAGGTTTTCTTTATGCTGAAACCTAATACCTTTAAACCCATGCTCTCTCTTGTTGGTGTAAACCCTAATATTGTCACATACTAAACATATAAGAGATACATATTTATAATAAAAAATAGGCCAACAAACAAAGCTAAAACCCGCAATAGCCCGAAACATGTCAAACAAGAAACTGTCGAAAAGCCCGAAAACCTGAAATCACTATTCATCGTACGAGCGTCATTATTCATCCGTACGAATGTCATTATTCATTTGTACGTACATTATTCATCTGACCATTTTCTTTTCTTTTCATATGACTTTCTAAAACTTCTGATTTTTGCGGTAAATGCAATCTCCAAAATATTTATTCCTTCTCTTCATCAACAAAGGTTTTAATGCATATTTACAACACTTATTAAGTTATGTAATACAATGTTCGTGTTACGTAATGTAATGTTCATTTTTTTTCTCTAATGAAATGTTAAGACAAGTAAGACAAGATGTCAAAAATATACAAATAATGCCAGCAACATCAAAACATAAACAAAATAATTAAATTTACACAGGTCCACCACATGCAATGTGTGTTATATGTGATGCCAAAACATACATCTCATTATTTGGGTTTTACAAACGAATGAGGTTATCTAAAAGAAGGGTTATCCTCTATAGTCGTTGTTGATCAATTATACCAGGTAGAGGCGGTGATATATCCTCTAAAGTTCCTCCATCATGGTAATGGCTAGCATCATCAACATGATGAGTATGTAGGATGATGCGAGGGTGTGATATTGTAGTGTATCACTCTTAGTAACCATCCTCATAGTTCTTAGGGAATTTCACCTTCACTGCATCATGTCTAATATTAGTGGAACTATTGACATTGTTAGACATATATCATCTTATAACTATAGAGTGTAACCTAAGAGAGGAGGGGTGAATTAGGTTTTCTAGTTTTTTCTTGTCTTAAGTAATGATTCTTCCTTTTATATTTTTTTCTTCAGAATTAATTGGAAGAATTTTGAATTAAAGTGCAAAAAAAAAATAAAGTTCATGAAAGTAAAAGACATAAGAGATATATCAGGCTTCCCCATTCCAACTTAAGGGTACATCTAGTCCCTTCACACCTCCAAGAATTTTTCACTATGTTAGATCTTTGTACAAACCTCACTCAAATACCTCTCTTAAAATCTTCTAACATAAACACTAAACTTATGGTGGGGATTGAATCCACCAAATTCAAAGGACTTTTTTCACAAACACCAACATTATGGTGGACTTTGAATCTCCATAAATCAAAGAACATTTTACAACACAAACAAAAAATATATTACTTTCTATTTTCAAACACTTTTAGAAAGTACACACATTTTCTTTACAAATTAATTCACTACATACTTGGTGATACTTGGTGATCAATTACAACAATATGATAAAAAAATACTTTGAATAACAATGATTTTGGACACTTTCCAAAATTCAAAAATTTGATCTTCCCTTTCCAATAAACAATTCACAATTATATGTAACTAAAGTACTTAAAGGTTTGATAAATTTTTTCTATAATATTTGAAAATTATGCAGAAAAAGTTTCCATGAAGTTTGTGATTGAACACTTGAAAGGTGATTGAATTGTTTGAAAATTTTAATGAAAGAGGTAATTAGAAAAAAAATTATGTATTTTGTCTTAAATACATTCTAAGAAACCTCTAATAATAGATGCATAAGTTTGACACATTTCTATAAAGATTTGCAATAGTTTAGAATGACAATGGTTCATGAAAAGACATTATTATGCATTATGTACAAAGTTTTTTAAATTGGTTAAATGGATACCTGATTTAAAAAGTGCACAATGTTTTTCAAATTTCAAACAACAACAATCATGTAACTGGTTTCTTAATTTGGTTAACCAATTATATGACTTAAAAAGTGTTGTTTCAACATTTTAAAATTTCTACCAGAACAATCATGCAATCGATTATTTGATTCCAAAGTTGTATCTTTTTCACAATTATTTGATTCCAAAGTTGACACCAATGTTGATGCTTTTTAAAAATATATTATGTTGATACCATTGAGACGCTCTTTGAAAGTGTCAATCTTTTCAAACCATCTTCAATAAAATTAAACTTTAATTTTACCATATCATATGATCTTATTGTATCTTGAATAATCAATCTTAATTTAAAAAATTTAGCACATTGTACATTGGCTTTTCCTTTTGTTAAGATTTTTTCAATTTTTTTTATACGTACATTAACTTCGTCATCTTCGGTTTGAGGTTATTCTTCTTAATCACTATCATGTTTAGACATTAAAGCAAGATATTTTACTTTAACTTCACGTCCTTCATGCTCCTCTAATTTGTCATGTTTAATTCATATCTTTTCAATTGATCATATTCCATTTCATGTTCTTGAAGTTTTACAAATAATGCATCCAATGACATTTTAGAAATACTCTTCTTTTCAGATATTGACGTCACTTTTGGTTTCTATGTTTTAGACAATGATCTAAGGACTTTTAAATTTGGTTCACTATTGGTGAGTACTTTTCCAAGAGAGGCTGAGTGAATAGCTAGGATGGTGAACCTTTTCTGCATATCAAGAATACTTTCATATGGTAACATTATAAAAACTTAATAATATTAAGATAAAGTGTTTAATTTTGATTTTGACTTTTATGGTTCCTTCGTGTGTTACTTCCAATGTATCCCAAATTTCCTTTGCAATTTTACAATTTGATACTCGGAAAAATCCGTCCATTTCTAAGGTTGGTGTAAGCATGTTCTTTGTCTTCTGGTCATACATCACTTTCTTCTTGTCGTCACCATTCCATATACCTCTTTTTATTTTCAAACACTTTTAGAAAGTAAACACACTTTATTTACAAATTAAGTCACCCTACACTTGGTGATCAATTACAACAATATGATAACAAATACTTTGAGTAACAATGATTTTGGACACTTTCCACACATATAGAAATTTTATCTTCCCTTTTCAATAAATAATTCACAATTATAAAGAAATTAAGTTTTCAAAGTTTTGATGAAACTTTTCTATAATATGTGAAAAATTATGCAGAAAAAGTTTTCACGAAGTTTGTGACTGAACGCTTGAAATGTGATTGAATTGTTTGAAAATTTGAGTTAAAGAGTTTCTTTGAAAAAATTATGTATTTTGCCTTACATACTTCCTAAGAAACCTCTAAGAATATATACATACGTTTGAAATATTTCTATAATGGTTTGCAATAGTTTAGGTTGACAATGGTTTATGAAAAGACACAATTATGCATTTTGTACATGCCAGGTTTCTTAAAATCAGTTAAATGAATACCTGATTAAAAAAGTGGATAACGATTTTCAAATTTCAAAGAACAACAATCATGTAACCAATTTCTTAAATTGGTTAACCAGTTACCCGACTTAATAGTACAGTTTCAACATTTTAAAATTTCAGGCAAAACTATCATGCAATCAATTGTTTGAAATGTGTAATTGATTACACTATTGAAAAACTTAAATTTTGGCCTTTTAAAAATTGTGGCTTTTATGTCAATTATGCATGAATGTTGGGAAAACTCTAGAAGAGTTTGGATGAGAGATTTTTTAGTATCTAAAGTTTTATACAAAGAAGAATTGACATTGTACTTCATCTCATGATCAAATCCTTTTAATTTCCAAAATATACATAAGTTTATGCAATCTTGATTCTTGATTTCAAACTTGTTCTTCTTTGATATTTCTTCTTTGATAAGCTTTTGTCTTTATCAAAACTAAAATAAGATATATTATGAACGTCTTCTTCACATATCTATCAATGTCCTAAGAAGGCATAATAGGGACTAGTCAAGGGATGCCCTAAACATACCTTAGTTGGCATAAACACCTCTCAAGAAAATATCTAGCACAAAACTCTTCCATCAAAGATAGTTCGTAAACAGGGCAATGCTATCAATATCCCGATTGTAACGCCCTGAATTTTTAAATATTTTATTCAGAATGTTGTGTTGTGGTATGTGAAGAAAAATAATATATTATTGAATATAATTTAATTAGAGAATTATATTATGATGGATAGTATTATTATTGGATAAGCTAAATAAATGGAATATAATATGAGGTATGGGAAAGGTGGTCATTTGGTGAATTTAGTGAGGGTAAGAGTGGAAGTCCCTAAGTTGGTATAAGAGATTAATTTGTAAAAAGAGGAAAAGGATCGTATTCGAAAAAGAAAAAGAACGATCGTGAAAGTTGTGAAGTGGAGAAGAGGAGGAAATGGTTTGATCGTGAAGAAGGATCTGCGAGGAAGAGAAATTCTCGACAAAACCAAAGGTAAGGGTGAGATTATTCATCTCTAAGGGTTTTATAATGGGAATTGGGTAGGTTGAAGATGAGATGTTAGGGTTTTGGTGGTTGAGTGGGTTTTTGGTTAGGATATGGTTAATTTGTTGTTGTTGGTTGATAATGTTATGAATTAGGTGTTAAATAAGTAATTACTATGAATTATGGCTGTGAATTTGTGTTTTGGGGATGGAAATTCGTGCAGGTTTGAGTGCAGAACGCATAGAGGAGAACTGCGTAATCGCAGAGCTCGCTTAGCGAACAAGTCAGTTTGTGGAAAAGTAAATAGTCAGTGTGTTGCTCGCTTAGCGAGCAATGACCCTCGCTGAGCGAGACCTGGAGCGTGAAAAGTCGATTTTTAATTCCGAAAAATTACTGAAAATTATCTAATTATTTTAGTAATGCTTAGGAATTGATATGGTGTAGCTGGAGGTAGTGAAAGAAGAGTTATACACATAATTGTAGGGACAATTAGTGTAACTTGACTATAAACATAATTGATGTGTTTGTTGGCTTCGATGTTGTTGTTGTTATGAGTAGCTGTTGTGATGATGTGTTTCACATGTTTGTTGATGATACATGAGTATATGATATTTTGCAGTATGTGTTGTGTTATGTTATCGTGGTCTAAGTTGATTTATGTGATTATATGTTAATAAATCATGATAATCGTGATGGTAATGAATTGTTGTATATTGATCGATCTTATGATAGATCGTTGTTGTCGTTGATGTTGTATGATGTAATCATTGTAAGTATGCATGAATGTCATTGGTGTTGCATGACATGTGGCATAGTTGAATAACATACCAAGGTGGGGTGTGTTAGTTGTTAGATGTTGGTGCGATCATGAAATAGAGGTCGTACGTGGCCATGAAATAAGGGTTAATGGGTTTGATCATGAAATAGGGATCATACTGGACAATGAAAGAGGGATCGAGAGTTCCGAAGGGAACTGGATATTGAAAGAGGGATTGAATATGGTACCGTATGCATAGAGTCAAGTAGACTCTCATTGCATAATTGTTGTTGTTGTTGTAGATGATGTTTTTGATGTGTATGTTGTTGATGTGTATGATGTATTGTGGATAAGATATGGTTGTGTGGTAGTTATTATGAAGTGGTGTTTTATTCTGATACTTGTTGATTCTTGTTATATTAATTTTTAAGATGTAAGTATCTCACCCCTTCTGTTTGAATGTTACCCTTATGTTGGTAATGTACAGGTGAGTAGGATAAGACGAGTGATGGTCAGTGAAGTCGGTGTACTTCATGTCATTAGGGTGTCGGCTCTGATACGTCGCTTTGGGTGTCGGGATGATGTTGCTTTTATTTTCTTATTTCTTTTAGAAAAACATTTTTGTAATTGAATTATGAGTGATGTTTCTTGTAGATTATTTTCCGCTGCATGTTAAAGAATTATTTTGAAAACGTATCATTGAGCCTAGTTGGTTTTTGAAGTTGTATTGTGGCACTCAAATAGTTTTTGATGAAAATTTTACTCTGATTTTATTAATAATTTTGTGGGGTAATTTGGGTGTTACAAAGTGGTATCAGAGCAGGTCGGTACGTCCGACCAAGTAGTTGAGTCATTGAGTCGTTGAGTTGTTGTGTCGTTGTTGTTTTTGAGTGTTGAGAGTTGTTGTTGCACTGTGTTGTGTTGTTGTTGATTCTAAATAATTTTTGAATTGTTGATGTATGATAGATTTAGAATGGCTAGGAGAAATGGTGTTGCACTTGCTACTGCTATGCAAGTGATGGCACATGTCGTGCAAAATACGAGGAATGCTAGGGATCGCGAAAGTGATGAGTTCAGGAAGAATGATCCGCCTACATTTAAGGGGAAGTATGACCCTGATAGAGCACATGATTGGCTCAAGGAGATCAAGAGGATCTTCAGAGTGATGAAGTGCTCGGAAGGAAGTAATGTGTGGTTGGGTGTGCACAGACTGGTAGCTGAGGCTGATGATTGGTGGGCTGGCACTCGCTAACGGTTGGATGCATCTAGTGAGGCAGTTACCTGGGTTGTGTTCAAGAGAGAATTTATGAGGAAGTATTTTCCTGAAGATGTTCGGGGAAAGAAAGAAATCGAGTTTCTGGAGTTGAAACAAGGCAGCATGTCTGTGACTGAGTATGCTGCAAAGTTTACTGATTTGGCGAAGTTTTATCCTTATTATAGCAAGGCAACTGCTGAGTTCTCGAAGTGTGTCAAATTCGAGAATGGTTTGAGGTCTGAGATTAAGCAGGCGATTAGATATCAGAGAATCCGTAGGTTTTTGGATCTGGTGGATTGTTGTAGGATTTTTGAAGAAGACAATAAGGCTCGATCTGAGCACTTCAAAGGTTTAGATGAGAGAAGAGGTAAACATCAGGTGAATCGTGGAAAACCTTATGCAGCCCTTGCTGATAAGGGTAAGCAGAAATAGAGTGAAGATAAAAGGCCAAGTGGGGGAGGTGCCCCTACTTCGCTTAAGTGTTATAGGCGTGGTGAGATGGGTCATTATGTCAGTGAGCGCACGAGTGACGTAAAGAAATGTTTCAAGTGTGGTCAGCCTAGACACTTAATTGTTGAGTGCAAAACAAATCTGGTTACTTGCTACAATTTTGGGGAGCAAGGTCATATCAGTACGCATTTTCAGAAGCCCAAGAAAGCTACAACTGGAGGAAAGGTGTTCGCTTTGACAGGGACAAAAAATTCTAGCGAGGACCATTTGATCAGAGGTATTTGTCATATTAATATTATTCTATTGATTTCTATGATTGACACAGGTGCGACGCACTGTTTTATTTCTCTTGATTGTGTGAGGAAATTATGATTTATTGTGTCTCTGATGCAAGGAGAGATGGTTATCGAGACTCCTGCTTATGGGTCGTTAACTACTTCTTTCGTATGTCTGAATTGTCTGTTATCGATCTATGGTAAGGACTTTGGTGTGGATTTGATTTGTTTTCCGTTGAGATATGGATGTAATTCTAGATATGAATTGGTTGGAGTACAACCATGTTCATATTAATTGCTTCAGTAATTTGGTTCGGTTTCTTACTCTTGGTGAAGAGGAAGAAGAATCTGGTTATTTGTCTGGTCGAGAGTTGAAAGAGCTTATGGATGAAGAAGCGTAAGTTTTGGCATTGTTTGCATCATTATCAATGTAAAATAATATGGAAATAAGTGAATTGTAAGTGGTGAAGGACTTCCCAGAAGTGTTTCCAGATGAGGTTGTGGATGTGCCGCCTGAGAGAGAGGTGGAGTTTAGTATTAATCTTGTGCCAGGAACGAGACCTATTTTGATGGCACCATATCATATGTCGGCTTCCGAGTTATCTGAGTTGAAGAAACAATTAGAGGAACTGTTAGAAAAGAAATTTGTGAGATTGAGTGTATCGCCATGGGGAACATCGTTATTGTTGGTGAAGAAGAAAGATAGTAGTATGAGGTTGTGTATTGATTACAGACAACTGAATAAGTTGACAATCAAGAATAAGTATCTGCTTCCAAGGATAAATGATATGATAGATCAGTTGGTTGGTGCTTGGGTGTTTAGTAAGATCAATTTGCAATCGGGTTATCATCAGATAAGAGTGAAGGATGAAGATATTCAGAAGATTGCTTTTAGGACTCGGTATGGGCACTATGAATATGTAGTGATGTCATTTGGAGTTACTAATGCACCTGGTGTATTCATGGAATACATGAATCGGATTTTCCATGAGTATTTGGACCAGTTTGTTGTTGTGTTTATAGATGACATTCTGATTTACTCTAAGTTGGAAGAAGAGCTTGTCGAACATTTGCGGATTGTGTTGCAAGTGTTGAAAAAGAAGAAGTTGTATGCGAAATTGTCGAAGTGTGAATTCAGGTTGAAGGAGGTGACTTTCCTTGGTCATGTGATTTTGGAAAGAGGGATTGTTGTGGATCCGTCCAAAGTAGATGCAATGCTACAATGGGAGACTCCAAAGTCGGTGACAGAGATTAGAAGTTTCTTGGGAATGGCCGGGTATTATCGAAGGTTTATTGAAGGGTTTTCGAAGTTGACACTTCCGTTGACCCAATTGACTTGTAATAACAAAGCGTTCATGTGGGATTCTCTGTGCGAGAAAAGTTTTATTAAGCTGAAGAAGAAGTTGACTACTGCACCGATTTTGATTTTTCCGAAAGAAGAGGAACCGTTTGTGGTTTATTGTGTTGCTTCTTTAATGGGTTTAAGTGGAATATTGATGAAAGATGGTCAGGTTGTGGCGTATGTTTCGCGTCAATTGAGAATTCATGAGAGAAATTATCCTACTCACGATTTGGAGTTAGTAGCTATGGTTTTTATCTTGAAGATTTGGAGACATTACTTATATGGTTAGAGGTTTGAAGTTTATAGTGATCATAAGAGTTTGAAATACTTGTTTGATCAGAAAGAGATAAATATGAGGAAGAGACGTTGTTTAGAATTCCTGAAGGATTATGAATTTAGTTTGAATTATCATCTAGGTAAGACAAATGTTGTAGCTGATACCTTGAGTCGGGAGACATTGCATATGTCGACTATGATGGCTAGAGAGTTGGAGTTGATTGAAAAATTCAGAGATATGAGTTTGGTTTGTGAATAGACACCTCATAGTGTGATGTTGGGAATGCTTAAGGTTAATAATGATTTTCTTAATTGTGTTCGGGAAAGTCAGAAGTTAGATGTGAAACTGGTCGACTTGATGGTTAATGATGAACGTATTGGAAATAATGAGTTTCGGGTTGATGAGCAGGGAGTACTTATATTTAGGGATCATATTTGTATTCTTGACGATCTTGAATTGAAGAGAATGATTTTTGAAGAAGGTCATAGAAGTGGTTTGAGTATTCATCCATGAGTGACGAAAATGTATCAAGATTTGAATAAGATATTTTGGTGGCCTAGTATGAAACGAGATGTGGCTTAGTTTGTGTATGCGTGCTTGACTTGTCATAAGTAAAAAGTGGAACATTAGAAACCTGCTACTCCAAGAGGGCATGATGCCATTTGGATGATCGTGGATAGGTTGACTAATTTGGCACATTTTATTCTGATTGGTATAACTTATTCTTTGTAGAGATTGATAAAGATATATGTGGGTGTAATTTTGAAGTTACATGGGATACCTTTGAATATTGTGTCGGATAGAGATCCAAGGTTTACTTCGAGGTTTTGGGAGAGTTTGCAAGAAGCATTGGGTTCGAAGTTGAAGTTGAGTTCAACTTATCATCCTCAGACTGATGGACAGACAAAGAGGATGATACAATCTTTGGAGGATCTATTGATGGGTTGTATGCTTGAACAGGGAGGTGCATGGGATAGTCACTCGCCATTGATCGAGTTTACGTATAAGAATAGTTATCATTCTAGTATCGGAATGCCACAGTTTGAAGCTTTTTATGGTCGAAGATGTCAGACACCTTTGTGTTGGCATGAGTCTGGTGAGAGCATTGCACTTAGACCTGATATATTGCAACAAACTATTGAGATGGTGAAGTTGATTCGAGATAAGATGAAAGCTTCGCAGAGTAGGCAGAAGAGTTACCATGACAAGAGAAGAAAACATCTTGAGTTCCAAGATGGAGATCATGTGTTTTTTAGGGTTACTATGGTGACCGGTGTGGGACGAGCTTTGAAGTCGAGAAAGATTACTCCTAAGTTTATTGGACCGTATCAGATTTCGGCGAGAGTTGGACCTGTTGCTTAGAATGGTGTTGCCACCGAGATTGTCCAATTTGCATGACGTGTTTCATGTGTCGCAACTTTGGAAGTAAGTTTCAGATCTGTCGCATGTGATATTGATGGATGAAGTCGAGGTAAGAGATAATATTACGGTTGAAGCATTACCAGAATGGATTGGTGATCGAGAGGTTAAGCAGTTGAGAGGCAAGGAGATTGTCCTTGTGAGAGTGGTTTGGGGAGGAGCTGTTGGTGGGCATATTACTTGGGAATTGGAAAGTAGGATGCGAGAGTCGTATCTGAATCTTTTTGCTTGAGGTAAGTTTTCGAGGACAAAAACCTTTTAAGTGGGGGAAAGTTGTAACGCCCCGAATTTTATTTAAATATTTTATTCAGAATGTTGTGTAGAGGTGTGTGAAGAATAATAATATATTAATGAATATAATTTTAATTTGAGAATTATATTATGGTGGATAGTATTATAATTATTGGATAAGCTAAATAAATGGAATAAAATATGAGGTAGAGGGCAAGGCAGTCATTTGGTGAATTTAGTGAGGGTAAGAGTGGAAGTCCCTAAGTTGGTCTAAGAGATTAAGTTGTAAGAAGAGGAAAAGGTAAGGGTGAGATTATTTCATCTCCAAGGGTTTTATAATGGGAATTAGGTAGGTTGAAGATGAAATGTTGGGGTTTTGGTGGTTGAGCGGGTTTTTGGTTAGGTTATGGTTAATTCGTTGTTGTTGGTTGATAATGTTATGAATTAGGTGTTAAATGAGTAATTACTATGAATTCTAGCTGTGAATTGGTGTTTTGGGGATGGAAATCTGTGCAAGTTTGAGTGCAGAATGCAAATAGGAGAATTACGAAATCGCAGAGCTCGCTTAGCGAGCAAGTCAGTTTGTGGAAAAGTAAAGAGTCAGTGAGTTGCTCGCTTAGCGAGCAATGACCCTCGCTGAGTGAGACCTGGAGCGTGAAAAGTCAATTCTTAATTCCGAAAAATTACTGAAAATTATCTAATTATTTTAGTAATGCTTAGGAATTGATGTGGTGTAGCTGGAGGTAGTGAAATAAGAGTTATACACATAATTGTAGGGATAATTAGTGTAACTTGACTATAAACATAATTGATGTGTTTGTTGGCTTCGATGTTGTTGTTATGAGTAGTTGTTGTGATGATGTGTTTCACATGTTTGTTGATGATACATGAATATGTGATATGTTGTAGTATGTGTTGTGTTGCGTTGTCGTGGTATAAGTTGATTTATGTGATTATATGTTAAGAAAGCATGATAGTCGTGATGGTAATGAATCATTGTATATTGATCAATGTTGTGATAGATCGTTGTTGTCGTTGATGTTGTATGATGTAATCATTTTAAGTATGCATGAATGTCATTGGTGTTGCATGACATGTGGCATAGTTGAATAACATACCAAGGTGGGGTGTGTTAGTTGTTGTGATGTTGGTGAGATCATGAAATAGGGGTCGTACGTAGCCATGAAATAGGGGTCGATGGGTGTGATCATAAAATAAGGATCATACTGTACCATGAAAGAGGGATCGAGAGTTCTGACAGGAACTGAATCTTGAAATAGAGATCGAATATGGTACCACATGCATAGAGTCAAGTAGAGTATCATTGCATAATTGTTGTTGTTGTAGATGACTTTGTTGATGTGTATGATGTGTTGTGGATAAGACGTGGTTGTGTGGTAGTTATTGTGAAATGGTGTTTTATTCTGATACTTGCTGACTCTTGTTATATTACTTTTTGTGATGTAAGTATCTCACTCCTTATGTTTGAATGTTACCATTATGTTGGTAACGTGCAGGTGAGCGGGATAAGACGATTTATGATCAGTGAAGTCGGTGTACTTCACGTCATCAGGGTGTCGGCTCTGATACGTCATTTTGGGTGTCGGGACGACGTTGCTTTTATTTGATTATTTCTTTTAGAAAAACATTTTTGTAATCGAATTATGAATGATGTTTCTTGTAGATAATTTTTTGCTGTATGTTGAAGACTTTATTTTGAAAACGTATCATTGAGCCAAGTTGGTTTTTGAAGTTGTATTATGGCACTCAAATAGTTTTTGATGAAAATTTTACCCTGATTTTATTAATAATTTTGTGGGGTAATTTGGGTGTTACACCGATGCACTATATAATCTACGCAGGGTGTCAAGATGATATAGTCTAAGATCAGTGAATCAATCCTCCATATGTACTCCTGAAGACCCCCTGGAAGTGAATGTTTGGCCCTACATCTAGTTTCTCGCGAGGAGCCAATGATAGGAGCATAAACACGACTGTAAAAAATGGACGAGAAATGCTCGTATATCCAACACTTCACAAGAAGAAGAAATTACATATACAAAATGTCTTTCATTAATAAAAACAAAATAAATAAAGCATAACAAATATTCATACCTGAAATATACTCATATAATCGGCAAGTTGTCTCATCTGAAAGAGAGTCGCCTCTCAAAGTATAATATGTAATATCTTCAAAGTAACACACCCCATGTCTAGTTGACATGTTCAAGCTCAGTGAACAATTGTGATGTATTTGGCATTGATGTATACATGAGACTTATCCGCTAGGATAATACACCCTACCAGATGCAACATGTATACCCTAGCGATCGCGTTATACATAGAGTGTTCAACTAGTATCTGATACATCTTCTAAAGCTAGGAGAGATGAAAGTGAGACCCCCTATTAAACTTGAACTCCTCCATAACCATGGCCTTGGCAACCCCCAAAGTACTTCTCATCCGTAATACATGCAGGCTCCTAGTTAATGAGAGAAGTGGTAAAAAAGTTACCTGTTATGGGGAGTGGAAGAGGCAGGAGACATCATTAATGATAATCTTCATCTCACCAAATGAAAGATGAAATGCAGATGTATCCTTATGTTATCACTCAACAAACGCGAACACTAGTGGAGTGTCAAGCATAGTCTGCGAACAATCTACCAAAGGAAGCAAACTGACAGCGAAAATAATCTTTCTGACCTCATCAGGCATCTGGACATTATCAAAAATTTTCAACTTTCCTCCATAGGTGGGCACCTTCAACGGAAGACAATCTTGTAACAATTAAAGTATAAACCATAAGTTAATTTCAATTAATCAGTAATAAATACATAATAACTTAAAATAAAATATTTATACCTCTCTCCGTCATCATCTGAGTACCACATGATCGACATAAACAATGAGCAAGGTACGTTACTAGACCCTCCAAGAAAGCCCACATATGTGTGCACAAACAACTCCACGCTCTACATCAAAATCTTTATCCCATCCAACTCTATCTCCTCACGTGAGAATCGTTGGAGACTACTCTACCTACTTGGATATGTGAATCATCCCCATCATCTTCCCCTGCACAATGAGAGTTCTATATGGCTCTGACAATCCGTGTAGAAGAAAAAAAAACACAGGCTTTTGTCGATTTAAAAAAAAAAATCATTTCTTAAATATATGATAAAAAATTCAAAATATTAACATAAAAGATAGACTTATTTGTAAAATCTAATAGAAGGCTCGAAAAATCTTATTAATATGGAATTTTTTTCTATATTTTTTTAAGCCAAAGGGTAATATAGACATAGTCAATATAGTAAACAAAATTTTTTGAGGATGCTGGGTAAAATTTTGTGTACCGTAAAATTTTCAGACCCAACTTTTTTCTCTCATCAAACGGGTTTTCATATAAGCGCGCGCATTCGAACACACCAACTGTTTGATTATATGCGTGACTCAAGGAAGAACAAAAACAGTTCCTTGTTTATGATCTAAACGGTGCTAAATGTCGACGAATTCAATTCCTTTTCTTCGCAAGTTCAACCCCTTGCAACTTCGCATTCAAATTCGTTTCTATACCCGTCGTCGTGACCCTTTTCCCACAAAAATCTGTCACTACATAAACCGTGCAAAGCTTATAGATTCAATTAGACTTTCTCTACGCTCTAATAACCCTAATTCCACACTCCCTACTCTCATAAGCCACCGTTTATTCGACTCTTTTGTTGTCACTCATGCACTTCGTTCTGCACCTTGTGCAGATTCTGCACTTTCCCTCATTCATACTCTTGAGAAAACAGAAAGTACACATTTTTCACATACCCAGAATACCCTTCATGCTCTTGCCACTGTGCTAGCGAAATCTGGTAAGTGTGATGAGCTTAAATCCCTCATTGATGATATCCAAAGTAAACGGTTTGGAAATGTTAAGATCAGTTTTATGAATCTAATGAAGTGGTATGCTGCAGCTAGTGATATTGATTCTGTTCTCGAGGTTTGGGATCGGTATAGAGTTGATGCAAGTAACCGTGTATGTACTGAATCTTATAACATTGTTATGTCTCTTTATGTAGAATTGGGTAAGGACTATGAGGCTGTTGGAGTTTTTTGTAAAATGGTTGATGAAGGGTCGGTTCCTAATTGTAGAAGCTTTAGTATAATAATTGAGCATCTTGTGAAATCAAGGAAGTTCTTGGAAGCCATTGAGGTTTTTAATTTGTTGCCTTTGATGAGGATTAAACGTACTTTGAAACAGTACTCGGTTCTAATTGAAGGTTTGGTTGGTTGTAAAATGTTTGATGAAGTTGGAGTTTTAGTTACTGAGATGCAAGTTGATGGAATATTACCTAGTCGAACTGTGAGTTTGTTATTGAAGCAGGTGAAGGATGAAGGATTTCTTAAGGATATGGATGAATTGTATACAGATATTTGCCCGGATGAAAGAATCAAGAATGTAAGATATTCTAATGATGGTAGTGACGAGGATGAGAATGATGAGGATGAGAATGAGGACAAGGGTGAAAACGAAAATGGGAATGATGCTTTGCAATGTGATCATGTAAATGGGATCCACTTAAAACCCTGGCTGGATCCGCGGTCTCTGGCTAGTGCCTTACAGGATTGGAGTCCTGATGAGGTATCTGCACTAGAGGATGCAAAGTTTGTATGGACAACTAGGTTGGTGTGCAAGATACTTAGATGTTTCAATAAACCAGATACTGCGTGGAATTTCTTCTGCTGGGTTGCTGATCAACCTGGATTTACTCATAATATATACACGGTGCAAAGAATCATGACCCTTCTAGCTCGCCATGGACGTACTGAGTTAGTTGATAAACTCATCTCCAAGATCAGAATGGAAGGAATGAGACTACCATTCAGCACCTTAAGGTTAATCATTGACTTTTATGGGATTTCAAAAAATGCTGATGCTGCTCTGAAGGTTTTCAATGATGATCGAATACTTTGTGGGTCTATATCAAAAGTTAACATGATGCTTCTGTTTTCGTCTCTTTTAAGAACGTTAACCAAGTGTGGTAAGGATTCTGATGCCCTGGAAATGCTTGATGAGATGATTTTAAATGGAATTTGCCCAGATATCCAAACATTTTCAGGTCTAATGCAATATTTTTCACAACTTGGTGACATTAAAACTGCACAGACACTCTTTTCAATGGTCAGACAGAGCGGTTTTGAACCAGACGCGTATCTGTTTAAGGTACTAATCGAAGGTTATTGCAAGTCGAAAAGAGCTGCATTGGCTTGGAGGATATTTGAAGACATGAAGAATTCGGGTTTGATACCTGATTTTGCCACCAAAGAGTTGCTTGTGAAGAGCCTCTGGAGAGAAGGGAGACGGAGAGAGGCCGCAGCGGTAGAAGAGAGCTGTGAGGAAGTGAATATTGTCCTTCCACCTGCATTGCCTGGTCATGTATGGACTGTCAGTTCTGCAGATCTCACAAGAGTTTTTAATATTTATTCAAATTGTTTTACTTCAAAAGGTGACTAGAGTTATTCACTGGACTATATGATATGTGCGTACTTTACCTTGCATGTAATCTCAGCACAAAGTATATCAAGTGAAAAACAATACCCAAATTCCTTAACCTCTGATACTCTTTTGATAGAGGTTGCAAAAAAATTGTTAGTTGCAGTAATTATTTGAGTTTTGAAAATGTATTGTTGGCAAAACATGAGTTGATACTCAGGAATTAGCTCTTGTTCTGATGGATACTTAATGCTTCATTGTATAATTGTTTTCACTTGGTCAAGTACTAGAAATCATCTTGGCACAATCACAGGATGAATGAACCTTTGGTTGAAAGCTACATTCAGTCGTCTGCTGACTTCTGCAACTTGTGGGGAATCTCATGATTTTTAATTTATTATTATCGCTGTTGCTTATTGCAATTATCAATTCCTTTTAATTTTCTTACAAAAAGAGTTGGTTACAAAATATCTTTAATATATTGTTTTCAGTTTCTTTTGTGTAAGAAAGGTTTCTCTATGCGGAACTGTGAAGACTAATCCATCGAATTGGGTTGGACAACATGAGCAGCAAAGTTGTTCAAGAAGAGTTTTAACACTGTTGTATTCTTATGAAGTACAAAAGGCCACACTCAAGCAAAAAAGAGTAGGGTAAGAACAACATCTTATTCTGTTAAATTTAGTAGAAGTCAAGCTTATGTGGCATTGTAAATGTCGTTTCTATCCAAACTAGCTTTGTACTAGAAATAGGGAACATATAAATTATGGAGAGTTTGTTAAGGTGTTTTAATATATTAAAACCTTTGTAACTGGAAGTGTCAACATTGTTAGCTGTTCATTGCCTGTGTATATTATAATAGCATATATATAATAGACTTGCCCTTTGTTAAACGTTAAACCATATTTTTGGTGAGTCTGCCCCTTAAAAATATGGTAAAGGCATCAAGTTAGATAGTCTTTAGGTACCAGCCAGCTAGCTGACATCGTGTAAGGACATATTGGATTACAAAACTATAGTATTGTTACCATCTTTATTTTATTCTGTGCATGATTTCTTATTGAATTAGGATTTGTCAACAGTGTCTAAGATTTGAAAAGGAAAAATAGTAGAACTAATGACAAAGACAGAAGCATATATTTTTAATATGAAACCAAATGATATGTCCAAAGAAGAGATGGATATAAAGTTAGAGGTATAACAATAAGTCTTGGTTGTTACTTGCCATAAGAAACTCTCTTTTCTCTTTCCCATAACTTGCATTTCTTCACAATTTCACAAAATGGTTATCTTCTTTCTTCCCTCTAGTTCCCATGCTCTTTTTGTTGCATTCATGTTGTTTTTTGTCACTAATATTTCAGCTCAACCACTTCAACTCAGTGGAACAAACTTTTCATGCCCGGTGGATTCACCTCCTTCATGTGAAACCTATGTGACATACTTTGCTCGGTCTCCAAACTTTTTGAGCCTAACTAACGTATCTGATATATTTGATATGAGTCCTTTATCCATTGCAAAGGCCAGTAACATAGAAGACGAGGACAAGAAGCTTGTTGAAGGCCAACTCTTACTAGTGCCTGTAACTTGTGGTTGCACTAGAAATCACAATTTTGCGAATTTCTCCTACACAATCAAGCTAGGTGACAACTATTTCATACTTTCAACCACTTCATACCAGAATCTTACAAATTATGTGGAAATGGAAAATTTCAACCCTAATCTAAGTCCAAATCTATTGCCACCAGAAATCAAAGTTGTAGTCCCTTTATTCTGCAAATGTCCGTCGAAGAATCAGTTGAGCAAAGGAATTAAGTATCTGATTACTTATGTGTGGCAGGCTAATGACAATGTTACCCGTGTCAGTTCCAAGTTTGGTGCATCACAAGTGGACATGTTTACTGCAAACAATCAAAACTTCACTGCTTCCACCAATGTTCCGATTTTGATCCCTGTGACAAAGTTACCTGTAATTGATCAACCGTCTTCAAATGGAAGAAAAAACAGCACTCAAAAACCTGTTTTTATAATTGGTATTAGCCTAGGATGTGCTTTTTTCGTTGTAGTTTTAACACTATCACTTGTTTATGTATATTGTCTGAAAAAGAAGAGATTGAATAGGAGTACTTCATTGGCAGAGACTGCGGATAAGTTGCTTTCAGGTGTTTCGGGTTACGTAAGCAAGCCAACAATGTATGAAATGGATGCGATCATGGAAGCTACAATGAACCTGAGTGAGAATTGTAAGATTGGTGAATCCGTTTACAAGGCTAATATAGATGGTAGAGTTTTAGCAGTGAAAAAAATCAAGGAAGATGCTTCTGAGGAGCTGAAAATTCTGCAGAAGGTAAATCATGGAAATCTAGTGAAACTTATGGGTGTGTCTTCCGACAACGACGGAAACTGTTTTCTTGTTTATGAGTATGCTGAAAATGGATCACTTGATGAGTGGTTGTTCTCAGAGTCGTCGAAAACTTCGGACTCGGTGGTCTCACTTACATGGTCTCAGAGAATAACAGTAGCAGTGGATGTTGCAGTTGGTCTGCAATATATGCATGAACATACTTACCCAAGAATAATCCACAGAGACATCACAACAAGTAATATCCTTCTGGATTCAAACTTTAAGGCCAAGATAGCGAATTTTTCAATGGCTAGAACTTCAACAAATTCCATGATGCCGAAAGTCGATGTTTTCGCTTTTGGGGTGGTTCTGATTGAGTTGCTTACCGGCAAGAAAGCGATAACAACGAAGGAAAATGGTGAGGTGGTTTTTCTGTGGAAGGATTTCTGGAAGATTTTTGATCTAGAAGGGAATAGAGAAGAGATGTTAAGAAAATGGATGGATCCTAAGCTAGAGAATTTTTATCCTATTGATAATGCTCTTAGTTTGGCTTCTTTGGCAGTGAATTGTACTGCAGATAAATCATTGTCAAGACCAAGCATTGCAGAAATTGTTCTTTGTCTTTCTCTTTTCAATCAATCATCATCTGACCCAATGTTAGAAAGATCCTTGACATCTGGTTTAGATGCTGAAGCTACTCATGTTGTTACTTCTATAGTAGCTCGTTGATATTCAAGTGAAGGTAATAGTGAATCAATGCTAGTTTCTTATATTCAAGATGGTTACTTTGTCTAGATGATTATTGATTACATCTTTATGTGTGGAACTCTATGGTTATCTTAATTAAGGGAAGTGTTCTAAATTTCATTTTTCCATGTTATTCTTTAAAGCACGAGTTTTGGTATAGTGAATTGTAAGCTTCTATTGAATTCATATATGTATCTGACACCAACACAACACTGACAATTGATGGGGAAATATGTCGGATGTTCGATATGTATCTGACACCAACACAACACAACACTGACAATTGATGGGGAAATATGTCGGATGTTCGATATGTATCTGACACCAACACAACACTGACAATTGTGATTAGGTTTAAATTGTTTATTTTTTCAAATTATTATCAAGATCGTGTTTAGAGTTTGTGATACAATCGGTGTTTAATCATTTGATTATTAAGGTACAATTATTCCAACCATCCTTCTTTATTATGGCCATTATCTTTACTTTTTGTTACAATATAAGACCTTAGTGTGAATATTGAAGCTTAATGGAAGACTAGAATTTTGCAAGTAGGCATTTGGAAACAACCCTTGGCACCCATATGTGTTGATGCAAGTCAGCTATAACTTTTTTTTTTGGGATGGATGAGTATTTCATGTAAAGCTAAAGGCACATTTTAAATTAAAATCGTGTATATAATTGCAAAAGTCTTCTTTGGTGTTTCAATAATTGATGAAGGTACCACTTACTACCATCGATGGTTGAGTTAACAATACCACGTCTATATATGTGGAGAATCTTTCTTAAGCATAAAAACTTCATTGACCAGCTGCTAAAAGACAAAGTGATTAAAGTTTTGAAATTAAATCACTTGGCCATTCATCAAAAATGATATATATATATATATATATATATATATATATATATATATATATATATATATATATATATATATATATATATATATATATATATATATATATATATATATATATATATATATATATATATATATATATATATATATATATATATATATATATATATATATATATATATATATATATATATATATATTTTTTTTTTTTTTTTGTTAAAATGATATTAGCTCTAACTCAGAAATCATGTATTTTTTTTATCAAATGCATAATAATTATTGATTTTTTGATAGATTATTAATAGAATTTATTTGGTTAAATTCGAGCACAATATTAATAATTAAATCAAAATAACCACATTATGTTTTTTTTTTTTATCACATACATTATGTTTTTTTACTCAATACTCCACTTATTTTTTTTACTTGAATATATAATTAGGGGTGCTTAAATAAATTATTTATTTAAATTATTCATATCCAAATCCGGTTATTAAAAACCGGTTAGTTATTAGTATTGTTTTAATCAAATCCATATTTTGGATATATTATTAATATGATTTTAATCAAATCCATAATTTTGACATTCATGTCTAAAATAAAAATCAAATTTGTCAATTTCTTTTTTCAAAAGAAAATTACTTTTTTCTATATTTTTCAGCAAATAAAACAAATTTCAAAAAAAAAAATATTTCTTTTAAATATTAAGTTATTTTTTGAAATAAAAGATTCTTGCAAAAAATAATTTTAAAATAAAATTAAATCAGAATTAATCATAAAATTGGATATGGATATAACCGGTTTATAACAATTTACAAAAATGAAAATCGGTTATGACAATTGGTTTTAATAACCGGTTATAACATTTGGATTATTTATGGTTATGGATTCGTTATGAAAATTATCCATCCACGAGCATCCCTACACTTACGTAGGTTGAATAGGGATAAGAGACCTCTAGTATGAATTAGTGAGCTATACACCAATAGATTTAATATAGTTGTTTGTTAATTCGCCGTTGAAATATAACGACTTTCTCATTCATGTAATGCATTAAACATCAATAGGGGATACATAAGAGATTATATACAAAACCTGACTGCTTTCGCATTATTTCAAAATAATTTTTATTTTTCGCATTAAAACTCGAAAAAACCCCTAATTGCTACTTTATACAAATTGTACAAATATTGTTTTGTTAAATAGTAGTCCCAGTGGATCCGATGTCTTTTTATTACCGTGACACTATCGATATTTTTGGCGAGAAGTCATCAACCTTCGAGATGTAGGTCTCGTTTGATTGATGTGAAGACCTCACCTAGAATAAATCCTCTTGAGGGTACTGTTGTCTAATGAGTAGTCATTATGAGGATAATATTTTCAAATAGGATTCACGACTCTAGGAATTTTATAAAACCATAGAACCCACCTATGAGGGGATTATTGGTTGGTAAAAACCTTCTACCATGAAAAAATATACTCGTACCAGTCAAAGCTTTAAAACAAACACGCATAACTTTGCATTACATTCTTCATCATAAATATTTTTTAGCATTAGCATATGTTATTTTTTAGAGAATTTAAAGGTTGTCAATACACTGTGAGCATCTAAAAAGACATGAGTTCAGATAGAAGAAATGCTTACGAATTCAAGTTTAAATTTCCTAAATTAGAGAGTTTGAAATATTTTAGTTCTCGTCTCACAAGCATCAACAAGGTAACTTTCAGAAAAGATTATGGAAATCTGGTTGATATTTTAACTATAGAGATAGAGGCATGGGCAATTCTAGCTTTGGCATAGTTTTATGACCCTCTATTAAGATGTTTTACATTTCAAGACTTTCAGTTAACACCAACATTTGAAAAGTTTGAGCACATATTGGGGATTGATATAAAAGATTGAGCTCCTTTCACTGGTCTATGAGAACTTCCTAGTCATCAGATGATAGGTATTGCCATGCATATTGATGAAAAGGATGATACACCAAATCTAGTGAACAAAGGAAATATTCAATGGCTCTCAAAGAAGTTATTGGAGGAAAATGCCCAAATCTTCTTTGAGGCAAAAAATTGGAAGGCCTTCAACGTAGTGTTATCCCTCCTCATTTATTGGATATTCTAATTCCCAAATGTTGACGATTTCATTGACATGACAGCCATATACATCTTTCTAATCAAGAATCTCGTTCCTACATTATTGGTTGATGTTTACTATTCTCTCCACTTAAGGCATGAAAAGAGATGAGGGATGGTCATATGTTGTGCTCTTTTGTTGTATACTTGGTTTTTATCTCGCCTACCAAAGAAATGACCTTTCGTGGAAAATAAAGGTACCCTCAAATGGAGAATAATTGCTCTCACCAAATGTGATATCTCTTGGTATTCTTGTGACTACGATGGTGTTGAGATTATTTTTAGTTGTGATGATTTTCCCAATGTACCACTCATTGGATCTAGGGGTTCCATTAAATTACAACCCTATTATAGATATTCGACAACTTGGTCATCCAATGGTAGACAAACCTGAAGAAAAGTTGCAAGAAAGTTTTATCTTGCACGAAGGGGAATAAAATCATGGTATGTTGAAGAAGATGAGACGAACTTGAGAGTGTATTTACTTTGCCAAAGATTTATGTGATGGATTGCAAGTGCATAAAATTATCATGGGTTCAAGGTTTGTGTTCTTAAATAATCATATAACTGGATATTTATTTTATTTAGCTAACTTTTTTTTAGTTTTATATCAGAAAGAAATGAATGCTAGTGATAGAGAATATATTACATTTGATCTATGAAACTAGGATCCCCAGCATTTTCTCTTTTTCAAGATATCCAACATTTGTTCTTCACCGACAACGATGGCGATGAAGAACAACATTCTTACTTTAATATTATGTGTAAACAATGTAGTTTGCAAATAAATTAATTTATTAATATTCTGTGTAAAAAATATTATTATACACAAATGTTCTAACCCATCGATTTTTAAATAAATCGAGAGATATAAGGCGTTGTTTTTGTAAATAATAAAAATGCAGATGTTGGGGTTCAAACCCATTATCATATAACTTTATCCCTCTGATTTTCATTAACCAAGGTGTTAAGCGGCAAATTTTCATGTCACCCTTCGCTACATAAGCTTGGTAGCCGATGTTACATCTCTTTCGCATGCGATCTTATAAGAATTATTTGTAGTAGTTGATTCAATTTATTGAATTCACAGAAAAAATATTATTGACAATAATGAGATTTTTTATTGTCCTTGTAAAAGAAATGTTGAAATAGGCAAAAACATCCAAAGGAAGATATATTCAACCATTTAGGGTGTGATGGGATTATTCAAAATTACACAAAATGGATATGGCGTGGTGAAGTGATAAAAAATACATATGTCACATAGAGTTGAAGTTGATGAATATATGAATGATACCCTAAAAGTTATGATTCATGCTATTGGAGTAGATTCTTTTAAGAAAGCCCATATCGATGATACTTTACAAAGTAACATGGAAGATTCATTATTTATGGGATGCAAATTTTTTACAAGATTGTCAGTTGTGTTAATACTATTTATTCATAAGGAAAAAAGGTGGATGGATGGATAGAAGTGTCACTGGATTGCTTGAATTATTATAAGAAATTGTAACATATTTTCAAACCATAGTTATGAGGCCAAAAAGATATTGCGTCCACTGGATTTGAATTATGTCAAAATACATGCATGACGTAATGATTGCATATTATACAAGAAAAAGTATGAAAACTTGAAAGAGTATGAAAACTTGAAGGAGTTCCCGAGGTGTGGGTAGTCACACTATCATTTGAAGGACAATGGTGCTGAAGATGGTGATAGTGTATCAAAAAAGGGAGTTTCTGGTAAGTGATGTGGTACCTACTGATAATTCAAAGGTTTAAAAGATTGTTTGATAATGTAAATGACATAAAGAATACTATATGTCATAAATATGAAATAGTATATGATGGAAAAATTTGTTATGTAGCTGATTCATTGCAATGGAAGAAATTCGTTGTTTCCATATTAAATCTTGAGCTAATGAGCCTTATGCTTGGACTTTCCACCAACGAAATAAGCCTGTTTGGTACTGAGTACTAACCATAATTCATGGCATTTTTATTCTCATAATTTATCTTATCTATGTGGTTGTGCATGAAGCGCAAATATATGATGTTATCAATGATGATTTTCAGTCCAAAATAACCAGGGAACACCATAGATGTTTATTTAATTACATTGATTGAAGATTTAAGAGTTTTGTGGTAGGAAGGTGTTGATGTTGATGATGCATATATGGGTGATAATTTTAATATATGTGTCATATTGTTTTGTACAATTAATGACTTTCTTGCCATGGTAGTTTATCTCGATATAATTTCAAGGGACACAAAGCATGTCCTATGTGTGAAAATGATACATGCTCCCACCAAGTACAAAATGGAAAAAAGATTGTTTACCCTGGGCCTAAAAAAATTCTAAGACCCAATCATCCATAACATAGATTGCATATGGCTTTTAATGGAGAGTATGAGTTTGATATCGCTTCGAAACCCTTAAACGAGAAGGAAGTTTATAAAATACAACAACATATTAATGCTGTCTTTGGAAAGAAACAAAAAGGTCTCGTGGAGAAAAATATTTAGAAAAAGAGGTTGTGTTCTTTGATCTTCCATATTGGTCTAGCCTCGATGAAAGATATTGTCTTAATGTGATGCGCATGGAGAAAAATGTATGTGATAGTTTGATTGGAACACTTGTTCACATTAAAGGCATGACAAAAGATAGTAAGAAATACCATATAGATATTGTGATGATGGATATTCAACAAGAGTTATCCCTAAAAGAAATAGGAAATATAAGATATTTGCCTTTAGCATGTCACACTCTATCTAAAAAAGAAAAAATGTGATTATTTGCATGATATCAAAGTCCCCTAAGGGTACTTATAAAATATGAACAAACATATGTCAATGAAAGATCTCAAATTAGTTGGTTAAATGATTGTCATGTCTTGATGCAACAACTTCTACTAGTGGCTATCTGTGGCATTTTACCAAAAAGTGTAAATGTAACTATAATCAGATTGTGCTTATTCTTCGATGTTATATATAGTAAAGTCATTGATCCTGAAAATTTAGATGAGTTGGAACATGAGGTTGCAATTGTATTATGTCAATTAGAGATATATTTCCCTCAATAATTTTTGAAATTATGGTTCACTTAATTGTTCATCTAGTAAGGGAGATTATATTTTGTGATCAAGTTTATTTAAGGTGGATGTATCCAGTAGAGCGATACATGAAGATCTTTAAAGGGTATACAAAGAATCTTCATGGATTGAAAGGTTTTATTGTTGAACGGTACATCAAAAAGAAGCTATTTAGTTTAGTACAAACTATTTGTCAGAAGCAAACTCTAAGGGAATTCTCAAGTCTTTTTATATTGGGAGATATGGAGGTAGAGGTACTCAAGGTTTAAATGTAATGAAAATGGACCGAGATGTAGTTCTTCAAGCATATTTGTATATATTGAATAACGTTGATAAAGTTCAACCTTACTTGTCCCCTCACAAAAGTCTTATCAAGGAAAAACTCTCCCCGATGAGTGAAAAATTTATGTTGATAGAACATAACAAAACTTTCATAAGTTGGT